>ML677364.1:29664029-29697222 GCA_007922305.1 Dermatemys mawii
TATAAATGCATCTTACTTCTGTTCCATTCTATGCATCCGATGAGGTGGGCTATAGCCCACGGAAGCTTATGCTGAAATAAACTGGTTAGTCTCTAAGGTGCTACAAAGTCTTCCTCGTCTTATTGTGGGGTTTGGTCTCACCAAACTTAGGACCACCCTGCCTGAAGAACAGGGTTGCCAACTTTCTACTCACATTAAACCAAACACACTTGCCCTGCCTCTGCCACACTCCTCGGAGGCCCTGCCCCTTATCAGTGGCCCTGCCCACCACTCACTCCATCCCCGCTCCCTCTGTCGCTTCCTCTCCCCACCCTCACTCGCTCATTTTCACCAGGCTGGCTCAGGTGGTTGGGTGCAGGAAGGGAGGAGGGCTCCGGCTGTAGGTGCGGGCTATGAGGTGGGGTCAGGGATGAGGATTTGGGATGCAGGAGGGGGCTCTGGGCTGGGAGGTGGAGCTGAGGGGTTTGGAGTATTAGAGGGGGCTCTGGGCTGAAGCAGGGGGTTGGGGCATGGGAGAGGGTTTGGGCTCTGGGCTGGGAGTGCAGGTTCTGGGGTGGGGCCAGAAATGAGGGTTTCAGGGTGTGGAAGGGAGCTCTGGGGCAGGGGGTTGAAGTGTGGGAGGGGGTGAGGGCTCCGGCTAGGGGTGTGGGCTCTGGAGTGGGGCTGGGGATAAGGGGTTTGGAGTACAGGAGAGTGCTCTGGGCTGGGACTATGGGGTTTGGAGGGTAGGGGGGGATCAGTGCTGGGGCAGGGGGTTGGGGCAAAGAGAGGCGAGTGCTCTGGCTGGGGGTGCAGGGTCTGGGAGGAAGGAGGAGTTTGGAGTGTAGGAGAGTTCTGCAGGCTGGGACCAAGGGGTTCAGAGGGCAGGGGGATCAGGGCTGGGATAGGGGGTGTGGGCACTGGGCAGAGGGTCAGGGTTGCAGGCTCCACGCAGTGTTTCCCTCAGGCAGCTGTCAGAAGCAGTGGCATGTTTCCCCTCTGGCTCCTCCATGGAGCCGAGGCCAGGCAGCCCAATGTGCTGCCCTGTCCGCAGGTGCCGCTCCTGTTAGCTGCAGTTCCTGCCCAATGGGAGCTGCAGGGCCAGCGCTTTGGGCGGGGGAGAGTACAGAGCCCCCTGGCTGCCCCTACCTGTAGGAGTTGGAGCTGGAGTGGGGACATGCTGCTGCTTCTGAGAGCTGCGTGGAGCCACGGCAGCAGGAAACCTGGCTTCACCCTGTTGCGCCGCCAACTGGATGTTTAACAGTCCAGTCAGCAGTGCTGACTGGAGCTGCCAGGGTCCCTTTTTGACCACGTGTTCTGGTCCTAAATCAGACACCTGGCAACCCTACTGACAGAGCCTGTGACTGCAGCAGGGGGCTGTCCAGGGTCCATGGAAAGGCACTAAGGCAGGTAAGCCACTCCAGTGAATTGGATTATAGGGGCCATGCTCCAAACTGAAGGGATAGTGGTAGGAAGTAGCCTGGGGGTTGACACACGCAGGGCCCTGGGCTGCGACCTGATGGAGTGGGAGGACCTGGGTTTCCCCTACCTCCACAGCCTAAAAGACAGAGGCACCTCGACAAGGGGAACAAGGGGCTGGAGAGCAGGTGTGCCAATCACTAGGCTGATCAGCCCTCCAAGCCCCCTGTTACAATCTTGCTGAACTGGGGCTGTAGTTCCCTGCTGCTTATGAAGGGCTGTGTACCTCTGCCCTCATTCTAAACTCCTTATGAATGTACGGCTGGCTTAGGTGCGTCCTATACTGTAATTAACACGTATGTTTATTTTTTTTCCAGCTTTAGGAGTATGAAAATATAATTAAGCACTTGTGAAAGGTGCCAGAATGGGAGCTCCAGAGTCTGAAATTCTCTCCCTATCCACAGAAGAAAAGAGTATAGGCAGCAGCAGTGCAAGTTTCCCTACAGTCTCTCCCCATGTGCTGCCAACCTGACCTGCAGGAACCACCTTCTAGGGGTGAGTAGCTAGCTCAGCCTCCATGCTCATTCAGTCTAACAGCTCTAATTCATTCCATCACCTAGCTTTCCTATCTATATTCAAAGCAATATACTCTTATGTATTTGTTTTAATGCTTCCACCAATCACTATGCACATTCAGAGATAAGGATCAGTCTGTCCCGCAGAACAATACAGCTTTTCAGTATTATTTAATGATCATGTTTGCTATTGCTACAATTTAGAATAAATACTCTTTAAATCAAACTTGGGTCACATTGCTGATATTTACAATCATTCCTGCAACTGAGAGGAACAATTATTGGCACTAAGTAGGATGGAAGGAAAGAAAGCCCAAAGCTTCATGGCATTCACATATATCATCTGATGTATTTGACAGCTTACAGAAACAATACACAGTGTTTAGTCAATTTAAAGGTAATGAAGACAAAAACTACATTCTAAACCTCAGAGGAGTCTAAGATGTGTTTCTAATAACTGATGCGTAAACTTGTTGGAGAGAAAGTTGGAAGTAAATTGAAGACTTGAAGAAACTAGATTACTTGAGAGGGAACTGTAATTGAAAAAAATGAGATGTGAGCACTTGAACTAAATTTATTTACTACCATGGGATACAGTAATTGAAAAGAAGAGAAACTTGTAGAGCGGAGCATTTGAAATTGACGAGAGAGAGAGAGAGAGAGAGAGAGAGAGAGGAGCACTCTACTGAAATGAATTCCCTGATTGATTTGTAGTATTAAACTTTGGAAACATAACCAATTAACTTGAAAGTGTAATCTTTGCTCCGGGGAGTCTGGCATTATGGATTTAAGATAGGACACTAATGTGCTGTAGGTTGCATGGGACTTGCCTAGTAAAAATTCCTCAGTTCTTGGTCAATGCCCTGTAATAGTTTGTCCAAGATATAACCAGTGCCTATTTAGATCTAAAATTTTTAGGAGTGGTGCTAAAACTTGCTTCTGCTCTACATGTGTTTATTCAGAGCTCAGCTGTACCTTTAAGTTACAGTCCTGCTTCGGGGTAGAACTGGAGTTGCACCATCCCAGAGGTAGCTCAGAAAAGCGGAACTTCTCCTAGGACTGGTCAGTATGTATCTCAAGGGGGGCAGGTTATTCTTTCATGCATGACCAGCCGGCTCCACTTGCTGGTGCATGGCTAAGGTTTGTGGGGCACTCCCCTACCTCATCTACACTCCCAAGGAACACATAAGAAGAACAGCCTCTCTCCAGTGCAGGGAATGCAAATATGGTCTGGATTGCACAATTGTGCACAAGGATTCTGAGGTGCATCTTTCATCCTCAATGATGTACCACCATGTTGTGTTGGGGGTGCAAAACTGTAGGCATTTCTGCTGCTATGTAAGCATTTTACAGAAATTTTCACATGTACTCATCAGGGGTCCAATCCTGCATCACTATAGTGTATATAGTGTATACTGACTTCAAAGGGAGCAGGGTCAGTCCCTAATTAAGGGTACTTTTGAAAGTTTCCCCAGTGCTGCATAGTGGCCAACACAGTCCAAGAGTGGCTTTTATGGAGCCCATTCCAGAAATGCATTTGACAGTCTCATATCTTTATATTCACTACTTTTACAAAACTATGATAAACTCTTGTACAAAGTATGCCTCATTAAGTATTTGAAAACTCCGAATTTGCTGATCATTGTATGTGAAGTTCTAAGATTCTACTGTATGACATTGCCGAGATATGCTCCAAGTTGAGAAAAGCAAGCACAAACCCGTTCCTCAAAGACAAAGGCAAACTGACACCTGGTTGAGGCATCAACAAAATCAAACGGATTATCACCTGGGTAAGTAGCCATTCTTTGGCAGGAAGAAGGGTGTAAGAGAGAAATTTACATCTTGGCAATAGAACAGTTGGGGGGTTTCATGTAAACAGACTGGCTGTTGCCTGAACCCCAGCTGGAGATGATTTCTTAAAGAGGAGGAAAAGATATAAAAATGAGTAATGGAGGCCTCAAATCACCTCTCTCTTCTCCTCAACAAAGTTTGAAAGACAAAGAAAGCATCATTGGCTGGATTCCTTTAACCAGAGCCACAGTTCAGACAGCTGTAAGCATGTGGTGAGAAAAACCTTTTGTTTTAAATTCACGTAGCTTGTTAAATTAGGTACTAGTTCAGGGATCGGCAACATTGGCACGCGGGACCGCAGGGTAAGCACCCTTAGCAGGCCCCGCCGCTTTGTTTACCTGCCGTTTCGCCAACTACGGCTCCCACTGGCCGCGGTTTGCCATCCCGGGCTGCGGGAAGGCCTAGAATGCTGCTAGCTGTGCAGACTCCAAACTATTTGCTGAAGTGGTTGGAAAAGAACTGAGTCTGCCATTCTCAAGCTCGCAGGTGACACCCGCCTACATAGTATAGTCCCACTATAAAGATGAAGAACCACTCTCAGAATAATGGAATGTGTGTGAAAGTATAAGGTGTAAATTATATTGGAACTCTATATTTCAATATCTATAACCTTAACAAAGTAGGGAAGTCTGTAAAGGAAAACCAGGAGATTTGTTGCCTAACAGCTGTGGAGTGGTTATAGAGTGACTGCTTAACGCATGAATCTCTGTATTTGTCCTCACACTAAAACAGATTTTGTTAAAAAGTTATTTATAGCATTACAAATACTACTTGCAATGTTTTTTATAACATTTACAATGTTCTATGTGCATTCAATGTTTGCACAAAGAATGGGTGTGGTACTCTGATATTGTCTGGGAACTATCAACTACTTATCAGGTTCTTACTAGTGTGTGAGGAGAAGAGAGGACACATAGGCCATGTCTGTACTAGAGAACATACAGTGCACAACTGTACTGATTCAGCTGTGCCACTGTAAGATCTCTTGTGTAGCCTCTCTGCTGCCATGAGAGAACTCCCCCCATTAAGATAATTAAATGAGTGGAGGTGGCTATACTGACAAAAGTACTAGTGCAGACATAGCCTTAGAGAAATAATTGTATCTATTTTTCACTTGCCTCAGGCTATATCAACATGGAGGCTTGGTCTGACCTAACTCTGTAGCGTAACGTAAGGCAGCTTGTATCAACCTAATTATGTCAGTGTCTACACTACAGTCTTGGTCCCGTCAGTGGAAGTGCCCTACTACACCGACATCATACCTCCACCACCATGAGAAGCATAGGGCTTATGTCGGTGTAGTTAGGATGACACAGTGTCTGTGTAGACACTCTGCATTACTTTGGCCATTGGCTGTCATTCCTGTCAACCTCCAGATCCTTTTCTGCAGTACTCCTTCCTAAGCAGTCATTTCCCATTTTTGATTTGTGTACTTTCTAAGTGGAGTACTTCACATTTGTCCTCCTTGTATTTCATCCTATTTATTTCAGGCCATTTCTCCAGTCTGTCCAGAGCATTTTGGATTCTAATTCTGTCCTCCAAAGCACTTGCCACCCTTCCCAGATTGGTATCATCTGCAAACTTTATATATGCTCTGTTTAGACCATTATCCAAATAATTTATAAAGATATTGACTAGAACTAGACCCATTTATCTAGAACTAGACCCATATTAACTAGAACAATATCCCTGTGGTACCCCACTTGATATGCCTTTCTCATTTGACTGTGAACTATTAAGGTTTCCAACCAGCTGTGGACCCACCTCATAGTAGGTTGATCCAGGTTGTATTTTTCTAGTTTGCTTATGAAAAGGTCATGTGAGACAGTATCAAAAGCCTTATTAACATCAAGTTGTATCATATCTACTGCTTCTCCCCACCCCCTTCATCTGCCAGGCTTGTTACCCTGTCTAAGAAGGATATTGGGTTCTTTCAACATGATTTGTTTTTGACAAATCCATGTTGACCGTTATTTCTGACCTTATTATCTTCTAGGTGATTACAAATTGATTAGTTGCTCCATTATCTTTCTGTGTACCAAATTTAAACTGACTGGTTTATAATTCCCTGTATTGTCCTTATTCTCCTTTTTTTTTTTTAATACAGATAGGTACTATATTTTCCATTTTCCAGCCCCCTGGACTCTCTCCCATCCTCCAGGTTCTCAAAGATAATCACTAATGGCTCAGATCTCTTCAGCAAATTCCTTGAGTACTCTAGGATGTATTTTGTCCATCCCTGCCAACTTGAAGACCTCTAACTTCTCCAAGTGATTCTTAACTTGTGCTTTCCCTATTTTAGCCTCAGATCCTACCCCATTTACATTGGATGACTAAAAGAGTTACCTGACAAAGACAGTCCGCCAGAATGTAACATTGGCCTCCATGCATGCTCACTAAAGGTCTTCCTCCAACAGCTCTACCTGGTTGCTGAATCACTTATTGCTAATTAGTTTCTTCAGTGTTTTCCGCTATTTAAAGTCTAATTGTGGAGGCACAGGCAATATAAACTACTTGCATTGTAGCAGGAGACATGCCAATACTACAACTCTGGTGTCTTTGGGAAGTATATTCTCATAGGTTATTATTTCTTTGTGTACCTAAGCAGCCATAAAAATAGATTTCTCCTGCTAAAAACTATCACTAAACAGAAAAAAATGTGCCAGCCAGACTTCTTTTTACAGATTCTGAGAAACCTCTAATGACAACTGAAACTACTCATTTATTTGCTGTGCAAAACATTGAGAGCTGAAATAGAATTGAAAGACACAGTGACATTCTGTGTGTCTCCACCTCTCTTTCTCCTGCCTTCTTCAGTGCTATTCTCTACACATGTAAAGACTTCCCAACACCCGGCACGCAGCTTCTCTTAATTCAAATTTCCTTCTTAAAACTCCATCCTTTCCCAAGGTTTAAAAAAATACTAACCTCTGCCCATAAAAATAAATAAATAAATAAAAAATGCAGCAGCTGACAGGAGCCCTTCATTGAAATACAGGTGGTGTAAACTGCTCTATGTGACCAACTTCCACAGTCTTCCAGTGCATCTTGTGTTTTCTGTCTATTGAAATAGTAAGTTCTTGGGGGCAGGCCTGGTGTTTTCTGTGCCTTATACCCAGCAATGCATACCACAGGCACTTAAATAGGTAACAGTTTATGGAAAAGGACACCTTCAGAATCCATTCTAACAAGGCTCATTCCATTGAAAATCATGGCTAGATTAATTCTATCCCACAACATAGGTGTAAAAGCAAAACTGGCTGCATCTTTCATACTGTATCCAGAAGGCTGGGGAGTCGGGATCCAAAGAGCAGCTATGGTCCCACAGTTAAGATTGCTGCCAGGTTCTTTCAGAAGCCTTTATTAGTGCTAAATGTTTCTCTAGTTCAATAACAGCTTGATAGTACTGCTATGGCTTTTCCATATAGTTAAATTTCCCTTTAAAAAGCACATATACAGTACTGTACTTTTACAACGCCGGGTTACAAGGAAGCAAAGTTATTACACTGTGTTTGTATTTAACTGCAATAGTTGCAGCATGCACATGAGCGTGAAACTGTGACTAACCTTGGGAGCCAAAGCAGGGAGGTCTCATTAGAATTGTAACTGTTGCCCTCTCCTGGGGTCACTGCAATGCTGTGGTTAGAGAATTTAAAGCCAAAGGACCAGATCATCTGGCCAGACCTCCTGTATATAACAGGTCACCACCTGGCCACCCCCAACTCCAAACCCAGCAACCAAAATTACACCAAAGTGTTACAGCCCATCAGAAACTAGACCAGCGTGTGCCATGGGCAGAGAATAGGAGGGATCAAGGTGCATCAGTGTGTGCGGCCGCTGCAGTGGCAGGGAAATGATTGAGTGAGAGCGACCCAGTTAATCCTGGCTAATGATCCACAAGCTGCTGAGGAAGGCAAAATAAATAAATAAATAAATAAATAAGCCCCATGGTCACTTCCAATCTGACCTAGGGTGGGGGGAGGGAATTGCTTCCTGCCCCCACATATGGCAATCAGTTAAACCCTGAATACATGAGCAAGTATTGGCCAGTCAAACACCAGAGCGAGAGAGAGACAATGCCTGTTGCTGCTGTCGTATGTCAGGTATTAAATAATATTTGTGACGCAAAGGGAGAAGCCTTACCGGCAGGGTGGAGCAGGGGATTGGAACGACTGCTGAATTTTTAACAGCCAGACACAAGGGCAGCGACGACAGCCTATTAAGGAGCTGTACAGTTGAGGAAGGCCTTAAAAGATCATTTTAACAGTGTGCCATTGTATTGCTGGGTACTGCTTTTGTGTACGTCTGACTTTGTCCTGAATATGGTTCTCAAATTATTTATAAACACCTTTTCTGAATTTGGTGGGCAGGGATGGTGCTTTAGTTTCTGACAAGTCTGTCTGGTGACACCCAATACATATACTGTGATTTATTTTATTTTTTCCCCCAAAAATGTAATTTTATTGAATGCATGTACCCAGTGAACAAACACTGGATTGCTTGTAAAGGATACATTTAATTTCCTATGTCTTTTATTTTTAAGCTGAGATAAGGTAAGGAATGGTGTCCCTAGACTCCGTTTGTCAGAGGGGGGTGATGGATGGCAGGAGAGAGATCACTTGATCTTCACCTGTTAGGTTCACTCACTCTGGGGCACCTGGCATTGGCCACTGTCAGTAGACAGGATACTGGGCTAGATGGACCTTTAGTCTGATCCAGTACGGTCTTTCTTATGTTCTTTTATTGGTGTCGGTATCTTTCTGTTTGTAACAAATTTGATTTTTAACATGTTAGTGTTTTATGAAAGCTGAAATTCTATCTCCATGCCAAAACATGCTGGTCACTAAGTGATTCTAATATTCTCTTGTTTCATTGCCAGTTCATGGGGTTTTAAAAATCAACTGCCTATTTTAAAAGTCAGTTCCTTTGTTCAGTCAGGATGGTTCAGGCATTGCAAAGAAAAAACACATTTAAAAAATCATGCAGCAATGCATCTCCCTGTGCTTTCTTCGCCTTCCTCTCTGGGCTCATCTGGGTCTTGGTGGGTCCAGCTGCATATCGAAGAGCTCCTGACTCTCCGCAGGGTCTATATGCCCCTCTGTGTCCCCATCCTCTGTGAGCTTGTCCTGGCTGGGCAGTGCTGATGGTCCCTTCTCTTGGTCTTATAAGGTGTCTACTGTCCCATTGGGGTTGGTAGTTGAGTCCCCACCAAGTATGGAAGAAGAGATCTAGGACTTCTTTTCTAGTCCAGGCAGGAATACTTGGTTTAGCTGGACCTCTGTTTTTGTGCTGGGCCAGGCATATCTGCTCACAAATGTGAACTAGCAGGAAAAGAGAGATTTTCAAAACACAGAGGCTTTTAAAGCTGGGCGCAGTGACAGACCACGGTGCAATGGAGTTCAAAATTATGACTGGAGTAGTTATTGTTGCAGGGACAGGGGCATTGCGGGACTGTGGCTGGAGGACTGTTTTTTATAAGCACGGATAAGATAGCATTTTGCTGGCAGATAAATGTGTGCTGAAGAATTGTCTTGTCCAGAGATTCGGAAAGTGTGGGTTTCACCAAGGAGGAATCAAATTTGGGTGTGCACACATGCGAGCCTATGGTAACAAAAAGCAACTTTTAAAGGGCTGGTCTACACCACGGGGAGGAGTCGACCGAAGATACACAACTTCAGCTACGTGAATAACGTAGCTGAAGTTGGTGCATCTTCGGCCGACTTACCTGCTGTCCTCATGGAGGCAGCAGTTGGCAGTGGGCTCCCCCATCGACTCCAGCTTGTGCCTCTCGGCGAGCTGGAGTTCCGGAGTCAACAGGAGCACCATTGGCGATCGATTTATTGTGTCTTAATGAGACGTGATAAATCGATCACCAAAAGATCGATCATTACCCGTGGATCTGGCAGACCAGTCCCCTTTCTCTTACACAATGCATCCTACATGTCAGATTTTTTTGTTTATTTTTTTGGTATTTTAGTTTTGCCTCATTTGTTAAGGGATTTAAAAAAATAAGAGAAACTGTAAGTGCTGACATTAAGAAGGCGATAGCCATTTTGGTTCAGATATATGAATAACAGAAAATTCCAACTGGTGTGAAAGTTCATTTAGGAGAATCAATTATGTGGAAAACATCTGACCAGCAAATTTTTCTTACTGCTGTCAAATGATGCTGTGATCATTCCAAATAGCCATGGTCACGTTGAGATGTTAGAGAAATAATAAGAGAACAGCCAAATATAGATGTCAAGCTTCAGGTCTGTCTGAAGAAATGAGATGTGGGGAACTGGGATCCTTTGCTGAAGACTTGCAAAAGCTAAACATAAATCTTCCTCAGATAAATTATCTAATCTATGGACCCCCTGCCCTGTAAGTTGATTAAGAAAATGGGTTAGTGAAACCAGTGGATATGTTTTCATCCTGCCATAATGGAGAGAAAGGAAACCACCAGGGAATAACTTTGGGTGGAAAAACATATTTCTGCCAGATTTCAACACAATAAACTAGTGAGTATATTACATTAGATTTCTTTGATTTACTTCCCTTTGTGGCGCTGATCTTGATGAGTGAAGCAATAAGTGTGTCTCATGTCCTACAGACTTATGCAGGAAGATCTGTAGTTTATTTCTGAAATAAGAGTCAGTGCCTGTATGGACTTCTAGAAGAAACTGTTGTGTGGGAAAAACAAAGAGGGGATTCCTCAGTCTGATACAGTCCGGGCTGTGGAGAAAAGGGGTGTTTAGCTTCTTGCTCCAATGGACCCGTCTGCCTCTATGGCTGCCACAGCTACTTCCCTTGCCCACTCAGCTCCTGCATGCTACTTCAGCTTCCCCACACACACCCTCTACTGGGCCTTACCACTGGCAGCCTTTGGAACTTCATCCTTAAATCCATCCTTGCCCAGGTTTTATACCATTTCTTCTTTAAAATTCTTCAGAGGTGAACCGAGGACCATTATACCATGTCTCAACCAGCATTGCTATCAGACATAGTATTCAAAGCTATTACCTTTGACCATCTTGAGCGTGGATAACTGCTACAAGGAACATCTACTTGTCATTCTCTGCAAAGCTGCTGTGAATTCTCTGAACCCATTTCCAGGGATGACAGGATGCAGGAAGAGGCCTGTTGGCACACCTTGCACTGGACATACAATTTGATATCCTAGGCCAAACCTGGCTGCCCAAAATAGCTTCTGTTCACTGTAATTCTTCTAGTGTGGTTTGCATACAATTCTGCCATCTGGACTAGGAAAATTTTTGGTATCATCACATGGAAACTCCACAATATACAGTTAGTCTCTGCTTGCAGTTCCTCTTCTTAAACTTCAGTATCAGAGGAGTAGCTGTGTCAGTCTGGATCTGCAAAAGCGACAGAGTCCTGTGGCACCTTATAGATGAACAGATGTTTTAGAGCATAAGCTTTCATGGGTGAATACCCACTTCATCAAAGTGGGTATTCACTCACGAAAGCTTATACTCTAAAACATCTGTTCGTCTATAGGTCCACAGGACTCTTGGTCGCTCTTCTTAAACTGTAGATGATGATGTAATTTGTCCACTGAGGACAACCTTCTATAATGTGAACCTTTGCAAGAGAAGAGGCCAAATATTGTTACACTGCGGTGCCTTTGTGCTGCTCCAAGAGTGTGTCAAGTGCAAAGTAGCAGCTCCAAGCCATTCCTCTCAGTCTTCAGGGTAGGAGGTATCACTGGAGCTAAGGGGGCATGTCTGGTGTGTTACTGTGCTCTGGTTATTCTTGGCTACTGAAGCAGCTGCTTGGAGCCACAGGCAGTTGAATGAAAATTAAAGGAGCCCTGAGCTGCTCTCACCTATGTCAAGAGTTAGGCATGCATCTGGCTGGCTTGAGAACAGGGAAAATGTTAAGGTGACTTAAAGCCATCTTTGCCTTGCTTTTATTCCTGAATCCAGAACAAAGAATTAAGCTCCAATCTTTTTTCCATCTCCAATGTAATTACTTTTGCAGCAATAGCAAATCCTTCCAAAAAATGAGATTTTGAAGATGAGATTTGCCCATGATATATTTTTCACCTTTTAGCAGCAAAAGGCATAATGCTTTGTGTTTTTCAGCTGGCTTATGCCAGATGTCATAATGATAAGACCAGTTTCAGAGCCCATTTCTGTAATCCAGCAACAGCTCATGCCAATACAGAAAGGATGTTTCTTCGCTGCGGTTACCCAGATGTTCCTAATTTCCCCCCCTCATCCACACATAAAAACCTAAGTTTGGTAGTGCTTTCAACCTGTGCTGCCTGACCTAGGGTCTGGGTTTGAGCTCGATTCTGCCTTTATTTGGGCTGGTAATGTGCCCACTTTGCAGTGAGGGGACAGACTAAATCAAAAGCCTCAGCATACTCTGAACATTAATGCAGATAAGGCAGGGTTCTTTCAGCTGAGACCCTGTAGCTCACCAACAGAGAGAGAGGCTGGCAAAAAAAAAAGAGTCCTTTGCTATATCTTACAATTAACACAGTGAAACATTACTTTCTCTGTGTGGGCAAATCATTTATGCAAAATTCATTTGGGTCTTGTTCTCAGCATCATAAAAAAAAGTTCTGTAAATTTGATGTATTTTAGAAAAATATTAGGGAGCTGGATTAGCAGAGTACAAGATATCTAGCAATTGGAGGACAAGAGTAATATAAATTGTATTAATTATTAATCTGCTCTTATAAGATTCAATAAAAGATCCCAGTTTATTTTAGGTATACTTTTTATGGATGATGCTGTATCAGCCTTTGATATTTCGACCCCTTTGGGACCTATTTGAGTTTTCAGTGAGAAAAATGGGACCTCAGATACCCAATTTCCTTTATACTCAGATGATTTCTCAAAGGTGTGAATCAGATGCAGAAATTTAGGCCCAGTTCTGTCAGGGTCAGTGATGAAAACTGACATGTCATCAGCATAATGTTGAGCTTTATCTGCCTTATACATACAGCCTTGATTCCTTCATGCCCTTGTTCAGAGATGACAACTTTGAAAGGTTTAATTCTCAGACTGAATTATTGAAAGTAACCATAATAAGCCAAGTCAAGTTAAAAATGAATGTTTCAATTAGTAGTTATAGAGAACTGCGCCTGTAAATATATACATATATTTACACAGACCCAGCATACAGGCTAAGACAGTGGTTCTCGACTCGTTTCAGCCCATGGACCACCAGACCAATCAAAAAATTTTCATGGACCACCTCCTATTTTTTATGTTGAGAGATGATAAAAAAGAGCAGCCACGTTTTGGTTTGAAATTTATTTATTTATTACTAGATGTCTGGATTCTCTCTTCACTGACAAGCTTTTCAATGTTTGGAGTTGTACTTGATAATGCACAATGAATATCGCTTTCCACTGTGAGCCGATTCCTCTGTTTGGACTTAACGTGCAACAAACACGAAAATCCCATCTCACACATATAAATTCATGCAAATGGCAAAAGAAATCCGACTGCGTGTGCTGACAGATTTGGGTAACTCCCGATCATGCTGGCCCAAAATTTCTCTATGGTAGACTGTTGGTACATGTCCTGGGTTGCAAAATCATTTTTCAGATCCAAAAATTCCTCCTGCAGATCCTCTGGAACATTATTAACATCTGTTGTGAATGGATTTCTGATGAAAGATAATCCATCCTTTGTTCTGTCCACCTCCGGAAAGTATCAGAATTCTTCTCGTAGCTTCTGTAAATGATTGAGAATTTGCGTCCGACTGGATTCCTTTTTCCTGAGCATAGCATCCATATATGGATATTGAACCAAATTATTGTCTTAGACTGTTACGATCCAGAGTTCCAATTTGTCAAGAAAAGCCTTGACAATGCTTTGGTGAGAGAACAGATGTGCACTTTTCCCTTGCGGCTGAAAATTCAGTTTGTTCAAGATTCCAAAAATATCAACAAGACACACAAATTCTAAATTTGAGTGCATTGGCACATTTAGGAATTCCTCTTTCTTTTGAGCCTGGAGAAACAAATCCAACTCCTCTCTCAATTGGAAAACTCTGTTGAGTATGTTCCCTGCTGACAACCACCATACAGAAGTGTAGAACATCAACACATCAAAGTCAGCTAATGAATTAAAATCCTGTTAAGCAATAACTTTTATTGCTAACAATTTTATTAATATTTTCCACCCGTGTGATTCATTTTGAGGGGTTTTTCTTTTTACCATTTTTCTAGTCAGATGTTAAACAAGCCAAGTCAGAAAAAGAACAGTTCAGCCATGCAAAGAAATGATAGCTCTAATAGCAGCCATATTAGACAAGGGTAGCTATTTGTCTTGCAGTAAACAGTGGGCCTGCCTTGGTGGGTTCTTATGTGCATGTTGCTATGTAAAATCACTGGAGAAGGCCAGGTTGAAAAAGTACATGTTGCACTTGGGGCAAAAAGTGGGGAGATTTACAATGGGCCTTACCTTCTGTAGGTGTTTGTGCCACCGTCGTGGAGTGGCCCCTGGGAAAGTTCTGTCTCCTGCACAGACAAGATATATTCTTATTGTAAAAAGTTCCATTGTACCAGAGGAGCAGAGTTGTTGAACAGTCTTCATCCCAGAGCTTCAGGCAATCTTTTGGGTATTCTGAGCCCAGGTGATTGAGTACCACTGAGCAAGCTGAAGATAAGGGCAAAGGCCCAGATCCAAAGAGGTGTAGATGCCTAAGTCCCATTGATTTCAATGGAAATTGCATTCCTACTTAGCTGTGAGAATCTGGGCCCAGGACATGACGTGGTTTGACAATGGTATGGGAAGCTAATGCAGAGAGTGGAGGGAAGATGTCATGTACTCACAGTAGCTCATGCCGGTGAGGAAAAATGCTATAGCATTCTGTACTAGTTGGAGTTTTGTAAGCACTGAAGTCTTCATACCCAGGTAGATTGCACTGCTGTAGTTCATCCTGGAGGTAACGATGGTATGTATAGCTGAAGGCAGGTCATCATCTGCTAGGAAGGGATGATTTTAACCGAGCTACAATGATTTGCACAAATTGAAGATCCGGCCCGTACTTGTATCCAAGATAACTTGTCAATTATCCATGCTTCCCCCCACTCAGACATTTTCTAGTAGTAAGCTACTGAATGATAGTTGTTACATCTGATGGCTGTTCAATCACCTATAGGACATGATTTAGTAACCAGAGTCCAATTTCTTAGCAGAGAGATTATCCATCTCAACTGTGCCATTTCCTGGCAGTCTCAGGAGTGAAGCCAAGCAAGGAAAGGGCACGAAGACTCATATGTTCTCTCACTTCTAGAGATGGTCTCTTCAAATCAGCATTCAGTTATGCTGACGATGGTGTTGGGAAGCTTGTATATCTGCTGCCTCCTCTGAATCTATTCTGTGCAGAAATAGAGAAAATAAGTTCCAGGGCAAGTACATTTTCTGAATCATTAAATTGACCAAACAGGCAAGAGGAAAAAAGTACATTGGTAATGCTACTATTTTAAACAAAAGGCAAAGCTTGAGCTTTGCTGTAGGACTGTATCAGCATAACCTGAGAAGGTCATACTTCCAACAATGAAGAGCTTTATAGCAGCAGCCAGATCACACTAAATGAAGTGAAGAGGCTCGTTGCTTGAAATGAGACCCTATCAAATACTGTGGTGTAGGTCCAAGAGATGTCAATGGTAAGCAGCAAAAGAAAATTGCAACCCATATGTGGAGTTGAGAAGAGCAGGAAGGTTGTAGAGAAATGAGTAAAGAAATATTTTTAAAACTATCTAGTAAACAAGCAGCTGCAAATGAGCAGCTGCCTTTGATACATGACTAAGAGCTGGAATTCTACTCATTTAAGAACAATGACAAGATGGACATATCAGCAAACCAATGGATCCCTCTTGGGCTGGGCTTTTTCTAGCATGCATCTCCACATGGTCATTATTTTACCCCAGCCCTCTGAATCTGAAACACCACTTGGGACCTACGTTGGACACAGTTTAATGGGGGAATCTAGGGTCAACCCTGGCCAGCTAGCCTGGGTTCAGAGATGCCGAACTGTTTAAACTAGAGAAGGCTTAACTGGAAAGGGGATAGAATGTTGGATCCGGGCAATTCCACAAGGGTTGGGATTAGCAGAGGACAGCAACTGGAGTGAGGAATAGGAAGGAGAGCAGGGGACTGTGTGGGAGGGAGAAGAGGAACAAAATGGAGGAGAGGAGGAATAGAGTAGAGAGAAGACAAAGTAAGATTCAGCAGATTGCTGCCATATGTCCCCTACTAGCCCTGGATCCTTACCAGTGGTGGAGCACAGGGTCAGAGCATAAATGGGTAACTCATCTAATTTAAAACTCAGTCAGTATAATTTAGATGGGGAATCCCCATAGGGTTGATATTTGCAATATGTAACACAATAAATTTTGGGGCTTTCCTATACATCCCCAGGTCACCATAGTCCTTGCACTTACTCCTGTTCTGCTGACTCCATATCTTCCACTCCACCTCTTGCAGATGGATCAGCCCGCCAGCTCAGTGGCATGATTTCACTATTTGTGAGAAGCAGAACAGCTGCAGTTTAGAAATTTTAAGAAGAGAGGAACATGGTGTTCATAGGAGACACAAATCTATAAGATTCTTATATGAACCACTGGATTTGGTAATATGAATGGACCAGTCCCAGCACTGTGTTCCAAATCTTCCTCCTGCTGCCCTTCATCTCTCTGCATTCCTCTCCCAC
Organism: Dermatemys mawii; assembly: GCA_007922305.1. Classification (NCBI taxonomy): domain Eukaryota; kingdom Metazoa; phylum Chordata; order Testudines; family Dermatemydidae; genus Dermatemys; species Dermatemys mawii. The sequence continues at coordinate 29,680,535 of ML677364.1, forward strand.
TGCCCTTCTCCAGTTAGGAGCCCCTACTCCAACCCACTTGTTCTTAACCTCCCTACATGCACACACAGAGGGAGTTCCACAAGAGACAGGAATGACAGAGTCCTGTGGCACCTTAAAGACTAACTGAAATTTTTTCAGAGCATGAGCTTTCGTGGGCTAATACCCACTTCGTCGGATGCATGCAGTGGAAGTATCCAGGGGCAGGTATAAATAGGTAGGCAAGAACCAGGTGGGAGATAACAAGGTTAGTCCAATCAGGCTGAACCAGCTTGTTATCTCTAATCAGGGAGGGTGAGGTGTTCCTCTAGCAGCTGAACTGGAGGTGTGAATAGCGAGAGAAGAGAAGCTGCTTTTGTAGTTAGCTAGCCATTCAAAATCTCTATTCAGTCCCAAATTGATTGTGTCAAGTTTGCAAATGAATTGCAGCTCTGCAGTCTCTCTTTGCAGTCTGGACTTGAAGTTTTTTTGCTGCAAAATGATGACCTTTAAATCTTCTATGGTGTGTCCGGTGAGGTTGAAGTGCTCTCCTACAGGTTTTTGAATATTGCCATTCCTGATATCTGATTTGTGTCCATTTATCCTTTTTCGTAGGGACTGTCCAGTTTGGCCGATGTACATAGCAGAGGGACATTGCTGGCACATAATGGCGTATATTACATTGGTAGATGTGCAGGTGAATGAACCAGTGATGGTGTGGCTGATCTGGTTTGGTCCTGTGATGGTGTTGCTGGTGTAGATGTGTGGGCAGAGTTGGCATCGAGGTTTATTGCATGGATTGGTTCCTGAGTTAGAGTTGTTATGGCGCGGTGTGCTGTTGCTGGTGAGAATATGCTTGAGGTTAGCAGGTTGTCTGTAGGCCAGGACTGGCCTGCCTCCCAAGGCCTGTGAAAGTGAGGGATTGTTGTCCAGGATGGGTTGTAGATCACTGATGATGCGTTGGAGAGGCTTTAACTGAGGACTGTAGGTGATGGCTTATTCTTCAAGTCCAGACTGCAAAGAGAGACTGCAGAGCTGCAATTCATTTGTAAATTTGACACAATCAATTTGGGACTGAATAGAGATTTTGAATGGCTAGCTAACTACAAAAGCAGCTTCTCTTCTCTCGCTATTCACACCTCCAGTTCAGCTGCTAGAGGAACACCTCACCCTCCCTGATTAGAGATAACAAGCTGGTTCAGCCTGATTGGACTAACCTTGTTATCTCCCACCTGGTTCTTGCCTACCTATTTATACCTGCCCCTGGATACTTCCACTGCATGCATCCGACGAAGTGGGTATTAGCCCACGAAAGCTCATGCTCTGAAAAAATTTCAGTTAGTCTTTAAGGTGCCACAGGACTCTTTGTCACTTCTGCAATTCCAGACTAACACGGCTACCCCTCTGATAAGAGACAGGAAGAGGCAGAAAACAGAATAATACGTCTCCCTCCTCTGTGTCCTGTTTTACTCTGCCAGGATTTCATCCTCTCCACTGTGAGGTGGAGGGAACAGTTTGACCCTATGTTCCTATAAAAAAAAAATAAAAAAAAAAGGGGGGAAATGGAATCTGGGTGCCTAAAGTTAATATTTTTATTAAAGCTAAAGCAATTTTATTTGAGGCAACCAGGAGAGTTACAAACGCTTAAACTGTATAGTGGCAATAATTCTTTTAAAATATTTAAAGTAGAAGAACACTTCAATCTTTCTGGTCATTCAGTATCAGACTTAAAAGTGGCAGTTCTTCAACAAAAAAACTTCAAAAACAGACTCCAATGAGAAACCGCTGAACTGGAATTAATTTGAAAACTGGATATCGTTAAATTAGGCTTGAATAAAGATTGGGAGTGGCTGGGTCATTACAAAAATTGAATCTATTTCCCCATGTTTGCAATCTATTTCCCCATGTTAAGTATTCCCCTATTGTTTATTACACCTTCTTGCCAACTGCTTGAAATGGTCCATCCTCATTATCACTACCAAAGTTTTTTTTCTCCTGCTGATAATAGCTCACCTTAATTGATTAAACCACTTAAAGTTGGTATGGCAACCTCCACCTTTTCATGTTCTCTCGTTCCATATATCTATATCTATCTATCTATATCTATCTTCCAACTGTATGTTCCACTCTATGCGGTTCTAGCTCACAAAAGCTTATGTCCAAATAAATTGGTTAGTCTCTAAGGTGCCACAAGTACTTCTTGTTCTTTTTTTAAAATACTGTAATTCAATTAGCACTTCCTATTGATAACAAATGTGAAATAATTTATAGCCACATGAAAACCAGTAAATATGGCCAGTTCCATTCCTCTGATTTTTTTTTATTATTATTATTTAAAATATATGGCCAGGTCTTAGAGTAACTGTAAGCACTACAGTGTAGAATTGGATGGAAGGTTAAATGCTATTTTAAGAGTCTTATTCTCTTGCTAATCATACTCTCTCTGAAGATTCATTATTGGAAGCATAATCTGACTACCATTACAACAGATTTTACTTTAGGCTTCCAGGCGGCAGCTTGATGGTATGGTGCTACTGAAGTTAAACATTAATTTTTAAATGGTATGAATGAATATTAAAATGTAATCATCAGAGGAGCAAACTAAGTTTTTTTCATTTATTTCTTAGTATCACAGCTGTACAATTTTCATACATACAGAAGGAAATGCACATTGGATACACAATGGCATTTGGCTGCATTTCCGATTATAATACAGTAAGTGCAACTCCACTTAAAAATTTACATTTATACACCTTATACAAATTAAAGATTGCTACACTATTATCTGTGACAGTATAAAGCTTGATTTATGTTAAGTTTTATTACTAAACCACTTCCTGGTTAAATATAAAATGTACTCAATCATTTTAAAATGGCCCTTGTGGTACTCGGCCAGTATATAAAATATTTGTCATGTAAAATTTAACCATTTACCTTTTTTAAAAAATAATCTTCTAACGCTATTTAAACATTTGTTATTGACTGTTATACTGACACACTCTGTAGCAGACGTTATATTTTACCTTCTTGTTTGATCTTGCACTGGTCATCATTGAAAGAAATTAAATTTGTAATGTATTGTCGTTTTATTCAAATACAACCGGATGGCTAAATATTTGACAGTTTGCTGGAAAGGTAAATAACATTCCTCTATAAAGAAAAATGAAATTACAATTAAGAAATATTTGTTATCTAAATGTTAATGGGTATAGTACTACCAGCACAAAAAAGAAATATTTTATTGTCTTTAGATCCATCAGAACACTAAATTTAAACTCTTATTACATGTTTATTAATGTTGGTCGCCAGACCACTTTCTTTTTACAGCTGTATCAAATGGAAAAACAAAATTGTTCTTATTGCCGTCCCTATAACAGGAATGGTTTAGTTTCTAGCCTCCTTTAAAAATATACATTTTACAATCCTTGCACCTCAACAAAGGTGACACTGACAATAAATACACTGGTTGGTTGGTTGTTTTATTTTTCTTCACAATCAAGAGTCTACAAACTACCTGTTGTAGGCCCTTTCTTTTTTAGATTTCTCCAGTGCCTTGTCCATAGTTTTCTCATTTTCTCCTCTACATTTAGGGCAGTACCATTTGCCCTTTGGTTTATGATTGAGTCCCACACATGAAAAATGAAACCACTCAATTGGGCACTCATCATTATCACATCCTATCATTTCTCCATAGGAGACTTGATTACACAAGCAGTATGTTGGCTCATTGGGATCAATAGGAAGATCTGCAGGGGAAGCCTCCCTCTCTGCTTTAGCCTTAGATCTCTTCTTTTTCTTGGATGTTTTTGCCTTCTTCTCCTTTGGTGTTCCTGAGGTGATGTCATCATGATCATGATTATTAGAAGCGTTTTCTCGATTTTCATTATTTCTTTGTCTCCTAGACCTCTTATTGTTGGGCTTTTCAGCCTGAGTGATTGTCTCATTCTTTGACTTATCTTGGCTGGCTTTGCCACTATTTCCAGTGGTCTCATTAGTCTCTTGACAGGTCTCAAATAGTTCCACATGACTGTCCACTTGCCTGGTTCTATTCTCAACAAGCTCCACCATCTGACTGACAATTTGGATCTTTTCATCTCCCAGTTCCTGACTCCGGATCAGTGCTCTCTGTATACAATGCAACAGTCTTCTCTTCTGCACTGCATCGGTCTCTCGTTTGAACTTTTCATAATAATCATCCAGCTCCTTTAAGATCTCTGAAAAGGAAAAAAGTAAAACTGTAAATATTCTGCACATAAAGAATGGCTGAACAAAACCTCCCCAAAGAAGTACTACTTTCTTGTAAAGTACAAAGCTGATCAAAGGCAGCCATACTGAAGTTGAAATCTGACAAGTGCCTCACATCTGCAGCTGATTAGTTGGTCTCTCTGGAACAGAATGAAAATGCCATCTAGTTTAAATTTAGAAATGTATTATTAAAAATAATTTTAGACTGTTATACCCTGTGCGAATTTTGTGGGTGCAGCACTATGTGATGTCTATGTCACAATGAAGGGAAGTTACAGATTGCCAAGTGGCCTAGATCTTAAAGACTTTTCCTTTTAGACAAATCAATAAAGTAAAAGAAGATTATTTTGTATGTCCATCATTGGCAACTCCAAAATGTGTTCTAAAATCAAAGGTGGAACTAAGAAATATCATAATGGTTTTTCAGACAATCTTTCGTGTATTAATGTTAACGCTCTGCTAAAAAAATCAAAGAAGCTCCCCCCAGACCAAAGATGACAGGACTGCCATTTATATTTTAGTCACAAGAAATGGTTGAAACAGGCAGAGGCCCAGCAAGTGAGCTAATCTCTGTAGAAAACAGATGCTGAGTTATTTAGTAATGGCTATCATACTTGACTGCCAATGCACAAGAATTCTGAATGCTGTGAGGTAGGTCCTGAGCTACAATGAGCTTTATTTGATACTGCCGGGATGGGAGTTAAAAGTGTGTCTAAGGCCTTGTCTACACTACACAGTTTGCTAACGCAAGTTATGCTGACAATCGAAAACGGTATAATTAAATCACTTGTGCACGTTAACACAATGCTCCTTCTCTCGATGGAGCGCATCCACAGCTGGTGTCCTAGCATCAACAGAGACCATTTTGGGTATTTATCCCACTGTGCTACTTGCTGTCTTCTGCAGCTAGGAGTTCTGGGAATGCAGAGAGGACTGAAGTGCATCATGGGTGAAGGCTCAATGTCCCATGATGCAGTTTTTTCTGTACCATTATTCCATGGGCTTCCAACTGCGTTTTGTGGCATTTTTCAATGGCCCCTGTTTACTGTGTGCTCGCAATCTCGTCTGAAAGGATGGATAATGCACTGCTCTCTACTATTGTGGTCACTGTTATAAACACATCATGGCTGGTCACACAGTATATTATAAGCACCCAATTCAAACAGGAATCAGAGGTGCTGTGTGCCATGGAACGAAACAACACCAGATTGCTTTTGGCATTCATGGTGCAGCTGCATGTGATGAACCATCACTTTTGGGCGCAGGAAACAAGCACTGAGTTATGGGATCGCATAGTTATGCAAGTCTGGGATGACGAGCAGTGGCTGCAAAACTTTTGGATGCAGAAAGCCACCTTCCTGGAACTGTGTGTGGAGATTGCCCCAGCAGTGCGGCGCAAAGACACCAAAAGGAGAGCTGCCCTCTGAGTGGAGACGCGCGTGGCGATCACTGTGTGGAAGCTGGCGACTCCAGACTGCTACCAATTGGTCGTGAATCAGTTTGGAGCTGGGAAGTCAACCACTGGGGCTGCAGCAATGGAAGTGTGCAGAGCCATTAATCACATCCTGCTACAAAGGACTGTGACTCTTGGCAATGTGCATAAACAGTGGATGGCTCTGCGGCAATGGGATTCCCTAAGTAAGACAGGGCAATAGATGGCAGGCATATCCCAATCCTGGCATCAGACCACCTTGCAACAGAGTACATCAATAGAAAGGGATATTTCTCCATGGTGTTGCAAGTGCTTGTGGATAACCAGAGGCATTTCACTAACATCAGTGAGGGGTGGTCTGAAAAGGAGCATGACACGTGCATCTTCAGGAACACTGGTCTGTACAGAAAGCTGCAAGTATGGACTTCCTTTCCAGACTAAAAGATTCCGATGAGGGATATTGAAATGCCCATAGTGATCCTGGGAAACCCGACCTATCCCTTACTGTCATGGCTTATGAAGCCTTACACGGGAAACCTGGACAGCAGCAAGGAGGCTTCAACAATAGGCTGAGCAGGCACAGAATGACTGTAGAATATACGTTTGGCAGATTAAAAGCAGGCTGGCACTGCCTTTATGGCAAGTTAGACCTAAATGAGGAAAATATGCCCATGGTCATAGCAGCCTGGTGGGTGCTCCATAATATTTGTGAGGCTAAAGGTGAGAAGAGGTGGATCACCTGGCGGCTGATTTTGAACAGGCAGATACGAAGGCTGAGGTGTGGCGGGTGAGAGAGCGATTTGAATAAGAGAGGCTTTGAGGCAACACTGACACTGAGCTCCAGTAATGTGTCGTTCTATACAGCACTCTGCCATGCTGTATTAACTTGTCGTGTAGTATGAAAATTTTGATGATCCTAACCGGGACGTGTAATCCGTAAATGATGAACTTGCCACTGTGTATTAATTCCAGCATAAACCACCATGTTTTGGAGACAAATAAAGATTGGTTATAGTTCAGCAAGTTTGTTTTTATTAAATACCAATTGACAACACACAGAAAAGGCTTGGTGGGAAGGGAGATAACAATGAAGGGCAGTGTAGGTTCTCATAGCTGTGTGTAAGTCCAGTTATCATTCTGGAACTTGTCCAAAGAGGTGAAGTAACCAGTACCAAGATCGGCTAGGAAGTTGCAAGGAATGGGTGGGAGGAGTTTGGGGAGTGCATGGAAAGCAGTTCTGTATCATTTGCAATGGGATCAAGCACATGAATTCTGCCCGCGACGTGATTAGGGACTTCAACATCTCGGTTTGCTCCTCCATCACTTTATTATCTGCACTTGGCCCACTAAAATTTGCTCCTGGCTCTCCTTTCTGTCCCACCTATTTTATCATTTTCTTTTAAAATCTCTTTCCACAACCTGTATTCTTGTTTTTTGGCCTCTAATGATTGGAGCAACTCTCAGAACTTGTACTCCTTATGCCTTGTTGGTCACTTCCTTATCTGGTGCAGGTACTTCACCAGTGTGTAGGGGGTTCCACTGAAGGCCACATCTGGAGAAGCACAATAAACCAAAGCATGAATTTTACTGCACACAGCGCATCGACTCATTACAGTAAAATGCACCTTTTAAAAAATATGAATCAGTTTCTCACTGTCTCTTGGCAAGCACACAGATCAGCAAACACCCTAAATATCATGAGGTCAGCCAAGGGGAGGAGAGGGTGTGCTCAAGATGGGACAAAAGGTCTTGGTGTTTTTTCAAGGGGATCACTGCAGGGGACTAGGGACAATATTGTAAATTCTGTCACCATTTTCCACAGGCAGGGGTCATTGAAGACGCTGTCTCACTCATGAAGGTAAGCAAGGATGCATCTCTTGCATGCGTGCAGCTTCAGACCGGGTCTCTATGCTGCTCTCCTGTGTGTCACTTTGGTCACAGCACAAGTGATTGCTGATTGGCAGGAGAAAGTTTCTTACAATGGGGGAAGGAACAAAGCAGCTCTGCCAAGGAATCTTCAGCAGAGGATCGGGGAGTACCTCCAGGAAAGTTTCGAAGAGATCTCTCTGGAGAATTCCCATGAAATCTCAGTGTACCTTAACACACTGTTCCACTGCTCTGCTTTGCTGCACAAGGGAATGTAAAGAACAAGCCAACACAGCTAGTCTTCTATAGTTCTATCCCTCACCCACTTCTACAATATATACAAAGCAAAGGACAGCTCTACTTCATATAGCTGAGCAGCATCAACTCAAAAAGATCACTTACCAGAGCTCCTCTCTCCTGCATCATGCGTGCCGGAGACAGACTGCTGGGACTGGCTAGACCCCTCCGGGGTGGAAAAGAGTTCCTGACTCACCACGCTACTGGACAACCCTAACACGTGCTCGACTTTGTCCTCGGGGCTGCGTCCGCTGTTCGCAGCCCCACCAAAGTATCCATGGGGCTCTGCTTTGGAGATGGGGTTGCTGCTGAGGACGGCGTCCAGCTCCTTATAGAAGCAGCAGGTCTTCAGTGCAGTAGCAGAGTGACTGTTTTTCTCCCTTGCCTTGAGGTACGCCTGCCTCAGCTCCTTTATCTTCACACACACTGATTCATGTCCCATTTGAAGCCCTTATCCAACACGCCAGAAGAAATCTGACTGTAAGTATCAAAGTTCCTAAACCTGGAGCAGAGGTGGGTCTTCACAGCCTCCTCTCCCCATGATGCCAGCGGATATAACAACTCAGGTGTGCTCCAAGCAGGACAGCATTTGTTGCATGGAGTTGCAAGGTCAGCAGGAAAGATGTTATGTGAGCTGTCCGCACTGTACAAACAGGAAGTGGAATTTGAAAAATTCCCAGACATTTAAAGGGGAAGGGCGGATGCCTGGGTGCATACAGTGTAGTACAAACTGCTGACCAGAGTGGTCAGGATGGGTATTGTGGTTCACGTCCTGGAGGCCATTTACAGCAACATAACCAAGCACAGTGTCTACACTGCCACTTTGTCAAGGTAACTTTGCAGCAAAAAGCTCTGTGCCTCTTGTTGAGATGGTTTTATTTTTGCAGCAAAGCAGGAGAGTTTTGTTGGCAGAAGGAGCATTGCAGTGTGTACACCTTTATTGTCTTTTCAACAAAACCTCACTTCTGTTGACAAAACTGTAGTGTAGACAAGACTTTAAACTACCATTCTATTCCTCCAAGTCTTTGGCAGGTGAGAGCCAAAGTCTAAGGGTTTCTGGATCAGGACTGCAATATACAAACTATAGGTATATTTTAGGTATTTTACTTCCGTTTAAGATGTACAAGAAGCTTAGGTCCATGCCTGCATGTGGCCATGTCTCTCCCACATCAACATATTCTGTAATGGTTGCAATTTGAGTAAATACATGTATCTATTTTCAATATGTATTTAACCAGAGAAAGTAAGTATTTAGGACATTCAAATATATTTGGCTGCAGTTGGAGCAGTTATGATCTCAGATTTAAAATAATAAAAGTATAAACTAAATACAGGGAATCTTGACGTGGCATTATTGTACTACTTACTACTGAGACGTTTTAGAGAGAGAGAGAAGTTTTAAAGGGTCAGATGTGTGATTCTAGAGTTCATAACTGTGAAAAATAGAAGGCTGTGTTTGATTTCTGCTCATTTCATCAAACTTCATTCAATATCAGTGAGATGTTAGATTCCTTTTCCTTTCACCAGTCTAAATATACTCATTCCTCATCAGATATTATCTAGAATGAGGAATCTTTTTTCTCTCTCTCTTTTTTTGAAACTGCATCATGGTCTGTTTCTCTTTCCATTCACCTTGAAATGAACACAAAGGCTGCCGAGAAGAACAGTTAGCTTACTAACCAAGAATGAAGGTTTTAGAAGAATGTAAGACTTAGCAGAAAAAGCAGAAAAGTAACTCAGTTAACCTAATAAATATTACAGTCCAACCTACATTTAAATGAAATAGCAAAGCTCTGACTTTGAATTTTAAAAGGGTGGACATTCATCTCCCTAATAAGACTTTCTTTTGGACAAGTAAGCATGCTAATAGCTCTTGTTACACAACTAATACCAACAAAACTGTTGCTATTTAGGCTTTGTCATGATTACAATAAAAAGGTGTTTGTTTTTGGTTAACATGTTAACTAACACATTCTAGGACTCTAGTTTAGATACAGCTAGTTGTACTATAACAGGTAGAATTGGTGTGAATGAGCTAGCTATCCTTAAAAAAAAAATTGTATACTAACCAAGACAAACTCTACAAATTAAGGATGTTGGGACTTTTATCATCATTATTTATCATTTATCATAATTTATCACCATTATTTCCAATGATTGAAATTCAGAAGTCTATACAGTATTCCAATTTTGTGGCACTTAGCCATTGTTGTTAGTAGAATAGCCCACTTGAATTTGACATACAGATAATCTTTCTAGGAGAAATACTTTGCTTTGTGGATACCCAAAGAATGTTTCTCTAGAGGCTACTAATTTTTTTAGTGGCAAAATAGTTTAATTCATTCCTTCATGCCTATTACCAAAGCTTCATTTTAAATATAATATATATATTCAAATAGAGGCACATGAAAAATATACCATTATCACACTGCTAGCATATTCTAAGTCATATTTCATTTAGCCCTAATAACCTTGATCCTGCCAGCTGCTGAGCACTTCCTGTGAGGTGCTAATCAAAGTTGCTCAGCACAACACAAATACTAAGTGATACAGTTTGCTGCTGTTTACAACTGTGCCCAGATAAAGAGGGCTGCTCAGCAACAAGTGGGTGTTCTGATGGATGGAGTTGGGGGCCTGTGGTATTTAAGTGTGATACTACATAATAAAAGAAGTTTCTTAGCAGCTATTTCAGCTGAAAGTTGTGCCAGGCGCTAATTTATAATATTCCTTAGGGCAGGCCTGCACAACATGCGGCCAGGGGGCCACATGCGGCCCACACAGGCTCACTGTGCGGCCTGCAGGGGGTGAGGAGGGGTGTGGCAAGCCAAGTGGTGGGGTGTGGGAAAGCAGATGGGGGCGAGGTGAGGGCGGGGCTTTTTGGCCCACAGCTGGGTTTTTTTCAGTAATATGGCCCTCGCTGCTTTCTGAGTTGTGCAGGCCTGCCTTAGGGTATGTCTACATGACCTGCTGGGATCTATCAGGGATTGATTTATCGCATCTAGTGTAGATGTGATAAATTGATCACCGAGCACTCTCCCTGTTGACTCCGTAACTCCACTGTCGCGAGAGGCGGAAGCAGAGTCAAAGGGGGAGTGGCAGTGGTCAACTCGCCGCCATGAGGACACTCAGATAAGTCGACCTAAGATGCAAAGCTGAAGTTGCATATCTTAGGTCGACACCTTCCCCCCCCCATTCTCCCCAGTGTAGACCTGGCCTTTGACAAGGGGACTTAGCAGCATGACTTGCCTGTCCTCTTCAGAATGGCTAACACTAATCCCCTCACAGGTAAATACTGTATAGACCCTATGCAAGAGCCTAGCTGTTTCAATGACTCCCAAGATAGTCAAATACCTGTGCAACTACCTGTGAGTCCCTGGTTTTACTCTGTCACCTGTAAGTTTAAAGCATGTTGGGAAAGTTACAAATGCAAAAATCACATGCTGGGAATACTATGCACCTGTAACTCCGTAGGCTGAAGAGGACACAGACGTATAACTACGAGTTTTCTTGCTGTGCAGAATCAGAAAGAAAACCCTCAGCCATAAGAATGAAAACATTGTCTGAGGAGTATTGCCTACTACCTTAAGTACTGCACTAGCTGAGCTAAATAGTTTCTCACAACACACACAAAAATTATCTTTGTGACATTATCCACTGCTCTGCACTGAAAGTCTCTAAGCCAATAAAATCACAGGCTTAACGTATAGCTATAGAGATAAATCTGTCTACCTTTTTCTAATATTTGCCCAGCTCCCCCCTGACCCATATTTGAATAAGAGTCACAGATTTATATTCCGAGTTTGAAACATTTACCTCACTGTTCCCACTGATTGATTGCAGCAAGCTCTGACCCCTATAAAGGTAACTAATTTGGAATATTTAGTGTTGATCTGGAATAACAGTTTCTGTGCTGCAAAGATTATTTCTGTCTGCATTAAGCACAACAGACTGCTGGTTTGATGCCTGCAGCGTAAAAATCTTGACTTGTGTCATGTTAATTTTTTTCAGAGAACATAAATGAAAAAGAGGCTCTATTGCAACAGTCACTTGACTGGCTTTGAGTAAGGGCCCACACCCTTCGCTTCTAACAAAGATCTAGAGGCCAATAGGAGCACTTGATTACAGATACTTACTATACCTTATGATATATCTGCCTATACTTTTATACTGCTTGCCAGTGGCCTAGTGTGCATGCTCTCAGGTTGAGGCTAGTATAATAATTTCCCACCATTGCTAACATTGGTATAGCTCCATCAGTAGACAAGGTGCCAGCAGCTGCCAACATTTTAATAACTTCTCAACTAACCATGCCCAGAACAGGTCTAAATGGATACTGAAACTCCCATTGACTTGAAGGAGGAGCGGAGCGTGGCCAATGTTAAGCGCTTTTCAAAATTCCACCTTCAAAAAGGTGACTGTTCGCAAAGCCAGATGGAAATAGAGGTATTGTTTTTTTTAAAAAGAACAGCTTTGTTAGAGGTAGTTTGGGGAAAATGTATATTGTATATGGGAGATCCTCATTAACTCAATAATTGAGAGCAGTTACTAATTATTAATTTGGCAACCTAGTAAATGAACAGTGGTGGTAAGGATGCTGCACTATATGTACTTTGTTCATTTACTCAACTATAATTCCATTTTGTGATACTCTGACATACATTAATAAGTTTTATATTTTTTGTACAAGTAATGAAATCTGAGTACTGGCACCTTATTACAATAGACTCATAGACTTTAAGGTCAGAAGGGACCATTATGATCATCTAGTCCAGCGGTTCTCAAACTACCCTGAACCGCAACCCATTTTTACTCCGCAGCATCTCGGTGTGACCCTTGTATGTCCGCCAAAATGCCGCCGAATTGATTACTTCCGCATTCGGCGGCTTTTCTGCGGACATGACGTGCACTTCAGAGTGCCCGCTGAAAAGCCGCCGAATGCGGAAGTAATCAGTTTGGAGGCTTTTCGGAGGACTCACTGTAATGTGCAGCATGTCCACCTAAAAGCCGCCGAATTAAGAGGTAATCAATGTGGAGGCAGTTCGGCGGCAAAAAGAGCTCGCGACCCCCCCTGGAATCAGGTGTTGACTCCCAAGAGGGGTCACGCCCACCACGTTGAGAACCGCCGATCTAGTCTGACCTTCTGCACAACGCAGGCCACTGACTCTCACCCACCCACTCCTGCTCTTTATTATTTTTTAAAGGTATGTCAGGAGAGACCACTATTTGTGTGGTTTATGAGGATTATTGTTTAAATGAAGTGTGTATTTCAAAGCTTCTCGTATAGTACCACACCCCATAAATCAGCAAAATGCTATGCAAAATTCAATTAAAGAACATTCCCACCCCTAAAATAAGGGCCAGAATCTTCCTGTACGCTCTATGTATAAGCCCAGTGGCCACTTCTATTTCTCAGATCCGCTTCTCCCTATCAACATCGGAAGAGATTATTATTTGAAGGAAGGCGAATACTGGTTAGTTTGCTATTTTAAAAAAATACATGAACGGGAGGCTGGGGGCATCCTGAAGGTTACAGAGCAGAAGAAATTCATGGGTTGTGTCCTGGACTTGCCAGCCAGGCTACCCCCGGGGGCTGGGTGTAAATGGTGTAAATCCTTCTACTGAGATGACAGACACCGGTGTGGGGAGCAGATTGTCAAGGAGCCGCTTTCCGGGCTCGGAACCAGGCCGGGAGTTGGCTGCTGCACGCCTGGCGTGGGGCGGGGCAGGACGGTTTCTCTTCCCCGTCCGGACTGGAGATGTGGGGCGGAGGGGGCTGATGGTTTGGGGGCTCGGGCCAGCAGAGGGCGGCCCCGCTCCGTCCAGCTGGAGCCACGCCCAGGGGCCCGCAGCAGGAGCGCCCGGCCCAGGCTTAGAGAGCGGGACGCGTCCCCCCGCCGCAGCAAGGACCGGAACCCGCCCCGACAGCGCGCCCCGCCCCAGCTCGGAGGCCGCGGGGCCGCTGTCGTCGCTCCCGCGCGGGCGCCTCCTGCCGGTCAAGCCGGGAGCACGCGCAGTGACCGGGGGAGGGGCGCTCGTTTCCAGCCTCCGTTCCCGGCTCCTCCCCCCCGCTCCGCCGCCATTACAGGCTGGGGAGGGGAACCGGCGGGCGCTCAGCCAACCAGGAAGGAGCTCGATCAGTCTCCTTCAGGAGACTCCGCCCCTCCTTAGCAACCGGCCAGTTGCCCACGCAGCAGGGACAACCAGGACGTGACGTCAGGCTATTGTTCTTTGAACAGGAAACGGGCCCAACCGAGTTTCCCCTGTTTTTTCGGAACAGAGGGAAGGAGGCAGGGCCGAGTCTGCCCGCTACCAATCAGAATCAAAGAGTACAAGGATAGCCCGCCTTCATCCGTGCAGCACGCCAATCAGAATGAGAACTCACCCCTTCCGGTGCAGCTTGCCAATCGGAATCAGGAAACCCAGAGCTCCGTTCTCCAGGGAACGGACCAATCGGAATGGGAAGACTCAAAGAGCCCGCCCACCAATCCCAAAGCTCGAATCAGAACCAAAAGAAGAAGACCGAACAAGTCCCCCCACCTAAAAACGCGTCAATCACCATCCGAAGGCCAAAGTTGTGCCCACCTCGCGCAGCCCAGGGCGCCAATCAGAAACCGGGAGGCGGGGAGAACCTCAAGATATTCAAATCAACCTCGCCAAAAAATAAATAAAAAAAAAAAAAGTGGCTTCGGAAACGCCGCGAGGGGGCGGAGCTAGAACGCGGAACAGCGCGCCCGGGCAGTGAGCGGCAGAGGCTGAGCCGTGGGGAGCAGAGCCCAGCCAATACCAAGCGGCGGAGGCGGGGCGAACCACGATATGGTAATGAGGGAGAGGTATAAATGATGCAGCGAGGGGGGGGTGACGGACTCCAGCACAGCGCGGACGCAGCTCCTTCTGCTGTGCTGGTGCAGGAAGGCGCGCCCGCCCCACACCTCCCCCCTCCTTTCTCCGCACCGGGCAGCGCTGCCCCGACTCGGCCCCATCGCCCCTGCTGCCGGTGCTTTCGATGGGGAGCTTTCCACCAGTCTCGCGCCGGCAGATCAGCGGCCAATGCCGCAGAGACCAACCCCCCGCAGGAGGGGGGCGCATATGCGAGCAGAGGGGTCCCCTCCTCCAGCACCCAGTGGAACCTCTGCCCGCAGCGTCCAACACACCCTCATCCCGTTCACACACAGCAAGTGACAAAGCTGCTCCGAAGCCCAGGCAAACTAACCCCCCTTCCCCTCCCCGCCGGCCGTGGGGCAAGGAGACGGCATGCCCCGGGGTGAGTGCATGCCGCGGGGAGGGGGCATTTAGCTCATCCATAACCCATCCAGCGTTTATTTTATATGACTCCCCTTCCTTCCCCTTCCGCACGGGGGCTGTTTTACACGGTGAAACGCACCCCTATTAAAATGAGAGACTGAAGAAAGCAAACCCTGCCCCCCACTCGCATCTAAACCTCCTCCCCCTTCTTCCCTAGCAGCCTCTCTCCCTTACTACAGCCATAATGAATACTGTACATTCCTAAATGTTGTTGTGGTGTAATCTCTCCTTCTGTCCCCCCAGCACTTTCCCCCGTAGCTGCAAAGCCTCCCCACACAACTACACACCCAGAAATAGCCCCACACACCCCGCTTCCCTGCCCCCCGTCTTCTTGTCCGGTATTTTACACTGAAAAGCAGAGTCCTTGCTTAATAAGAGAAGCCGGAGACCTTTTGTTCCGCCCCATGACAAGAGCTAACGCTGCAGATCAGCCCCTCTTTCCTCTCCTAGGCTCTCTTTTCCTGCTTTCTCCCTCCTCCCAAAAATAAAACTACCATCTCTGCAGGGTGCGAGGGGGTGGGTGGGCAAAGAGTGCCAGGACTCAGCTACCAAGGAAAGAAAAGACAAACCTAACCCAGCACCGCACGCACACAAGAAAGCACTTACCTTGATATTTGGCGTCAATTTCCCTCATCAGGGAGACATTTCTCTGCAGATCGAAGGGCAGAGACTCGATGGAGTCCAGATAATCCTCCACATAGTTCACGAGGTGAAGCTGCTCTCCGTTTGCAGGACTCAACATTTTCATCCGGCAAGACAAACAGTCTTCCTCCCCCCCTTCTCTGCGAGAGCAGCTCGCTCCAAAGACGACAGCCCCAATCTGCCCGGCTCGCTCCCTGCCCACCTCTCTCTGGAGCTCCCCAAAACCGGGAGAAGCTACATCTGACTCCTCGCTTGTGAACGCCGAGAGAGAGACACACACACGCACCCCTCCGCTAGTCCCCACCGCCGGCAGCAGCTGATTGAATGGCTGTCGTTGTGGGTAACTCACGAAGGAGGTGGTAGGAACAATCAGAGGGATTTGTGTGTGCGAAGGGGGGAGGAGAAGGGGGGCTCAAACCCGATCCTCCGAAACAATCTGGAAACAAAATCTGTTGTGCAAAGTGTCTGACAGAAGCAGCAGCAGCTCCTCCGGGCGCCCGTGTGCCGCTCCTATCCTCTCTCCTTCCACGCTCTTCGCGCCGCCGCCGCCGCTCCCGTCCCCGGTTATGTGAATGCAGCCTCCCCTCTCGCTATACGCCGCACTTGATCCAACGTGGAAAACCCAAATACCAGTTTCAAACACTTGGGAAACATTCAGCCCCGCCACGCAGCACGCATGCGCACCCCTCCCCTCTACACACTGACCCTCCCCCCACATCCCCACCAGCAGCAGTACTAACGCTCATGTGCATATTCATTATCTCTGCACCTCCTCCCTTTACTCACGTTTAAGAGCAGGAGGTGGGGCTGCTGCAACAGCACAACCACTAAGGGGGCGGGGGGTGAGGAGGTTCTGCCGCTGCCGGTAAGGATCAGAGGGAACAAACGCATTCCCCAGGCAAAGGCGTGTGTGTGCGGCCGGGAGTGC
>ML677364.1:29697232-29788190 GCA_007922305.1 Dermatemys mawii
CAATATCAGGACTGTCCCTATAAAATGGGGGCATCTGGTCACCCTATTTGTACATGATGAGCTCAGTGGCTGGTGCGTTTACACGGGGGTCACTGACACAAACTTCAGACAGCTGCTGGGAAAGTCTGCACGGTCCCGGGTAACCTCTCCCGGGGGAGGTAGCGCCGCAGGACTGGGGGAAGATCATGCAATGCTGCTGCTTCAGCCCCAAGACGAACCGCCCACCTCACAGGCCCGACCCTCCCCGCGGAGTCCCGCTGAACGGGCACAGGCTCAGTTTTGAGTCTCGGTAGCCGGATCCACAGCCACCGCCAGGCAACAGCACCCATCCCAGCACCACCCAGCCAGCGCTGGCGGCGGCGGCTGCTGACATTCCTGCCAGCCAGTCATGTCCCACCCCGCCGCCGTGCGAGCCAATCGGAGACGAGAATCGGGGCGGGACAAGCAATGACAATTACCGCGACAGGGGAGGGGGAGGAATGCGCACGAATGAGGAGCCGAGAAAATGGAGGTTGGGGGAGTTAAACTACATTTCCCAACAGCCCCTGGGTCCCCGCGCCTGCGCCGTTCACGTGTGCACTGCGGGGCGGACAGGAAAATCCCTCGCGCGCAGTCCATAAATGCCCATGCAGGAAACAAAGGGGTTACTGGGGAGGGAGGGGACGGCGCGTGTGTGTGTTGGGGAGGGTCTTGCTGGGGCGCACGTGTGAGGGGGAGGGAAGTGTAAGGGGGGCATGCCCTATGGAAGGGGAGGGGAAGAAATGGCTATGGCGGTGCCATGGGGTATGTTGCCCCCCTATACCCGCCCTTCTACTTGGAGAGCTCAAGAAGCTCTGTAAGTCTTCTACGTCTCGTTTCCTCAGTTTTGCTCCACGTCTTTCTTTCCTGAGGCGAGGACTGGCTGCCCCTCTGGCCAGGAACTGAGGGGCCAGCTTGTTGTAGCTTTAACCAAAATAGCTTTTCATCCAGCAGTTTGAGTTAAAAGCCGACCAACGGGAAAATAAATAAACCAGCAGGAGCTTTAAGCTGCCTGAAGAATTAATCACATCGCTAAACTAATTTGATTTCATTTCGTTGGCAGCTGAGATGTCCTATCCCCTACTCGTTCGCTAGTTGCCCACATAAAATGAAAAAAGTGATGGCTGAGCTATTAATGTGTAAAATAAACCCTTCAAGCCTTCACACAGCATAAAGAAATAAAAAAAGACACACAGCCAATTGTGTTCCCCAGTGTATAGATCACCTTTAATTTAGATTGTAACTAGAGGAGAGGGAAGCTTTGTTTTCTAAAGTTTGGTACTCATCTATTCTGCTGCATGTGCTAGTGATGCACATGCCACAGTGGCTACTCCACCTTTCCGTGGCCACAGAGGCTGAGATACTGTAGAGGACACAGTATGCCCCATCCCCAAGAAGGAGGAATAAACTAGTTTACGTAGCAATTTCTCTTCCTCACATTCCCCCTCTAAAAGTGCCCCAGTCTCCGAAAAGGAGAGTGCCTGATACACAGCAAAATCCTCCCCAATAGAAGATATCTCCAGAAGAGTGAATGAGAGACTAACATGCAGTAAATCTTCCATTCCAGAGAGGAAAAGAGATGGTAAAACACACATATTGTGCAATACTCTCTGCACCTTACCGGGATAGGTGGGAAGGGAATTAACCCAACCCAAACCCTTCAGAACATACAAATGTCCAGAGGCTGAGATATTAAAACATAGACTGCAAAATCCTTGTCTCATCCCTAGACAGGGACACACAAACGTGAGCAAAATTCTCCCTGAATCTACAGTACGATGAGAGAGGAGGGAGTGCGTAACACACACATGAGCACGCGCACACACACACACACACCCCATCATCATAAAAACCACCCCAAACACCACTGGGGAAATAAACTGCAATACGCACAAGAAAATCTTCCTTTCCCATTGATAGTGTTTCCTTCCTGCACACTCTCCCTGCCCTCCAATAAGGGGAGATTTTGGGTAGAAAATGCTCTGGCTGGAAAGCTCATTTCTCCAGAGGTGGCAGAGATCCAGCGTTTCTCTGATCTGCCTTGCTGCTGTGCTGTTGGAGCTAAGATCATGATGGCAGAGGGGAGGTATCTTTCGGATGAGCTGACAGTGTTATTATTTTAACAATAGCCTTTAAAATAAAGTGATTAAAATCAGCGGGTTTCTCCCCTCCCTCTATGTGCTCTAATGGAGTGAGGATATTTTTATTTAAAATGGATACTTATTGGTAAGCCCAGTTGTCACGACAACAATATCATTAGCTGGAGAGGCCTAGCTCCTCCTCTTCCTCCCCCCATCTTCTCTCCCTCTTCCCGTCTCCCCCTTCTCCCTCCCCAGTCACTCTTCGGTTGCTTGTAGTTTCTCTAGTAGCTCTTCATGCATTTATTCCCTGCGTTTCTTTCAGTCGCCTGACGGTTGCTACCACTGAAGCTTCAACTGCAGGAAGCGGAGGATAACCCTGGTTGATGTCTGGAGGAATCTCTCAGGGGCTAGGGGTGTGATCGGATTTTTCCTGCTTGTTTTATTGCTTATGCTATACGTACAAAATATGGAGAATATAAATGGTAACATTTCATTTTCCTGGATGCTGCACTCTCAGTCTGCACTGTCTATGGCTATATGAGCGATCATAAACGGTGTGGGGGGAAAACAGTGTTGTGGTGAAGGCACTGCAGGATAGACCTTTTATTAAAGCTTCATTACAAGGGTCATTCATATGTATGTTTCCCTTCTCCCACTTTAAGCAGTCTTAAAGAGTACTGACTCATGAAAATTTGACTTTACTCATGAAGACCTTCACTTAATATAACTGGATTGGCAACGTGCGATTTTATCACAAGTCTGTCAATATTAGGAAAATGTTTCTGTGCTTATCTGAAAATTTCCTCTTTTAAAGCCCCAGATCTGGAAGTCATACAATTACATGAAAATCTCAGCTTTCATTTTTTTTAAAAAAAGAGTAAGTTTCTAGCCTCATGGTTGCAGAGAAAAGCTGGAAAACACAATCCCTAAAGGATCCAAATCCAGAAGGCAAATAAAAAGAACCCCACATTTATTAGTTGAATCATATCATGATTTTAAGCCAATTTCATGATTTCTGCGGGCCTGACTCATTATTTTTGAATGCATAGGGTTGGCCAAACTGTTATCATTTTTTAAGCACTAACACCGTGGTCAGCACTGTACAGAACACAGAGGAAAAGACAAGCCCTGCCCAAGGAATCTGACTCTATCTAGATATTTATACTATGTTTATCACAATGATATCTGAGCACTAAATAACTACTATAAAATCTCTGCTTTCTTCTCTGTTTTATGCTTTAACTATCTGTTTTCTCAGTTTCCCCTTTTTGACTATCTTAGTTGTCTTACTTATGATGTAAAACTTTGAACAGCTAAGAGAGTCATAAAATGTGTGTATTTATTCTGGGTAGTAAAGCACTCACGTAATGCTCTAGGCACAGAACAATAATTATACATACAAATAATAAATTCAAATAGCCATAAAAGGTCATCTTAACTCACCAAAAAGTGAACTCTCCTTGCTCCCTTTCAACCCTATTCAATTCTTCTAGGGAAAAGCCTGGGAACAGATAAGCTTTGCAGTGTTTCCTGAAGGTCAATAAATCTGGGCTGTGTGGTGCAAAGAGAGAGAAAGTTCCAGAATTGAGGATCTTTCACTGACAAGACATCCTAAGCTGCCCCTTGTTTGAATCAGGGGATTGTAAACTCAAGTGCTTTGGTTGATCAGAAGTGTCAAAATATGACAAAAGAGGAGAGAGAAGGTCTTTCAGGTAGTGAAGACCCAGACCTTTCAAAGTTGTATCCATCAACACCCACAAACCCGAGGTTCACTCAGAAATCAATGGACAGTTAATGAGCACAGGGAACTGAGCTAGATGATCTTTCGAGTTCCCTTCAAGGCCTATGATTCTATGATCATAAATTCAATGTGCTTTTTGCATGAAATACACAAGAGGCAGTCCCATTCTGCACTAACTTTAATTTTTTGAATGGTGGCTGGTCCTTTAAGGATAGTTGTGCCTACCCCCATCGATGACTGACCAGTTGATGATGGGACCCAGGCATTAGTTGATAGTCTGAAGATCTACTGGTCCTCATAAAAGTCAGCAATAGAGACTAGTGCTAGTTGCAGGAAGACTCCCGCAGGAGTTCATGTGTCATGAAAAAGAATCTACTTCATGTGTGATTCCAAGCAGGTGGCCTGTGGAGTGTAACCCTATAGGGAGTAGATGTGGTTCTGGGGAAGGCCCCAAATTAGGAGGAAAGGACATAATGATATTTCAAACTGTGTTAAACAGTTTTATTTTGAAGAAATAAAACTGAATCTCTGAAGGAAAGAAAGTGAAGTCCCGTGGGTGGCAGGAGAATGTTCTCTGGTGCATGGGCTTGTAAATTAGTGCACTGGTTTGCAAGACACAGAACATGTTGCAGCGATCCAACTTACAGGTGACAAAGATATGGATACTCAGGATGAGGTCCACATGTCAAATAAATGGTCACAACCGTTTTTACCAAGTGCAAATGATATAAACATATGTAGTAACCCTGGCAAGGTGGGGAATCCAGCAACAACTGGAGATCCAAGGCTTTCAGGATGTAAACTTCAGTAGCAAACAGTAATCATACTATATTAATTGAAGGATCTTAATCTAGAGTCCTCTATTATTTTCTGTTGTTTACCTCAGCCAATTATCTGAATCGTACCTGAACTGAGCCTCAGTCAGCTGACCCTCAGTCAGGCCCACACTATTTTCGGCTTGAGTATGTTGTTCAATTGTATTGTCAGGGTTGAATGAAGGCATTGCAAAAATAAATGTGTTAGTCCCTGAGGTGCCATAAGGACTCCTCCTTATTTTTGTTGATACAGACTAACATGGCTACCACTCTGAAAATTGCCTAACAGTAGTCTCTGAAGTCTCTCAGACAGAATGGAACAGAGCCACTCGAGCAGTTCTCTCCAAACATGACAGGGTCCAGTGACATATTAACAATCCTTAATGGTCAATGGTAGCAAGGACAATAAAAGAATCAATATGGACATCTGAATTCTTTCCAAGAGGAGCCAATTTTGTCTCCATATCTTGAGCTGGCAATAGCCGGCAGGTTTAAGGGTAGTGTATTAGTATGTGTGGTTTTGGCATTTGGGGCAAAGAGGACAGAGTTAAGGTTACACTGCAGGACTAGCATGTATCTTTACTTTTTATTTCCTGGTTTTCAGAGATTTTAGTGTAGCTGAACTCTGGAAAGGCAGGAGGAGGCATCAGTGGGCAATCTTAATTCTGCTTCAAAGAAGTTTGGGGACATTTAATTTCATTGCTTTTTAAAAAATAATTTCTTAGCATCCCACAAAGCGATGTACCACAACCCAGTTCTCTGTTTCCCCTGCCTCTGGCTCCTTGGCAATGGTAACCCTAGCCACAGAATGCACTAGCTGCATGCTAATCCCTTCACAGTGACATGTCTGTTCTCAGTTCCACATCCTGGTTTCAGCACTATGGGGGCAGTTTTTGAAGGGAGACAGAAATGGAAGGGGGTTATGGATGTGGGGCATAGCTGATGCCCCAAGCGCATCTCCCACTGCAAAGATCTGACCACCTCCTTTCTTCCCCCCCACAATTCTGCAGTACTCTGACCTCTCCTTTCCTTTTAGAAGCAGCAAGAGGGGAAAGGGTGAGCTCCCAAAGGAAAAAGGTCCCTGGCAGAATAATTGCTTAGTCATTGTGGTATAGTAGAAAATCTTTTGGAAACTTTGTTCTTGTCATGTACGTCTTGTTCATGGTAGGTTGCAGGGCTGCTACTAGCTGGTCAAGCTTCTGTGCAGATATCTCAGAGAGATATACATCAGATGTGTTCAATATAAGATCTTACAATGCGCTTCCACGTATAGCTGAGATTAATTTAAATAAGGTATATTATACCTAATGCCACCTAGTGGCTGACCATTATAATACAAAAGCGACAAAGAATCTTGTTGCACCTTATAGACTAACAGATCTTAGGGATGATCCCTAAGATCTGTTAGTCTATACGGTGCTACAAGGCTCTTTGTCGCTTTTGCAGATCCAGACTAACATGGCTACCCCTCTGATACTAGACATTATAATACAGTTTAGCATTCCATTACATCCCCCCTTTTAAGTTCAATGTTCCTACCATTTACAAAATTTACAATATCATGGTATCTTTGAAGTATCAGTCTGTTAAGTGTCTCTGAATCATACTGTTTTTTTATTACATGACCCAAAAATTTGGTCATCTGGCTGTTAATTAATTGCAACAATTAGCTGTGGTCAATTTGGAATTTCTGAGTCTTCTTGTTCTGCAGCTGCCATCTGTAGAATTTGCTCAGTTGACTGTTCTTTCTGAGAAACAAACTGCAGGGCCGGCTCTAGATTTTTTGCCACCCCAAGCAAAAAAAATGTTGGCTGCCCCCCCCTCTAGCCCGGGGGCCCCCCCCCCCCGCACCCTCCTGCCACCCCAGCCCTGGGCTCTCTCCCCTCCCCCGCCACGGCCTCCTGCCTCTCCAGCTCTGGGCTCCCACTCTTCCCCGCCATCAACACCCTCCCCCGCACCTGCACACCCCAGTCCTGGGGTCTCCCTCATCCTCCCCTGCAGCCACCTGCCTCCCCAGCTCTGGGCTCCCACTCTTCTCCCCCCATCAGCACCCTCCTCCCCACCTGCACCCCCCTGCTGCCCCAGCCATAGGTAACTGGTTCCAGGGTGGGTCATCAGCATCCCGCTCATGCTGCATCCACTTGACTCCTTCCTGGCGCCCAGGGGGGCCCTGACTCTGCCCACTCCCCCCTAACCTCCAGCTGGTCCGGCGCTGGCAGGGTCAGGGTAAGCAGCGGGGCTCCCAGGCCATGCCTCAGCCCAGGGTCCCTCCAGCCGGGGTTCCCGCCTCCAGGACCAGCTGGGAATCGGGAGGGCAGAGCTGCAGGGACCACCACAGCAGGGGGCTGAGGAGCCAGGGCAGGGCAACCCCAGAGGGAGCAGCTGGCGGGGAGTGGAGCCTGGAGAGCAGGACATGGGCCCTGCACGGCAGTGCCCCGGGCACCAGTTCCCCCTATGGTCCCATTGCTGCTACTGCTCCTGGCTGCTCTGCTGCAGCCCCTGGACGGCTTGGGCTGCTTCGCCCAGCCCCAGCTGTGGTGCCAGGGAGTGGCCGCCATGTGGCCTTGCACCCTGTGTTGCACCACATGTTGGAGCCGGTCCGACGGCTCTGCCAGCTGTGTAAACCACAGCGGCCCCAGGGTTCCCCCGACGCACGACACGCTGCTGCTGCTGGAGCCCAGTCCCAGGGCCAGCTTTGGCCACCTGCTGCCGGGGCCCGGACAGTGTCTATCTGGGTGAGCGCCTGCAGGGCCGGACCCCAAACAAACAAACAAAAAAGAATGGCCGGAATGCCGCCCCTGCAAATGTGCCGCCCCAAGCACATGCTTGTTTTGCTGGTGCCTTTTAGCTGGCCCTGACAAACTGTAAATGTCAACGGTTTCTGTTGAACTCTTCACTGTCAGTCTTAATCACATATGATCTGGGTGATGAATTCTTTGTCTTTAAGACAGCAGAAGTTATCCGTCCTTTTTCTCCATCCAGTTTGACATGAATACAGTCACCAGGTTGTAGACCCAACAGTTCTCTAATTGAATCTCACCCTCACTAAACATATCAATAAGCATTTTTTGCAGTTTAGCTGATTTGGCTACTCTCCTCATGTCTGGCCACTTTAGAGAGAGATTCTTTTCCAAAGTTGGAATGGTAGTTCTGAGTTGTCTTCCCATCAGGAGTTGTGCTGGATTATATTCAGTAGCAGCTATCACTCTCCAGCAAGTTCTGTATCAGCACATGTGATAGATACTACAAATAATGGCTCTTGATTGTATTCATATTTAACGCTTAGTGCGGCAAACATCTGCAAAATGCCCATATTTGCACAATAAATAAATATTTGTGCATTTATTACATATTTCACCTTTAAGCTGGACACACATCTTGAGCTATAAAATTTTCCACATCTTGTACATTTATTCTGAAAAGCTTTGTAGTTTGCCTGGAATTTCCTCATAGCCTCAGGGCTTTTAAGATAAAGACTTTTAGCATTCATATGTCTCTGTATGGCTTAGGGTTAGTTTACCTGAAGCTAAGCTAATTTTAGGTTTTCAAAGCTGCTTCTGCCTTTTGTTCTGCTCTTTGACTATTTTAAACTGCTTTCTAGCTGTATAGCTTAGTTTAGGATTGTCTGGTTTTAATTGTAGATGCTGTGAAAGATTTTTATCTGTTAACCCAATAATCAGCCTCTCTCTGATATTGTCATGTTTTGCAGTCCCCAAATTGCAGTTTTCAGCCAATGCATGTAGAGTTCTTATAAAACATTCAGCATTTCTCTTGTTTCTTGAATTCACTGGTGAAATTGGTCATTTCACCACTGCTTGGTCATAAACCACATTTCTCTGAGGCAGGGATTGGCAACGTTGGCACGCGGGACTGCAGGTTAAGCACCCTTAGTGGGCCCCGCCACTTTGTTTATCTGGCGCTTTGACGATTGCTGCTCCCATTGGCCGTGGTCCGCTGTCCAGATCCAATGGGGGCTGCGGGAAGCGGTGAGGTGCTGGCTGCCCCTTCCCGCAGCCCCCATTGGACCTGGACAGCGTACCACGGCCAGTGGGAGCTGTGATCGGTGAAGTGCCAGGAAAACAAAGCGGCGGGGACCGCTAAGGGTGTTTACCCTGCAGTCCTGCGTGCCAACGTTGCCGATCCTTACTCTGAGGTATAAAGTGTGCATCAAACATAGCTAAACGCCTTCATAGGCATCCTTGTGACTGTCTTCAGTAAGGTAAAAGATTTAAAGATATGCTCTGCTTGCTTCCCAGTAGCATAAATTAAAGAGGATACCTGTATATCTTCAGTTTCCTTATGGAGTTTTGTAGCAATTTGAAATCTTACAAAATACTGCTTCCAGTCTGTCCATTATGAGGGTTTGTCAAAGCTTTACGTTCTCTGGGGCATTGATGAGTGGCATCTTGATGAGATCCTGCAATCTTTGTTGCTTTGTTCCTTTTGTTTGCAACTTGTGTTGCTGTTCTCCTTTGGTTTCTGTTCTCCTCTAGCACTGATTTATTCCTGACACCATGTCATGTCAAGAGTCAGTGTAGGTTGCAGTGCTGTTACTAGCTGGTCAGGCTTCTGTAGCAGATATAGACTGGCCACAGAGCTTCCTTCTCAAACAGATACATACCACATGTGTTCAGTATAAGATCCTTTAATGTACTGCCAGTTATGGCTGAGGTTAGCTTAACTACGGTATGTTACACACAGTACCACCTAGTGGCTGAACAGTATAATATAGTTCAGCATTCTATTACAGTTGTAATCTAAACTCTAGTCACCAAACTAAGGTTTCAAAAATGTATTAATTATTATTACTTATTAGTATTATAATAATGCCTAGGAGCCCTAATCATGGACCAGGAACTTGGAGTGGCCAGCTCCAGCCAGTGTGAGAAGCAGCTCCCTCCAGCTCCCTGCCCAGGCCCGGCTGCCAGGGACAGTGGCCAAACATGCCGGGGGAGAGGCGTAGTGGGAGAAAGACAGACCCCCTGCAGGTAATGCTGGTGGGGTGAGAAGAACGTGATGGAGCTGGGTTGGGCTGGGTGATCACTGGGCAGAAGAGACATATGAGTTGGTCACATGTCCTCCCTTTTAGATTGTGCCTCCCTAGTATTAGGAGACATGAGTCAGAGGACCTGTTGCCTCCCTTGCTGCTTCACTGGGGAGGGAGACCCTGCTGCCACGCTTAGGGGGCAGAGAGTCCCATGTTGCCATCCCTTTCTTTCTGGGATAGGAGCATGGTCCCCTAGCACCACCATTCTGAATGGAGGGATGTGTTTGCCACAGAGAAGGGATGAGTTTGCCAAGAACCTGTGTTATGGTGTGCGTGGAGCTCCAGACTGCCTGAATTTGGCCCTGCGTTTGGAAATCCCCAGAAGTATTCTTGATTTAAGGTGCATAATTTATGTTTCCAATGCCTCATGACCATTAACCCAATTATTCTTGTGGGGAGGGTTAAGTTGGTTGGACACATCCTTTTCCTTTGAAATCTAATTCTCCTTTTAGTATCTCAGTTTTCTAGCACTTGCAGTAAACTATCCATTATTTCATTGAATTTATTCTACTAGAATAAAATAAGTACAAAGTGTAATGGATTGTTTATTTTTTGTTTCAGTGCCTTTAATAATAACCATAACCTTTTGTGCACTTAGAAAATCACATTTCATTGCAAGACATGAAGGTTTATGAATTGAATGCTAAATTAAAGCCTGTCTGAATACCACTGGCACTAAGTTCTCTACTTTATTGTACTCTCTTTCAGTTCTTAGACCATGCTCATCACCATAATATCTTAGATCCTTCCAATTGTGCATTAAATAATATGACTAATATCTGTCATGTGTTTGTTCTCTCATCCTTTCCCCTTGGGGAGAAGCATGTGCAATGGAGTGACTTGTTTAATAGGACTTTTTATTTTTAATGGATATACCTGTTGCTATTTGTGTGTATGTTAAAGAAGGCAAAGTCAAAGAAGAGCACCTTATGCTTGAAGAAGAAAGTGGTGAAGTTTATGATGGCCCTTAGTTCCTCAGGGAGTTCATTCCACAGTCTCAGACCTGCCCTGAGAAAGTCCTCCCACACAGACAAGCTTTAGCCTTATTGTAGAGAGTTCCATTGTGCCAGAGGAGTGAAGTTGTCAACTATGGTCTTCATCCTGGAGCTTTAGGTGGTCTTTTGGATATCCTGGGTCTGGGTCATGGAGTGCTTCGAAGATAAGGACTGATAGCTGGAATATGATTTGAAATTATTTGGGAAGCCAGTGTAACGAGCAGAGAACAGGTTTGATGTGCTCTGAAACCATCTGTAGAAAAAAAAAATACAAGAGTTCTAAATGCATTCTTCTGATCAAACAGCAAATTTAACCATGTCAGCCAAAGTAGGGAATGAATTAAAAAACATGCCATTAACTGTTATTTATTAATCATTTGAACTCTGCCAAAGTAATTTGCACTGTATAGAACAAAGAAGATTACAGAGTTAATGACAACTCTTCTCTCAGGTTGTGCATAGAATTATACAGGAATCAAGGAGATCAGACAACAAAAATCATTCACAATGGAAACTGATGTAATTGGCCTGTGAAGCTTCACAAAAATATATAAAGCATATGTTCACACAGGCTATTGGACAGTATCTTTGATTCCATTCCAGCAAGACTCAAAACAGTGAACCATGCATTGGTGAGGTATCTTCCTCAATCAAAAATCTGAAATTGTTAGATTTAAATACTGTGGAAAATGACACATTACGAAAAAAAAAACCTGGTGGAAGAATGCCAGGGCACTTACATCTTACTCTCTGCAAATCAAAATGAGACCCAGATATAAACAGTTTTGATGAAGAGAGATTTCTATTATCACACAAAGGGAATGAATGAAATAATCATAATAAATCTCAAAAGACTTACCTAGACCTATCCTTTGTAGCTTTGAGGGGAACCTATAAAGGTTCACTTCAGGCCCTCTATGAGGCAGCATACCACAAAGAGACTTTCTATAATGTCCAGTCAAAACGGAAGGTTGTGGTCATTTATTTCCAGCTAGAGCTGGATGAAAAACTGATATTTTTGGTTTCATGGCAGTTCCAAAAAACAGAAGGGGGGGGGAAAAAGGCAGGCCTGGTCAAACTAAATCTGATTTTTTATTTTTTTTTAAATTTTCAGTGAATTGAAAAAAATCCACTTCAGTTCTGGAGCAGAGAATTGAACTAAGATCTTATATATTCTAGGGGTATGGCCAAACCACCAGGCTGAAGGTGATTAGGAGAGGAGAAACTGGAGTTTACCTGTACCACTTCTTCCTTTGGCTCTTTTGTGACTGGCCAAATTTGTTTGGGTCAAATTGAGGTATAATTTCAGGATGACCAAAACTGCAGTTTTCATCAAATAAACTATTTGGCAAAAACATTCTGCCCATCTCTAGCTCTAACATATCTACTTTTTTATAGAGTTTGCTGATGAAAGAAATTCAGTCTTGTAAGAAATAGGAATGTCTCAAAACACACCAGCCAGATCAATCCTTTCTGATCTGTATTTATTATTTGCATTTCAGTTGCACCTAGAGGCCCCAAAGAGGGATCAGCACACTCCAAACAATGTACTCACTACTTCAGTTCCTCTTTATGCTCCCAAGGGAGGAAGATCAACAAACAGGTAGATGTAAAAAAAGTCCCAAACCAAAAACATCAAAACACTGGTTTAGGGCTGTGTTTTCTGCTTGTAATGCCTGGTAAGAAAGTGGATTTGATAAATCAGCTGATGAAAAATGGGGAATGGCCTAGAAAAAACTTTGGAAAAAGTATCTGACTTGCAAAGATCTTTTCAGAGTTATCTGGAACTCAAATAAATTGTCCATGAGACCAAACTTTACATGCAATCTGAGAAAATCATGCCACTTTTTACTTTGTCTTTTAACTTTTACTTTGACTTTTTAACTCCCCTCTATTCACTTGCCAGTGTGAATGATAATTTAAGACTGAAAAGTCAAGCTTTGGTGCACACAAAAATGCACACCTTTCCCTGGCTGCTCAGATGGAGACTCCACTTATCATCTCCCTACCCCTGAGATACAGGAAATGTGTGGATGGCAGCTACCCTTAGTGTCTTGATGTCCCTCCTGTCGAGGGGTGAAATAAGGCGGTACAGGCCAGTATGGTGTACCGGTAAAAAGCGACTGCCTGTACTGGCCCCTATCGCCAAAAAGACCCTGCTTAAAGCGCTGCTGCAGCAGCACTTTTACATCCCTGCCCCTCCCTCTGGGCCGCCGACGGTTTGGGCAAAAGGAGCAGCTACCCTGAGGCTGGAGCCGCAGGAAGGCTGGCAGAGGGATGCTAATCCCCCAGCTCCAGCCCTTCCACCTGAGGCCCCTCCCCTTCCAAGGGATTGAAAGTTTACTTTCACCCCTGCTCCTAGGACGCTTAAAAAGGTGCAGCTGTAGCACGTCAGTGAAGACTCCAAGATGCTACTGGGAGGGGTTCTCCCGTCAGGGATGTATTCCACCTTCCCAAGAGGTAGTAGTTAGGTCAACAAGGGAACTCTCCCATCAACCTAGCACTGTCTACATTGAGGGGTTGGGTTGGATTTTTCATACCCTTAAGTGATGTAATTATACTGACCTAATTTCCTAGTGTACACCAGGCCTATTTTATTTCCGTCAGTAGAAAAGGACTGGACGGGAAGTGGTTTGAGAACCACCCACCTAATTAATGTGTCATGATTCACACATATGCGCAGAATTTATATTATAGGCATGTCGCGTCTTAGGCGTATTTAACATATGCAATTTCAGCTTTATGCGGTCTGCAAAACAAAAAGATAGGGGAATTTTTTTAAAAAACACTTCCTGTAGGGAACACGATTTCGCCTCCCATTGAAGTCAATGGGCTCTGGCTATACGCGGTTTCCGCTTTACGCGGTAACCGCAGAACGGAACCCTCGCGCAAGATGCCACATGCCTGTATTTTTTTTAGGCTGATGAGTTAGATATACATATTAAAGAACTTCACAGTAATTCCTGCTTTCTGAATTTAACTGAACGGGGGGCAGAGGAATGTCAGGACTGGGCAGGGGGGAGTCTTTGACAAAAATGAATATTGTATATGTTATGGAACAGCAAAAGAGAAATAAAGTCTGTCCTTATATATAAGTAAATTTGTACGTTTAGGTAGTACTAAAAGAACAGATGACATATTCACAAATAAGTATGAAATAACTAATCAATGTTAGCTAACAGGCAACTAACCAGTAACCACATACTCAAGGATGACAGTGTTATATAACTCTTGTAATTAAAAAAATAAGTGTTGAAAGTATTTGCAATATTCCAGAATTGACGCTATTATTACAGTGTTTCAATGCAAAAATGTGTATCAATCATTCACATAGGTGACAATCTCTTCAGTTCTAGGGAGGTGCTCATATATATGCTTATATCCTAGTATAACTCCATTTCATAGCATAATGAAGTGAATTCTACTGAGTTACTCTAAGGATTAATATGGCCCATTTTTCTTAGCGAGACCTAAACCTCATCAGAAGAGCTGGCATAAGACTTTGGGCTTGCCTAAGTTCAGAGCTAGGTCAGTTGAACTCACATGGTGATTTTAAACTCATTTAGTTAAACTTGTGCAAAAGGGTTCATGGACCCTAGGGTTGTCAACTTTCTAATTGCACAAAACCAAACACCCCTACCCCATCCCTTCCCTGAGGCCCTGCCTCTGCCTCACCCCTTCTTTGAGGCCTCACCCCTGTTTGTTTTATTCCCCTTCTCTCCATCGCTCACTCTCTCGCACCCTCACTCACTTTCACTGGGCTGGGGCAGGGTGCGGGAAGAGGCTCAGGACTGGAGAAGGGGGTTGGGGTGGGATGTGGGAAGGAGTTTGGGTTCAGGAGGGGACTCCAGGCTAGGGCAGAGAGTTGGGGTGTGGGAGCGGGTTTGGTACAGGGTCCCGGTGGCACCCAGGAAGTGGCCACCAAGTCCCTGCAGCCCCTAGGTCAGCGGTTCTCAAACTTGTGAGAACCACAACCCCTTTTTGCTTCTTTGTTGGCCGTGGCGGACTCTTGTATGTCCGTCGAAAAGCCACTGAATGCATTACTTCTGCATTCGGCGGCTTTTCGGCAGACATGCTGAACGCTCCCAACTGCAGCCGAATGGAGCACTCCGTATGTCCGCCGAAAAGCTGCCGAATGTGACAGTAATTT
The DNA here is from genome assembly GCA_007922305.1 of Dermatemys mawii. Lineage (NCBI taxonomy): Eukaryota > Metazoa > Chordata > Testudines > Dermatemydidae > Dermatemys > Dermatemys mawii. The sequence continues at coordinate 29,712,080 of ML677364.1, forward strand.
ATTCAGCAGCTTTTCAGTGGTGCTGGGAGCTTGCGACCCCCCCTGGAGCGCTCGGCGACCCCCAGCGGGGTCACAACCTCTGGTTTGAGAACCTCTGCCCTAGGTGCATGGGTGGTGCGTGGGTCTGTGAATCCACTTTTTCTGCAGTAAATATTATAAAATCCAAGTAAAATCTGGAGGTTGAGTTAAGATGCATGGTCAATATGAATTATATACCAGCTTTCAGGGTAGCAGTATGTAGTATGCTTGTAGTAATCTTTTCAATTCGCCTTTTTATAATGTGGTGAATAAGCAAAATTAAAAATCACAAGTGTAGCTAGCATCGAATTTCTATTGGACACCGCTGTGCTAGATTATGAGACACAATGATGGGGGCGCGCACACATACAGATCCACTTCCTTTGTTAGATACTAAATTCGGCTCTCATCGGCAAACCTCTAGGCAGGGGCTTAATTTGAAGCAAGGAAGCGAGCGGATTACAGGCAGCAAAGCTAACAGAGCTTTTTACCGCAAGGGCAAGTCTGACACCCTCCCCCTTGTCCTTCCTGTGGCCAGGCGGGCCTGGCCCCCGCTCAGAGGAAGCTCAGGGCGCTGGGAGGTTCCCCTGCGAGCCCAGTGGGAGGAGAGACCCAGGCGCCGCTGCGGCACCAACAGCATCGAGCAGCGGAGCCCCGGGCGGCCCGGTTAAGCGCCCCGAGTCCGCCCGGGGTGGGGCCGGCGCTGGGACAGAGCCCCAGGCCCCTCCCCTTCCTGCTGCTCGGGCTGTAGCGACACCCCTCCCGGCCTGTCCCCTGTACAGGCGGCCCGGCTGCTGTAGCTACACCCAGCGCGGGTTGTGCCCCGGCGGCTGCTCCGCCTCCAGCGACGGGGAGCCGCTTTGCCCGCCGGAGCCTGCAGCCTGGCGCGCCCCGCGCGGAGCTCTGGCCGCCCCGGGGGTGGTTGCGGCGCGGCGCGAACATGCTGCAAGCCCGGCTGGCCGCTGCCTCCCGCTGCCTGCGCTCCGGGAGCCGCGGAGATCTGCCCCTGGCAGCCGGCCGAGGGGCTGGTGCGGAGGCCGGGCTGGTGTGGAGCCGGGCCTCCCCCGCCAGGTGCTGCTCTGGCGTCGGGAGGAAGTGGATCAAACCCACAGGCCGGGATACTGGGATCCAGACCTACAACAGCCTGAGCAGAAGCAAAGAGCCCTTAATACTGGCCAGTGCAGGAGTGGTGACCTGGTAGCGATTTAAATAGCAATTAATCAGTGGCCAGGCCACTACGAAATTAAAGGTTACACTAGGGAGAGGGATAGCTCAGTGGTTTGAGCTTTGGCCTGCTAAACCCAGGGATGTGAGCTCAGTCTTTGAGGGGGGCCACTTAGGGATATATAGCAAACATCTGCTGGATGATTTAATGAGGGATTGGTCCTGCTTTGAGCAGGGGGTTGAACTAGATGACCTCTTGAGGTCCTTTCAAATCCTGATATTCTATGATTCTATGACTTTGTAGCCCCCTAAAAACAATGCTGCTAGTGAGATGGTTGGGGGGGGGGAGGTTCCTATCAACATTCCCTTGCTTTTAAACTGATTGCAAAGGGCTCCATCCTGCACAGCTAATCTCCTTACTGTGGTGATTTTCAGTTTGGTTAATGTATCTGTTTTTAGTTGTCCATAGCAGCAGGTAATATGTCAAACAGCTTGTGGCTATTTCATTATTTGTTCTTCAGTAGATCTTCACTTTGTTCACAGGTATAGCTGTGGGCCAACAGTATACGATCATGCGCACCTTGGGCATGCTTGGTGAGTTGTTTTAAAATTTATAGGAGGAAGACTCTGCATTAATGCTTTGTGATGTCAGGTGACTGACTGCAAAGTAGGGCTAGAAGAAACCTATGTCTAGACATAGAAACCATATGTCTATGCTGCAGTTAAACACTGGCAGCTGGTCTGTGTCAGCTGACTCAGGTGATGGGGCTGTTTAATTGTGAAATAGATGTTTGGACTGGAGCCCAGGGTCTGGGACCCTCCTCACTTGCACACCCAATACTTACTTGCTGCTGTATTCTTTTTGTGTGTTTATTGCTGTAGTTTTCCATCCTTTCTGTAACTTTCTGACAGGACTTTATTACTCTGGATGAGTAATAAAGGTCAGAAAAATCAGGAAACCATACCTGAATTATTTTTAATTAATACCTGTTATGCAGTAGGATTATTTTTTAACTTCCAAATAACCCCTATTTTTAGTTCTACAAATTGGTGGGGAAGAGGGTTATCACAATATAAATCACTGACACTGTTCGTTTTGGAAGAATAGCTTAAAATGTCATTGCTCAAGAAAATTATTAAACTTGCTATATCAGTAAACTTCTTCACTCCACCTCATTCTAGGCTCTTTTGTCAAGTATTTTTTCCTCTGGGGTAGTGACTCTTCACCTCTTCCATGTTAATCCCACCTGACAACATGAAGTTTTAGAACCCTTCCCCCATCTAGCTGTAACAAATGGTAGTGTGATTGCACACTCCTGAAACCAGTTTGGGCCTCACAGGTTGGGAACCCATGCTCTAGGTTTTGAGAACAGGGAGGTAAATATCATCTGAATGCAAATAACAAAAGGAAATATCTACTAATGGCCTGTGAGGAGGAAACCTGTAATTTTCCAGAAAGTTTTATTTAAATGTAGCTCTTGTGTGCCAGCATTTTAAGGTACTTTAGCATTGGTGAGTATATCTTTTAGTTCAGTGGAATACCAAAACTTGTACTAGAGTAGCTCATTTCTAACTTGATATCCCATATAACTTTTGCGTAGTGAAATATATTAGATCTCAGGGTTGAAACTGCTTCTGTTTCTTTTCTTATTATCCCAGTTCCTTTTTACCCCCAATATCTTTTTCTGCATGTGCACTCTTCTAGAACAAACCCTAAATAGGCTTTGTACTGGAAACTAAACGGGCAGAATAGTTAATATTCATGGCCTTCGTTAAAATGACACACAACTAATTTATCAATTTACTACACAGTTAATGTACAGAGTCTGTGGGCTGGAACAGCGGGAATCAAAACAACGTGTTCCCAGTTAGGAGTTTGAGAACCTCTGGGTTTGTGTATGTACTTCCGCTGTGGCCCTTCTCTTTTCCACCACCACTTGTTTAGAGATGGTGAGGAGGCAGTTCTGCGTGTCTGTTCTGTCCATTCATCTCTCCCTACACCATCTAAAGTTGACAGGTCTAAAGTTGAACAGGCTCTTTACGTATCAGGAAATTTCACCTTGTTTTGGTCTCCTTTTTCTGATTATCTATCCATCCATCTGTCCTTTTTGTCCTTTTCTCTCTGCTGCCCTTTGCAAAAAGTGATATGCAGGAGTTCCTAACTTACCTTCTCTGTATTATTCATTTTTTCAATGTACCTCTTTTTTGTCCCCTCTTTGAACTAAACAGCTCTAGTCTTTCCCTCTTTCCTTATATGGAAGTTTCACCATGCCTCTAATCATTTTCCTTGAAATCCACCTCTTTCTCTTTTTTGTTTTTTGTTTTTGTTATATATAGGGTAACTAGAACTGAACACAGCATTCAAAGTATGGGTGCAACATTGATGTAAATAGCTGCATTACGATCTCTATTCCATTGCTTTTGCTGCTTCATATATTGCTTGTTTTGTTGACTGCAGCTGTATATTGAGCAGAGGCTTTCATTGAACTGTCCACAATGACACTCGAGTCTTTTTCTGAGCTATTACGGGTTAATTTTAAATTAACCCTTATGAGTAATTCAGATGATTCTTTCCAATGTGCTTAATTTTGCACTGGTTCTTACGCCTTCACGTTGCCCAATTGCCTTGCTTGGTTAGGTATAACTGAAGCATTATCTTGACTAGGACGACAGGATTCTCTTAGTTTCCCTCTGTGGTTGGCTTTGCTTGTAGATTGCTTCTGCTCTGGATCCCTGCTTCAACAGCTGCTGGTCAGTCGTCTGCTGCTGAAGAAGGTTCATGTGGCAGGTAATTGATTAGAAAACATGGGGAGGCGTCCAGGACGATAATGTACATGTCAGACCCATCACTCGCAGCAGCATGAAGGGAAATGCTGCTGTTACTGTGGCTCTGTTTAAACCATTTGTGATGCCTAAAGTTACATTTTAACTTTTTTCAAGTCAAAATTATTTTTTTAAAGAAGTAAGGATGCCATTTTATTACTTAAGAATCAGAGAGGTAGCCTGAATCTGCAGAAATGACAAAGAGTCCTGTGGCATCTTAAAGACTAACTAAAGTATTGAAGCATAAGCTTTCGTGGGCTAATACCTACTTCGTCAGATGCATGCATTAGCCCACGAAAGCTTATGCTTCAATACTTTTGTTAGTCTTTAAGGTGCCACAGGACTCTTAGTCGCTTCATTTTATTACTTGAATTCTTCAACCAAGCTTTTATTTTTCCCGTTTTTAAACCATAACAGACAAAACTAACGAAGGAAGTAATGGTACAGATACAGAAATGAATTAACAATGGAAATGAGATCGTCCTCTGCCAGAGGAATGTCAAAAGAATTATATTACTTTTTTTTAAAAAAACCCTCTCCCCTGCCCCCTGCAAACAAACAACCCTTTTATTTGCTGTGCCTCAGCCTCCAGGTGTCAGAACCAGGGATCTGTGCACATTTGTACAGAGTGTGTGCCCTCAAGAGAATTGCTGTTAATGGGTCAAAATGTAACCTTGATTTTAAACACTTAATTCTGATATTTTATCAGTTCTCGAACATGAGGGTTTCAACTTGCTTAGGATCCAGCTTCTCAGCTGGGTGATTCCTAGCAATAATAATCCAAGAGCTGAGTTCTTTTCTGTGCCACCCTTTCTTCCTTGACTCTCTGCTTTCTTCAAGTCAGCATGTTGCTATTGAAGAATAAAAGAATTCTTCTCCAAGGATTCTGCATATTTCAGCTGTTTCTTCTAAAAACAGAGTAGAGGTGTCTAGCAGGGCACAGTGCAACATTTTTGTGTGTACTAGCAAATAAAATCACAGAGCTGGAGGGTTTAATTTTAAGCGTTTTGACAGTGGTGGTGATTCTTTTATTGATAGTGAAATGGACTGAGAGGGCTCTGGTGTATTTTGGTGGACTAATACCACAACATTTTAATGTTATAAAGATCTTACCTGGAATTAGCCAGGGATTCATTAACGGGATCTGTTTCTTAGTCGTATATGTTTCCTTTCCAAAGACATATTTTAGTATGGCGTAATTCAGGCAGGTAACAATAGTTTTCTCATTGTGTAGTTAAAATATGATATTTTTGGGAAGGCGTTGTATTATCACCATCTGATCCATGCAGCTAAGTGAAAGGTGCAATTACATTTGCAAAGTTAATTGAGCTTTGTTTGTTTTTGGAGAAACAGTAAACACAGTCTCCAGTTTGTTCAGCCTACTGGCTGGAATGGAAAATGTAGATTTGTGAATATTCTTTTGGACCCAGTCCTGTGAGGTACTGAATGCCCACAACTGCCTTTGAAGTCAATGGGAGCTGTAGGTGCTCATCACCTTGCAGGTCTGCGCCCTATCCTGAGAGGCTAAGCAACAACAGCAGCATTTCTGCAGTACCTGCCCTTTACTGAGTCCAAAGACTTTTTTTTGGAAGTCTGACCTGAGATTCTTATAGTAGCAAATGGCTTCATGGGGCATTGTAGCTTAGAGATTATGTTTAACACTCGTGGATTTTGTTAAAGCAGTACAGTATATTTGTCCTAAAGTTGACGAATAATGTAAAATGATTCCTTCTTAAGCATTTGGAAAAACTATTGCCTGGTATCCAAAGAGATCTGTGGTGTTGTATAAAGAAAACTGTCTGTGGGCTACATTGGTGTAACTGAGATCAGTACCTATTTAGCTGATCCCATACAACTTTAGTTGGAACACATTTGTATTGATTTCTTTCTTTTTTTACTTCTGTGCTGTAGTAGCTGAAAACAGGAGTGTTTCAGAATGTGAAGCAGATATTAGAGATTTTAGACGCTGAGTATGGAGTACTGTAAGTGTGATGTTCATTTTAGTAGTAAGCCTCTAGGTTAACACAATCTCACTTCAGTATATTGTTTTAACGAGATGTGTGCAAGAAAAGAAACACTTCAGAACATTACATGAAATGTGTCATTAGTGCCAGAAGAGGGTAGACCACTTCAACTGAAATTTGCATAACTTCTTTACAGAATGTAACTAGTTCTGGAGTAGCATTTTGTATATGTTGTTTCTCTCTCTCTTTCTAAAGACTATCATTGTTCTCTTTTCTTTCTTTCATTATTAGGCCATTCAGAGCTTCTATATGGGTGATTTTTGCTGTTTATTAATTTTATTTAAATTTATTACCAATAATACACATTTAAAAGCCTTTATTTTTCTTTTTCAGTTCCTATGTTAGATTTGATATTATTCGAAGAATAATAACTAAGGTTTTTGGAAACGAAGTAGTCATGGTGATGGGGATTACAGACATAGATGACAAAATAATTAAAAGAGCTAATGAGGTAAATATATGATGTTTACTTTGACAAAAACTTATAGTGTTTAATGTATTGAGTAGTCTTGGACAACCCCCTGGATTTTGTTATTGCTTTTTAAAATCATTGGCTAATTGTTTCCTGGGCTCTCAACTCAGGGCCTGGTAGAGGCTGGGAATCTGGCAGAGCTGGCATATTTAGCTCTGTGAAGGAGGCAGTGTACAAAGCTGTGAGATATAGGTACAACAAATGCCATACTATTAGCTACAAAGGCAACCCTACTTAGCCTTCTACTAGAATGGGGGTGGGCAAACTTTTTGGCCAGAGGGCCACATCGGGGTTCAAAATTGTACGGAGGGCCGAGTAGGGAAGGCTGTGCCTCCCCAAACAGCTTGGCCCTGCCCCCTCTCTGACCCCCACCCACTTCCCACCCCCTGACTGCCACCCTCAGGACCTCGACCTATCCAAGCCTCTCCTCCCCACCTCGGCTCCTTGTCCTCTGATCGCCCCCTCCAGAGACCTCCCCCCACCCTAACCACTCCCCTGAAACCCTATCTAAGCCCCCCACTGCCCCCTCCAGAGATTCCCCCCCCCCATCACCCCTCAGGACTCCACCCCCTATCAAACTCCCCTGTCCCTGACTTCCCCGACCCCTAGCCACACCGCCGCCCCCTGGACAGGCCCCCAGGACTCCCATGCCCTATCTAATGCCCCTGTCCCCTGACCGCCCCCCCGACTCTCTGCCCCTTATCCAACCACCTGGCCTGGACCCGGTCCCCTTACAACACTGCCAGATACGCTGCTGCGCTGATCCGCCGGAGCGTGCAGCCCTGTCCCTCAGAGCTCTGAGGATGCTGGGCAAGGGGATAGTGGGGGAGGGGGAGGAGCTAGCCTTCCCAGCCAGGAGCTTGGGGGCCGGTTAGGAGGAGCCCGAGGGCCGGATGTTGTCTGCGGGCCATAGTTTGCTCACCCTTGTAGTAAAAGGACTGTTTTTGCATTATAAATTTGTTAGGGAAAGTCACTGGGGTTCTCATTAGAGTTGAGGCATTGTCTTAACCTCTCTCAATCCTAGGGGGAAAATCTTAACCAGTGAACTTTGGACAGTTGTCCATAATAGCTGCTGTTTTACAGAAATTATCTAAATTGTCGCTATTAGCCTTAGAATTGGTCATTAAAGAAGATGGTTGTTCTGTAAATAATCATGGAACTTCCATCAAATCAAATTGCAGGTGCTCAGCACGTCTCAGGGGTCTGCATGGAGGGATCTAGTTGTATAGTGAAATGGACGGAGAGGGTTCCATCATATTTTGGTGGACTAACACCACAACATTTTTATATTATTAGAACATTATCTAGACCTCGCCCAGGATTCACTGATGTGATCTGTCTCTCAGTTGTACATGCAAGACCTTTCTTAATGGTTTCTGAGGCCCTGAACTCAAATGGATCTACTCACAAGCTTAACGTGAAGGATGTGTATAAGTCTTTACAGCAGTGGGGTCCTAGATTGCTAGAGTAAAGGTGGTTAATAACTTTATCAAAGTTTTCACTGATGTCTCATAGTTTTTGGCTAAATTAAAAGCTTTGACTGTAAACTAGTCAGTGGGATGCTAATCAAATCAGTTTTACCAACTGAACATAGGGAATTGTCATTCTGCCTCTTTTTCTGCTTGATAAAATCATTATCAGATCATAAAGTGTTAATAATATACAGCTAAAATGTGAATGCTAACTATTTATTGAAAGATTTAAATTGAGATTTAAATTGAGATTCTTGGGTTTTAAGACTCCTGTCTCCTGTCTCCCGGTTTTAAGACTCCTGTCTTTTGGAACACAAGAGAATCTGTACCAATAGCTCTCAGCTGCAAACTGCATGTTCTTTTCCTGATGTGAGAGATATTGCAACAGTTAGTAAAAAAAAAAAACTTTTAATGATTACAAGGGAAAAAAATCCATTTTTTAAAACTATTATTCACAGTAAATGTAGAGAGTTTTCTTATATTGATGTTATGCTTTTGATAGAATAAAAATGAGCAAAAACGTATTTTTTCTCTTCAGAATATTTTTTCTTGGGCCAGTGCTTTAACATACGACCTACATTTAAAACATGTGCATGTCTGTCTTGAGAATTTTTTTTCATAAGAGCATCACGGTGATTTCTTTGCAGAAAAAGTTAACTTAATGTGTTTAAAAGCATTCTGGTTCATTTGCGCTATTCTTTTTTCAAGAGTAAAGTCTGTGCTATGAAGTAGTTTAGCAGTCAGAACTTTTCATAGAATATCAGGGTTGGAAGGGCCCTCAGGAGGTCGAGTCCAACCCCCTGCTCAAAGCAGGACCAATCCCCAACTAAATCATCCGATCCAGGGCTTTGTCAAGCCTGACCTTAAAAACCTCTAAGGAAAGAGATTCCATCACCTCTCCAGATAACCCATTCCAGTGCTTCACCGCCCTCCTAGTGAAAAAGATTTTCATAATATCCAACCTGAACCTCCCCCTCTGCAACTTGAGACCACTACTCCTTGTTCTGTCACCTGCCACCGCTGAGAACAGTCTAGATCCATCCTCTTTAGAACGCCCTTTCAGGTAGTTGAAAGCAGCTATCAAATCTCCCCTCAGACTTCTCTTCTGCAGACTAAATAATCCCAGTTCTCTCGGCCTCTCCTCATAAGTCATGTGCTCCAGGCCTCTAATCATTTTTGTTGCCTTCCTCTGGACTCTTTCCAATTTTTCCACATCCCTCTTATAGTGTGGGGCCCAAAACTGGACACAGTACTCCAGATGAGGCCTCACCAATGCCGAATAGAGGGGAATGATCACGTCCCTCGATCTGCTGGAAATGCCCCTACTTATACAACCCAAAATGCCGTTTGCCTTCTTGGCAACAAGGGCACACTGTTGACTCATATCCAGCTTCTCGTCCACTGTAACTCCTAGGTCCTTTTCTGCAGAAGTGCTGCCTAGCCATTCGGTCCCTAGACTGTAGCAGTGCTTAGGATTCTTCTGTCCTAAGTGCAGGACTCTGCGCTTGTCCTTGTTGAACCTCATCAGATTTCTTTTGGCCCAATCCTCTAATTTGTCTAGGTTCCATTGTATCCTATCCCTACCCTCCAGCGTATCTACCACTCCTCCCAGTTTAGTGTTATCTGCAAACTTGCTGAGGGTGCAATCCAAGCCATCCTCTGGATCATTAATGAATATATTGAGCAAAACCAGCCCCAGGACTTGGGGCACTCCACTTAATACCTGCTGCCAACTAGACATGGAGCCATTGATTACAAGCCATTAAGCCCGATGATCTAGCCAGCTTTTTATCCACCTTATAGTCCATTCATCCAGCCCATACTTCTTTAACTTGCTGGCAAGAATACTGTGGGAGACCGTTTCAAAAGCTTTGCTAAAATCAAGGAATAACATGTCCACTGCTTTCTCCTCATCCACAGAGCCAGTTATCTCACCATAGAAGGCAATTAGGTTAGTCAGGCATGACTTGCCCTTGATGAATCCATCCTGACTGTTCCTGATCACTTTCGTCTCCTTTAAATGCTTCAGAATTGATTCTTGAGGACCTGCGCCATGTTTTTTCCAGGGACTGAAACTTTGTAACTATGCTAAACAAAGCTGATGCCTTTATTCTGTTTTTACCAAGTCCCATATGTTGTACTTTGAGGGGTGTATTTTACAGTTAGAAGAACAGTGGCAAACAGAAGCAGCACCATTTTATGGGTATTTATAGAAGAGAAGGTGTTCAAGTAGCAGTCAGTAACAAATCCTATGGTTAGGGCAGTAGGGTTGTCAATAATATTCAGTGGGAAAGTCTTTAGAGGAGTTGTGTTAACAATAGCACAAATAATAGAAATCACACACAATTATTTAAAAATAAATCCTAGCTATGATTTGGTGTGCTTTAAACTGTATTTACAGAACCAAGCCTTAGTTTAACAGTCTGTGGGAGCCACAATACTTCTAGATTGCTTCGCGTCTGCCTTTTCTTCATTGGTTAGAGCTCCAGGAAAGGCTCTTGGTCAAACAGCGCCCTGAGCAAGCCAGAATGTGCTGCTTTGATTCCAACTTTATAACTTCTCTAAGTACCTTTTGTGGTGGTTTTCTTTTTTCTTTGGTATCTTCAAAAAGTTCCCATGAACATTGTCTTCAGATGCAATTAGCTTGCTCTTTATCCCCATTTGAACAAAGTGCTTTAGGATAATATATTGTAAGGACATTTCTACATTAGCAGGAGGATGTATTAGATGACCTAACAGGCCTTTTTTTACATTTATTTCCTGTGATTCTTCCAGCTCATTAAAAAAGATATTTAGTAAAACTGATCTAACACCAATCCTTGAGTGTCACTCTACAGGATGAGTCTCTCTTACTCAAGGGCATTAATCATTATGCTTTGTTTTCAATTCTTCAGCCGGTTTTTAGTCCACAGAATAGAGTTCATATCCAAAGGAAGTGGAATTAATTTTGGAAGTAAGATATCTTGACACTGTATCAGATGCTTTACCAAAGTCTGGATATAGGACATAATTGCATTCTCCTTCTCAATCCAAAAAGCCACTAGTTTTGTCTGAAAAGATTTGTTCTTTATACTCTCATGCTGTTAATTACTGTTGATTCCTTCTATCCTATAGATTTAGAATCCAATTGTTTCTCAAGTCCTGATAATGAAATATATTCTAAAAGAGCCACAGGTCAATAAGCAAGTTGAGAAAGCGTTCTCCCAGTGAGGTTGAGGGGTAATGCCCTTGTGAGAAGTCTCACTAATACTGAGATTTCTGTCATCGTGCTGGCTCCCAAGTCTCGCTCAGGGATTCATTTTGGAGCCTCTAGCGTCTGAAGCAACTTCTTTCTGGACTGGTGCGGCGAATTGCGGCCAGTGGGGGCTGCGATTGGCCGAACCTGCAGATGCAGCAGGTAAACAAACCGGCGGGGCCCCCCAAGGGTGCTTACCCTGGGGGGCTGCATGCCAAGGTTGCTGATCCCTGTTCTATAGCTATCTTTTGTATAGCCTCTGTACTGAATGTTAGATTAATAAACCTTCCTTTTTTTCTTTTAAACTTTGGGGGCCCCATAACTCTTCCAATTAGTCATTAACTGACTGATAAGACTATAATGTTTTGTATTATTTGATTTATGATTTACTCATCTGCCTCTCTTTTACAGATGAACATATCACCATTAGCTCTTGCCCGGGTTTATGAAGAAGACTTTAAACAAGACATGGCTGCATTAAAGGTGCAAATATTTAATATTTTGTCTTTTAAAACTGAAATTATTCTAAAGTGCATTTATTTGTTAAAGGAACACTGACAACCTGATTTTTAAGTTATATTTTTAATTTACTAATTTTAAAATACTCTATTTCTGATTAATCATCATTTAAATAGTATGGAGTGAACATTTTTAAAATTCCTTTTTAAAATATTTATAAGTTTTCATCTGGTCCCTATATGTTTGCCTGTGTCTTTTGGCGAGGATGAAACTATCTCAAAGAATGAATGACCAGTTATAAGCGTTTCAGGATAGGTACTGCATACTTGCCTGTGTTTGGGCAGTGCCTAGCAGCCTGGGGCTCCATTCTTGGTTATCTCTAGGCATTACCAGAATTAATATGATGAATAAACTACAGAAAAGGCCCGGTCTAAAGCCCACTGAGGTTAGCGAGCACCTTTGCGTTGACTTCAAAGAGCTTTGCATCTGGCTCAAAGTGCTCTCAAATGCACAAATAAATAAGCTAGGGAAAAATGGAGAAAAAATATTTTTTCAGAACTGTTTTCAGCTATAATCATCTTAGATGTTGTTTGTAACTATACTGCATGCAACATTTTGAGAAAGAAATGTTGTGTTTTTAAGTTGGCCATGTTACTTTAAACATGTAGTTATTGTCATAAGCTAAAGCAGCTTATCAGCAGCGTATTCTTTTTGCTTCTTTATTTAAGGTTCTTCCCCCGACAGTATATATGAGAGTGACTGAAAATATTCCTCAGATCATTTCTTTTATAGAACGAATAATGGCTAGAGGTCATGCTTATGCAACCTCCAAAGGTAAGACTTCTAGCAATACAGTTTGATGTTCATGTGTATGCAAGAAATTAACTTTGTTAATTGGAGTTATGACCATACCACTTTGGGGTCAGTTCAGATACTCAATACCATCTCTTCCTTTGATTGATAACTGATAAGGAAAATGCTGTGAATAACTTTAATACACTTTTTATAGATGTTCCTAGCATTGTATACTTCTGTTGTAATTTAAATGTAACTCATGTAAAAAATGAGTTTTTAATGTTCTTTAAGGACATTAACTGAATTATATAATTCCTATGGGGAAATCCTGTTTGTGCAAGATAGGAACCGGGTAGTCCCTATGGTAAGGTGTGCAGCCCCTGTGCACTGCAGTGCACATCTTTTGCAAAATGGAGTGCATAGTGGGGTTTTAGAAGCCCGGCTGGTGGTTGTGGGGGGACCACAGGTTAACTACACCTGTGAGAGGCTTCATTTGCATCCTGAAGAGTACAGTTGATCTTGTGAGCAGAAAAGAACCCAGTATGGCTTTTATATCCTAGGGTGGGTTTGCAGTAAGAAAAAATTAATCTTATGTGCGAGGCAAGCTAACTTAATCTGTAGTCTTTGAGACACCATAAACATGGAAACACATGTTCTCATTATTGCAGTTACTTTCCAGAGCTGAATGATTCTTTTAGGAAATGGTACACAACAGATGCTTTATTGAGGAAAAGTGTTTATCTTTTCACCACCCTGGCAAAGGGAATGTTTGTAATAAATCTCAATGTTTGTTTTCTAACAGGTAATGTTTATTTTGATGTCAAGTCTAGGGGAGAACGATATGGAAAGTTCACTAGTGTTTACCCTGATGTACAAGAGGAAATGGGTATGTTGATATGGACTGGTTTGGATCCATACTTTGTTTCAGTTAAATGCGTTTTCTGAAGCTTAACTAGCATGTGTATGATATCCTAATATTAAAGGCTAAAACAATACAAACAGTGCATCTCCTACTCAATCATATTTCTTTTGTTACTTTATTTCATAGATAATTATTTAGTGCTGAAGAAGTTTTGACCATTTTTTTTTCTTGCTGTGTGCATTTAAGGTTTTTTTTTCTGGCTTTACTTCACTTACATACAGTTTTCTTACTGAAAAATTGGAAGGCAAGTTATTCTGCTACCACTGGGTAACCTGTGTTTAGGAGAAATGATTGTTTTATATTCTCCAGGTTATCTTTCGATGGAATAGAGTTAGAAATATGTTAGGAGTGGGTCTGTTAGTGGGAGCTAAGATCAGCATGGGCACTTACAGATAAATAAGATGATATACTTTAGTCAAATACAAGTAACAAAGTTCAATACAGGAAGAATTGGGTGAAATTTTTTAGTCTGTGTTACAAGGGGAGTTAGACTAGATCTAATAATCTCTTCTCACTTTAAGGTCTCTAGATGAATCAGAGTCAGGGGTGAGAGTGGGCCGATATGGGCCAATACGGTGTACTGGTAAGAATCTGTACCGGCCCGTATTCACCCCACATTAAAGCACTGCCCTTTTGCAACCCCCCACTCTTCCCCCGCCACAAAGGGAACAGCTATGGGCTGTAACCAGTAGAGGGTGGGCCAGGGCTGGCTCTGAGCCCCCCCAGCCCCGCCCCTTCCCCCGAGACCCTGCCCCTTCCGGGGACCAGAACCGGGCCCAGCCCAGCCCCCCGTACCAGTAAGTGCCATAGCTACTTTCACCGCATCAGAGTCTATTTTTAGCTCTCAGTATAATGTTCAGGATATTATTTTTGTTGAACATTTTGTGTCCAACATGTCTGTCCCCCTGGATAGGAAAAAAAAATACAGGGAAATGGAAGTGTCTGTCCAAGAGTAAAATCTGGATAGCTCCCTTTACTGACATTTTGAATGTCCTTCATGCATTTACAGTAACTCTTCACTTAAAGTTGTCCTGGTTAAGGTTGTTACGTTGCTGATCAATTAGGGAACGTGCTCATTTGAAGTTGTGCAATGATCCCTTCTAATGTCATTTTGGCAGCCGCCTGCTTTGTTCACTGCTTGCTGGAAGAGCAGCCCTTTGCAGCTAGCTGATGGGAGCTTGGAACCAGGGTGCACTGGCAGCTGCCCTAGCAGCTCCCCCCATCAGCTCCCCACTCCCCTAAGTTACCTAAGCTTCCCAGCAGGCTATCAATTGCTGGCAGTTCAGCTGTCCCTCCCGCCACTGCCATGTGCTGCTACTGCCCTCTGCCTTGGAGCTGCTCTCCGAGACTCCTGCTTGCTGTGGGGGTGGGAGAGGAAGACGATGGGGCTAATGTCAGGGTGTTCCCCGCCCCTTGCTTCTGCACCCCGTTTACCCCATCTTCCATAGAGCAGGGATACAGGACAGGGCTTGGGAGGGAGCTTGCCCTGGCAGCAGCCGCAGCTCAGCTTGTTGATGTAATTGACAAGGCAGTGTACTTAAAGGGGAAATGCATATCTCTCTCTCTCACACACATGGTGTGTGTCTCTGTCTGCCCTCCCTCCTTTCCTGCTGCCTTGTACAGTGTGAGAGTTAATCCTTGAGGACTCAGCCAATTGCTAGTTCATCATTTGCAATAAGGCATTCCCTGGGAACTATCCCACCCTCCGACTCCTCCACCTCAACCAAGCTTCACAGTCATCACTGTGACCAGTATTAAATTGTTTGTTGAAAACTTAGTGTGTGTGTGTGTGTGTATGTATGTGTATATGTATCTATCTATCTATCTATTGTCTAGTAAAAAAATTTCCCTGGAACTTAACCCCCTCATTTACATTAATTCTTATGGGGACATTGGATTCGCTTAACATCATTTTGCTTGAAGTCACATTTTTCAGGAACATAACTACAATGTTAAGTAAGGAGTTCCTGTACTCTTTTTGGAGATGTATCCCATTAACACATAATAAATTATTGGCAGTTGATAGTGATAAGCGACATGTCAAAGATTTTGCCCTGTGGAAGGCAGCCAAACCTCGGGAACTTTATTGGGCTTCTCCCTGGGGACAAGGAAGACCTGGCTGGCACATCGAGTGCTCTACAATTTCGAGGTCAGATTTCCTAGATTTTTAATTTTGTGCGAATGTGTGCGCCTGCATGCATGTGTGACTGAGATGGCGTTAGTAACTGGAACAAGGAAAGGATGTGTCCATTTGTAATTTTTGAATCTAAACAAAAGTAAGAAATTGCTAACTATAAAGAAAATATATTCATTTTTGCAGGAAGTAAAACCTGACAAACACATTGCTGAGATTTTTAGTATTTCTTAGAATACTTGTTCTGTTACTGTAATAAACTGGAGCAAGCATTTGGACCTTAAAGAGTTTCATTCTGTTAATTACTTCATTTCCTTACAAAGGCTCTGGTGGTGGTCTGGTTTTGATCAGTAAAATATTGTTACAGTACAGTGTTTGGAAGCCAACTGGATATCCATACTGGTGGCATAGATCTTGCTTTCCCACATCATGAAAATGAAATTGCACAGTGTGAGGTTTATCATCAGTGTGAACAATGGGGAAATTATTTTCTACATTCTGGTAAGTAACGGCTTGTGTTTAGTCTTCTTAAATTTTATATTTGGCTTTCAGCTTTTCATGACATGCTTTTATGCTTAGAAATGTGGGAGAAAAACTTATGTACAGATGCGCTTCTAAAATGACCAATTTTCTGCTTTTTCTAAATAAATTAAGAATGATAGTTGAAAATGAATTTTACCTTTAAATAATACAAATTGACTCTTTTTAAAAAAATAAGTTCAGAAATGTAGGAGTTTTTAATTGTAATTGGATTTTTGGATGTCTCTAAGTGGCTAAACTGCATTACCATGAGGTTGGGGATTTGCTCAGAATGAAACAAATCGAAGGGAAGGTTAATCATTATTCCTTGAAGATATAGTCTCACAGAATTCTCGCTCATCCTTCACCTACTTTCCTTAGAATTTTGAGATGATGTGTCCTTTTTATATTTTTCCCAGAAAAATAGAAAAGATTTAGGTAGGTAGGTATTTTGGTATTCGTGTGTATATATTCCTAAAAAATAGAAAAACCTATCACCTTGGAATCAGAACTCCCAAAATCTGGAGGGGAAAGTGAGTGGGGTAACTAGGTGAGTCAGAATTCTGTGAGATCATGTCTGATTATAATATTCAGAAGCACCAAAACTGAGATGGATTACAAATCATTCTTGGAGTCCTTTAACTCTTAGCATCAGGTGCACTGGGCTTGAAATAAAGTGTTCAATAGAAAGCTGTAATCAGAAAGGCAGTATTTATTATAAATGTAGTAAAAGAATTTGAGTCATGGTAGGGAAAGTCATCTGTACCTGAGTACAATGAGACCTGAGGATAATGCTGAGGTATATAGACAGATTAACAAAGAACCACCCCCCGCACTCCGCCCCAGTGGTGTTTTCCAACAGAGAAACATCTGGATTAGAGAAAGATACTGAAGTTCTGAATATGTAATTATTCTGTTGTTGACATACCACTAAACTCTAAATTCACTGAATTCTGCTGAGAAACTTTTATCTACTAGTAGCATTATTTCCAGTCATGAGAAGAGAAACAAGATTGTTTGTTTGTGTCTAACATGCTCTATAATTGACTTTTCCTTTGCATTTTGCTCTCCTGTCCTAGAGTCAAAAGAAAAAGAAATAACTTCAAACAAAGATTTCTTCCCTCTGCCTCCTATTTGTTTTTCAGCGTTTCTCCACAACTCACCACAGTTGTTGTATTGCCCACTGTATTTGGAACTTGCTCACTGGGCACTTTATCTTTAAATTTCCCCATAAAGCCATGGGAGCAGTTCATCAGCAGGTCTAAATTGTCACAACTCCACTGAAGTCTTCCTTTCTAGCTTTCTATAATGTCCTCTTTGTGATCCAAACAATTTAATTGTCTTTGATGGCAGGGTTGACAGACTTGTCACTTTATATCTTGAGGAGCTTCACTTACCCTTTAGCACAGGTGAGCACCAGAGACCGTTAAATTGCTATATCAACTATGATACACCATTGTATTTTATAGCAAACTGTTTTCAAATATGGTTTAAAATTAGATCGGGCCATATTGATTTTTAAACACTCTCTTATCAATGTGAACTTTTATTTAAATCAAATATTGAAATCATATCTAGCCTATGCAACTTTAACTGATTTTAATCACAATTTGGCATTGTCAGCATTGGCCAGAGGGGGTGGGAAATAATTAAATGACAAGGTTAGATAAAACATACTTCGGAATGTCCCATGCAGCTTGGTGAGTGGGGAAATTCAGCATGGGATTGTTCAGAGGCCTAGTGTGGATGGACCCATAGTGTAGACAGCTTCAGCCTTTTATTTCCACACACTTACATAGCTTAAAAAAAGAGAGAGAAAGATTGAGAGTTGGGGGATTTTTGTCACTTCTTAAGACAAAAGACCTTTTTCAGACAGCTACCTCATTAGTTTTGGCTACATAGACTTTGTGAAGGGGCCAAACCCTTGTCTCACAGGGTCTCCTGTTTGTAGCATTGCTCAGGATTGTATAGTGCCATGCTTTGCTGCTCTGAGTAGGAACACTCCTAACACATCTTTGTACAACACTCCAGATAATTTTGCCCTGAATTAGGCTTTGTCACTGCATCATCTTATATTGGTACTAACAATTATAGCAGAGATATCTACCCTGTATATTATGGTCCTCTTTCCCACAGTGGTTATTCTGACTTTCTCCAAAGTTGGTGGTAATAAAGCCTGATTCTGCATTCCCAACCTCTACATATGTTGAGTGCTGCTTCTTCATGCAAGAAGTCCCATTGTGTTCATTGAACTACTCATGTGAGTAAGGACTGCAGAATAAGACCATAGTATGTGGTAAACATAGGCTTAGCACAAATTGCTTAAGCAGTAGATTTAAATTCATGGGGATTTGCAAAGTGATCAGAATGAGACAAACAACCATAGAACTGAAATGCCCATAGTACAATTCTGCTTGGAGGAAACTCTTGGGTATATCTGTAATGTTGGAGTCATAACTGATCAAATTTCCAAATGCCACTATTGGTTTAAACCCAGTCAGTGACCCAATATGTTTGAGTTTAACTTTCTGAGATTACAAGTGTAGACAGTAGTCACCCCTGGATTCTTACTGCTGCAGCTCTAATGCTGAGTGGTATGTCCTTTCAAACATTCCTGACCTGGAATCACAAAGGATTAGTTTTCAAGTCAATATAAAGATGTCCATTTTTGTTTTGTCTGTTAATAGGCAAATATGCCCTTCATGGGGCCAACTGAAGTGTTAAAACTTACTAGCAAGCTCTTTGGGGGAGGGACTCTCTTTTTGTTTAGGTTTGTACAGTACCTAGCACAGTGGGGTCACGATGATAATATAAATAATAATATGCTGGGAATGGCTCAGACTGTTTCAGGTATTACCACCTGCATAGGTTAAATTGAATGCTGGTTTCAAATGGAGATTGTCCAGTGGAAGTCTGTTATCCACAAGAGGTGAGCTTTGTTCCCTAAATCCAGGCGAGTTTAGAGGTTTCCTCGGTGAAGGAGGTTCACTACTTTTCAATGAAGAGTTCTAGCTGGCGGTACCCTTTCAGTTTTATTCTTAAATGTTTGTAAATCAAACTGTAGAAACCTTCCTGTCTAGGAAAGAATGAAGGATTCTGAGTTCTCCCAGAAAGAAAGAGAGAGAGAAAACTGGATTCCATGGAGAATTCAGATGACGAGTCTCTAGAAGCTAATAAATTACATTCTTCTGGTTAAGAAATGCTGCTGAAGGAGGATATTGTGAATTATTTAGGACAAATGATTCAGCGTCAAAAATAATTCTGCTAACACTCTGGAATACTGGCAGGCTCAGAATCATAAAAGCAGTCCCCATTAGAAGAAAATCCCTGCAGTGAGGATAAATCATCTTCTAAAGATTTTATTTTTAGACTGCTCAGCCTCTGGAAAGAATATGAAGCCAAAGTTGTGAAAATCCTGATATTTTAGATTCTTTAAGGGAACAATCCTCTCCCAGTGTTGGGATTCTCTCATATAGAGGAGCGGGATTTGAAATAATTCAGATTGTGTTGATGCCTTCTTATGAAACCATGTGATAGAGACACTCTGGTCAAAAATTTAAAACCTGCCTGCCTAAAATTAAGCATTTAAATTCACTGTTAGATAGACACACAAAAATGGCGGGATTTTTTTCCCAGGTGCAGTTGCCACGTGAGTTTCCACTGAAGTCAGTCTGAGCTGCAGGTGCTCAATCGCTCTGAAAATCTGAAAACTTTTATTTAGGTGCCTACCTTTAGTAATAATACCGAGCTCCTGTATAATGCTTTTCAGTAGCAGATCTCAAAGCACTTTACAAAGAGCTCAGTATTATTATCCACATTTTACAGATGGGAAAACAGAGGCACCCAGTGGGGAAGTGAAAATTATGGCTTTTGCACAATAGACCAGCATTTCTTCATACCACATCCTCTAGGACTAAGGACACATTCCTGAAAATTGGATCTTGTTTTGATTGCAGAGCCTTTTTAAACCAGTCTCACACCTGTGGATTCGTGACTCCTCTCCCGCCCTTAACACAGGGCATTGCGCAGATTCTGTTTTCAGTTGAGGAGGAAGGGGTTCGATGCATTCTCCCTGGAGACCATCACCACTGATCCTTAACCAGCCACAGGAGTTACTGCCAAGTGCTACCATACCAGACCCTTCTCTCCACATCGCTCACACCCAGCACTGAGCACATGGCCTCTGTAATTGGCCTTGATTTTGTTTTTGTTTTTGCACATGCACACACTCAAACCTGCAAATCAGTATTATGCATTAAATAATGTAAAATTCGTACAGCCAGTTAGACTGTTCAACAGTTCAAGGAGCCAAACCTCTCCTGCTGTCTAAGAGAAACAAAATATAATCACATCACATAATATCCTTGAAGAGCATTCTGACTGGGGTATAAAATGAACACCAGAGAGTGGTGATTTGAGTGGGGAGTAGTAATAATTGGATGGAGTTCAGAGCAGAATTATTGTAATTGAATTGCAAGGAAAGTTCAGTTATTCATATCCACAGTACAGTATAGTTCTTACAGCCATGCTTAGTGCTTGATCCTGAGAGGAGCTGATCACCTATCAGTTGAATGGGAGGTGCGATTGCTCAGTATCTGTCAGTAACTTTTAACCACGGTTTTTGAAGCAATGCTGAGTGCTTTGTTCTTGGTTACACTTATAGCTAAGCCATACTCAGCACCAATTCAGCTGCACAAATTCCTTGTGCTCATTATCAGCAATGGATGGATTTGCTAATGTAAACAAGAGTACAGGTATATTCCTTAAAGAAACCCTATCAAATGTTGATGACATTATATAGCAATGTTTGAGCTCGGTTATCCTTACTTTGGGAAGCTGCTGGTAAGAACTATTGATTGCTTTTCAAAATCCTTGGCTCCTTTCAATTCCTTTTAAGATGGAACTTCATTGTATATATGTGACCTTCCTTACATCTTGCCAGCATTGTTTCACCTATTACAGAACACTTAGTATCACTTGCTCCTATTAAATCCTAAATATGGTGGAGGTTTGTATGTCTCTTCCCAACTTTGAAACTTGCCCAATTTGTGTGGGCGCTCTTGTAAGGCAAAATTTCAGAATTAGTTGTCTGACTGTTACACTTTTATTCCATTTTTGAATTTGGTTGGAAAATGCCTTTCTTTGCATGAGGATGCAATACTTGTGAGGAGGCATTACAGGCCTCCAAATATCACGGTAGGATGTCAAGAAGTAGGATTTTTTTTTCTATTATTATTTAGAAGTGTGTGTGGGCATTTCTGGTGAAAGCAAACTATTTATTTTCTTCAGTTCCGTTAGTTTTATTTCTTTAGTTTGGTTTAAAATGTCCCCATCCAAAGCTCTGGGTGCCTAATGGTGTGTAGGATTTTGGGTAAAGCTGTAGTTAAAAATTCAAAGCACTGCACAGAAAAGGTTATGTAAAATCCATCTAAGTATATTCTGCCTCCAGTACCTCAAAGCAGTTTGCTTTTTCATTCACCACTCCTTCAGAAGCAGACTAATTTAACTATATTTTTTCTTCCAGGGCATTTGCTTATTAAAGGAAATCAAGAAAAAATGTCAAAATCATTAAAAAACTATATTACAATTAAGGTAATATATTGTTATGAACTCAAAGTTTTGGGGTGTGTGTGTGTGTGTGTTTAATAGGCTATAATTCATTATGGCCCTGATGCAGGAAAAAAATGTGGACATGTTTAAATCCTGTCCTGGATAGGAATGCTTTCCCCAAATTTCCAGACCTGAAGAAGAGCTCTCTGTAGACTTGAAAGCATGTCTCTCTGACCATCAGAAGTTGTCTCTGTTCCCCAAATTTGGGGACTTTGTGCCCATTATGTCTTATTTGGTCATATTAACCTTTAGTAATCCATATGAAACCTGCTTTTACTCAAGGTTATTTAAAGTCCTAAGACTGAGACAATGAGCCATAATCAAAAGGTAGCATTCAATTCTCTTCACATAGTGAAGGGGGGAGGATAGCTCAGTGGTTTGAGTATTGGTCTGCTAAACCCAAGGTTGGAAGCTCAATCCCTGAGGGGCCATTTAGGGATCGGGGACAGAAATCTGTGGGTGAGATTGTGGCCTGCATTGTGCAGAAGGTTAGACTAGATGATCATAATGGTCCCTTCTGACCTTAATGCCTTTGAGTCTATTGCATTTGATACCGTGATCTTAAAATACATTAGCAGAGATACATATTCTGGAATATGTCATCTATTAAACTGGTCAGCCAATGAGCAGATAAGAATTCATTAACATAGGCTATTCATATTCTTTTACAGTTTGGGGGCACTACTTTTTTGAGACTTCATTCCTTATCTCATTTAACATGAAGCAGGATTTGATAACATAGACCCTTTTAAATGGAACTGACATGCATCTTCCAAGGCCAGTGTAGACGACTGTTATAGCTGTCTATTTTTTTACTGTCATTCTCTTGTTAACTCAAATAGACCTTTATCTCATAGCTAATACCAAGTGCTAGGAGTGGATATGTTTCAGCTTGTGCAATCCTGTTAGATGGTAATACTGTATTAGAGAGGCATAGGCTCTTAGCTAACTCCGCTGAAGCAGTCACTTCTGGTGGCTCCTGTCTACGTGTTTGTTAGTGGATTTAAGCACAGTTTTTCAAATGGTGCGGAACACAGTTTGTCCTTGATTACATGTACAATTAAGCTGTGTTTAGCACTCATTGCTGACATCCGTTGTCAGCAATGGGTAATTTTCATCATGTAGACAAGGATTAAAAGGCTGTCTCAGCACATACATTCCCCTCTCTCTGTCCTCCTGGAAGATTAATTATAATCCTTTGAAAATCAGAGTGCAGTGTGAGCTGCTTTATTCTGAATTCTCCTGATTCTGTCTATGTACAGCTAAGCTTCATCTGCCCTAGGAAAATTATCCATCATTGACAGTTTTGACAGTAATTTTCCTAGTGTAAACAAATGCTGGAAAGGAGTTGGAGCCAAGGAATGAGAGTTAACACAAAAAGCCCAACTTCAAAAAAATAGAAATCATCGGCAGCTGCATTTCTAATGGAATGTCATGAGCTGAGAGAGAATGTTCCTGGGAAGGTGAAGAGAACTTTGTCATAGCAAATAGCTTTTATATCCCGGGCAAGTCAGATTGAACGAGAAATAACTGCTGACCCAGCACTCCTCTCTGCAGTACCCCCGGGGTAGTTTTTCTTTAATCTAAATATATAGACATTAGCCATGATTAATGATGGTAATCCTGCCCTGGAGGTAATTTTCAGACCAGTGAACCAAACTTCCTTGCATTTAGTCATTCTGCATCATGAAAGTTAAACTCTATGTGGGACTTTCCACGTGAGTTCTGAAAAATTCAAGGCTCGGATGCTGCTGCCTACTGCCCTCCCTTTGTCTCCCTTGCCAGTAATACACTGACCACATTGCAAATAGGCAGTGAGGCATGGCTTTCCTTTCCTGCAGCTATGTTTGGTGCCTTGATCAAGCTGTGATTTTTCTGCAGTATTCCACAGGCACCCAGCTTCTGGTCTGTTAAAATAGCTATTCAGATTCTCCCCCCAAATCAGTTTTGTGTGAATATTTTCAGTTTTCCCACACACCTGGTTTTGAAGAGTGACATGTTTTTTTCCCCCAAAACATAGTTTTAAAACAAAAATACATATATACATACAAATCTCCATCTATCAAGATCTTCCATTTCAGATCATTCAGCTGGGCCTCGCTCCAGCTCCAAGTTTTTATTCATACAATTTATTTACTTCCTTAGGCATAGTATTCTCCTACCACACGCTACCACAATGTCTCCAGGCGCTTTGAGTTGACGAAGCTATATAAAGTATATAGGAAGATAATTTAGTATCTCAATCTGGTTCTTGATTTAACTTAGCCTTGATTGTCCCAATTATCTCTATTTTTATTTTAGACACTGCACGTGCTTGACATTTTGCTACCTTCGCTGTGCCGCTTACTGTAATATTGAAACAGAAGCTAAATTTCTAGCTGCATTTCTTTGCTTTCCCATCTTTTTAGGCTTGTACTAACTTCTCATTGCAATGCTATAATTCAGCAGCACTTAGAGGGGCTACCAATTTACTACCTCGCATATGCTAGTTTAAAAGATCATGAATGTAGCATTCACTGTGACCTGCCACTCTTCGTGCTGAGAAGTGGACAGGGTTGTGAAGGGGTTGACCCTTTTTAAATATACCATCATGATTTGAAATGTTTTTTTGGAAGACTCAGTGAAATTCCTTATCACAGGAGTGAAGTGTTAAAGCAGCCTTAACATTAATCTAAAATGAGGGAGTTACGCTTTCTGGATGAGTAGGATTTTGACAGGTCTGTATGGATAAATCAAGGTCATGCAGGAAAAGTTAACTTTCACACAGTCCCAATATTCCTTTTATTCCTACATATTCTAATCTCCTAATTATAACATAAATTAAACTCTAATCTAGTTTAACAAACCCAATATTCTCTTTGTGAACCTAGCAGGACTTCAGGGCACCTCCCCCCATTCCATTGTATCTGAATCTCAGTACAACATTTCAGGTTTACTTTTCTCTTTGTCCTTCATACTGTGTGTTTGTGTGAGATGATGATAACGATGAAAATTTAATTTTGAAAGCATCTTTCATTGCTTTACATCAACAGCTGGCATATATCTGACATTGCCTGGCTTAATTCCATCACAAATAAATTTTAGTTTAAAATTGAACGATTAAAATATTAATCGTTTTCATGCTTTAAAAACATTATACTTTCAAAACTGGATAATCAAAAATGTATTTATTAATCTTTCCCAAAGGCTAATAAATGAACACAAAATACAGAAATGCAAATCGCAACAAATACCCAGGTTAAAATCGCACAATGAAGATCTATTGTTTAGACTATGTCTAGTATAATACTGATTATTTATTTGTTTATTGGTTAGGATTTTTTGACAAAGAATTCAGCGGATGAATTCAGAATGTTTTGTTTGCGCAGCAAGTACAGATCAGGTAAGAAAAAAGGATCGGATTAGTTTGTCTTTTCACACAATCATCTAAAATACTGATGCGTCAATGATGCAGTGTGTTGGGGTATCTTCATATGGAGCCTAACTACTTTAATTCCCATGAGTAGAAGACTGCTCTGCACCTCAGTAATGTGTGCTGAACTGTAACATGCTGAGAATTTTATGTGCACACAGTTCACTGACAGTCTTTTTGCTGCTTAAATAACTTTTTAGCTATTTGTAGGAGCTACACTTTTCTGCTGCCTCAGTGAATACATTAGGTGTATGCCTACACAACAGCAGTACAGTTACTGCACTGCAGTTGTGCTGCTGTAGCACCCTAGGACAGAGGCTTACCTCGTTGACGGAAGGAGTTTTTCCATTGAGGTAGTTAATCCATCTCTCCAAGAGGCTAGCTCAATGGGAGAATCCTTCTGCATCTTCCTTGCAGGGTGAGGGGAGGAAGGTCAACTTAACTCCAGTGCTCAGGGTGCAATGTTTTTTACAGCCCCTGAGGGATGTAGCTAGGCTGATGTATTTGACCAGTGCCTTGGTAGCCGAAGGCTCTAGGATTGCTTTTTATTCTAAAATTTTTCACCGAAAGGGATGAGAAGAGAGTTGACTGAAGCCTGGTTTACACTTAAAAATTAGAAAATTGACCTATCTATGCTTCTCAGGGCTGTGAATAATGTGCCAGGAGCGCCATAGTTAGGTTTACTTAATGCCCAGAGTAGATGCGACTACGTTGATGGAAGAATTGTTCCAATCTACTGCCTCTTGGAGAGGTGGATTAGCGACTTGAATGGAAAACCCCCTTCTATTGATGTAGGAAGTAACTACAGTGCTACCACAGCACAGCTGCAGCGCCGTAGTTGTGCCACTGCTCTGATGGATGGCATGCTCTTTACCTCAGGGTCTCTGCACCCGCCACAAGGCAAAATGAGTTTTGAGCACATAGATCCTTGACAGGCACCTCAAGGCACTTAGAGCCCTGAACAAACCTGGGTGTGGGTCTTTTATTTTTTTAAAAAAATAAAGAAATGGAAACCCAAACTACATAATACGTATGTATGACGTAATACAATGGCTCAACAGCTCAGCCAAACCTTCTAAGGCTGACCCTGGCGTGAGGAGAAATGCCGACAGCCCTGCAGCTGGTAAATGGTTACCCATCATTTGCTACAGCCTCATTAATTCATTTACAGGATGTGAAGACTCACTGCAGTGAGTCTGGGCTCTTGTGTACATATCATCTGATAAACTATAAAGGATAAGGACAGAGGAAACCACGCGTTGTTGATTGGAATCCAGTGGGAATAATGAGAATCTGCTGACAGGAAGCTACAGAAGCAAACGGCTATGTGAATAGCTGCTGTTGTCTACACAAAGTGGGCACACAAGGTTATTAAAGCAGGACATGCTGTGGGACATGGGACTATTCTAAGGCCATGTCTACAATACAGAGTTAAGTCTACTTTTGTCAACCACCATAGGTTGCTTTAATAATATCAGTGGAGCACATCCACGCCATGCTCCTTTTGTCAGCGGAGCGCGTCCACAGTTGTTGCTCTTGCATCAGCAGTGTGTTACACTGTGGGATAGCTACCAATGATGCATCTCACTACCCTCTGCTACTGGGAGCTCTTTATTTATGACATAAAATGAGTATTTGTGATACAGATCGTGGTGCCATCATGTCCCATGATGCAGTTTTTTCCAGGCCATCATTCCACGGGCTCTCTACTTTGATTCGTGCTGTTTTTCAACAGCCCTTGTAAACCCTGCACCCTTCGTCTCTGCCTGACAGCATGGATCCAGAGCTGCTGACCAGTCAGGTGATGAGCATTATGAACACAACACAGATGGCCCTGCAGTATTTCATGAGCTGCAGAACAGAGAGTGAATCGGAGATACCTGTCCTGCTGACTTCCATGGAGACAAATAATGCAAGATGGTGGCTGGCATTCACGGACCAGATTGCCACGATGGAGCGTCGGTGCTGGGCTCGGGAAACAAGCACTGAGTGGCGGAATGGCATCGTGATGCAGGTCTGGGATGATGAAGGGTGGCTGCAGAACTTCTGGAGGCACAAAGCCACCTTCCTGGAACGGGGTGCAGAGCTCGCTCCTGCCCTGCGGCGCAAGGACACCAGAATGAGACCTGCCCTTGCTGTGGAAAAGCAAGTGCCAATCGGTATGTCAAAGCTGGCAACTTCAAACTGCCCACCGGTCAGTTGTGAATCAGTTTGCAGTTGGAAACTCCACGGAGGGGGCTACAGGGATGCAAATGTGTAGGATGGTTAATTGTCTCCTACTTTGAAGAACTGTGACTCTGGGTAATGTGCGGGAAATAATTGATGGCTCTGAGGCAATGGGATTCCCAAACTGTGGCAGGCTGATAGTGCACACATCCCAGTTTTGGCCCCCCGACCACCTTGCTGTGGAATACATCAACTGAAAGGGCTACTTCTCCATGGTCTTGTAGGTGCTGGTGGATCACCGGGACCATTTCACTGACATGAGTGGGGGTTGGTCAGGGAAGGTGCATGATGTGGGCATCTTTAGGAACACTGGACTACATAGACAGCTGTATGCTGGGACTTTCTTTCCAGATCAGTATTTTCCAATGGGAGAATGTTCAAATACCCATAGTGATCCTTGGAGACTCTGCCTACCCCTTGCTCACAATACTCAGGAAGCCATATACGGGAAACTAGACAATAGCAAGGAGCGCTTCAACAACAGGCTTGTCAGGCAGAATGACCATTGAATGTATTTTGCTTTACCCATCAGATGTGATAATTTAGTCTTGATTTTTATGAGTGAGTTGTATACTTTAATTTTTCGGTAGTAATTACAAATATGGCTGGTTTAACTGTTTTGGGTGCCTACTGGATGAAAAGTTTCAGTACATCAAAAACCTATGTAAAAAAATCAGATACTGCTTCGATCGTTTTTCTCGATAATCTTTGGGCCATTGTGTTTGCTTTCTAGAAACGTGCTGTGCCGTTTTTAATTACTGGATTGTTTCAGAACCATTACGTCTAATATGCCTAACGATTAACAGTTTTAGTTAAGTTTGTAGGTAATTTAACAAAACTTTTGCTGTGACAGATAAATAGTAAAGAACTCATATTTCTTGTAATATTTTCTCACAGCCCTGCTTCCTATGTTGCACAGCATCTTGTGTATTGTGACATGTAACTGAACGTTTTATTTTTTTAGCAGTAGAATTTGGTGATGACAGCATGAATGACGCAAAGAACCTCCTTCAGGCCATTTCTTCTTTTATTAGTGATGCAAATGCTTATATGAAAGGACAGCTGGTGTGTGATCCCATTAAGGAAGATGTACTGTGGGAGATGTGAGTGCAAATATATACATATTGTATCACTTGAAGAGTCTGATGATATGAATGGTAATTTGTGAACTCCCTGATTGATTATGAGGGATTGAACTCTGTGCCACGTTGCATGTCACTAAAAAGCTGTACAAAAATCCACCTGGTCAAGATAAAGGGGGAGAGTGAGAAGCAATATCCTCTTCCTTTTCACTGGCCAATTGCTTTTTACCCCTTTCTTTCTTTAGCTGATGTACTTTTGCCTAGTCTACTACGCTCTGATGCATGATGTGTATGTAGTGTAGCCTTCCCTAGGTTCCTTTGTTTCTCTTGAGTGACATAACCTCTCAATTGAAATCTGACGTGGAGGAGAGGAGAGAGTGGGACATGGAGAGGGCCAGAAAAAAGGTGGTATAGGGCACAATGAGATCACAGCTGGGTGGGGTGTGATCCTGAAGACACAGAGTGTGATTTTGCTGTGAATGAGATAGACGGTGATAGGGAGCCAGTGAACTGAGCACAATGGTGTAACGTTGTTTTGTTTCCATGCACTTGTGAGATGGTGGGCTGCAGCCTTCTGAACAGAGTGGAGCAATTTTTGGAGGCCCTAAGTGGGAGCTGCAGTAATGATTTGAAGTAACAAGCGCACGAATGCGCAGTTCAGTAGCACTGTACGGTAGTGGAAGTGGGCTGTGCTGTAGAAGTGGTAGTCAGCAGTTGTTTGTATGTAACGGTCATTTTCACAGAGGAGCTGGTGGCTGAGGCTGGCAAGATTGTCGCCCTGAAGGACAAGTGGACCGGTCATGGTTGAGAGAAGGTGAATGAGCTTGGTATGCTGCTGAGGGAGCATCTCTGGCCAAACTGGAGGATGTCAGCAGCTGGTGACAGCCAGTCGAGGAAAGTTAAGGCAGTCAGGTATTGCAGGGTTTGGGAAAGGAAGCCGAAAGGGATGTCAGTGAAGGATTTATAGGATAAATACATATGGGTGGCAGCAATGTAAAAGTGGCTGACAGTAAACAGGCGCATGGTGTTAATGACAAGGCAGTGGGAGAGATACAAGAGAGAAGGGACCCTAATGGGGATCTCAAGAGCAACAGTCTAACATCTCAGGAGCAATTGCCACCAGACTCAGAATAGCTACAAAGGGAGGAGCAAAACTGAGTTAGAAGGGAGCCAAAGATGCCAGCATAATGTTTGAGGCATTCAAGGTGGCTGTGGTGCAATCATTCATGTCTAGTGACGTACTGCGGTCAGTGGGAATAAACAGAGGGTTGATTAGCGGTGTTGGAGAGGTGGCTATTGACAGCCACACACTGTTTACAAGTTGCCGTGCGGTGCTGCACCAAAGCTCCTCACTGACTCCAAGTCAACTCTTTTGCAACACTTGGGACACCATATGACTTGGCTCCTGCAGACAGACCCACAAGTAGCGTGAAAGATGGACTGCTAAAACAACCAAGCAAACTTGTTAGCTTCCGAAATGATAACGGCTGAATGGCCAAACATTGCTCATGTAGCCATGTAGCTCATGTAGCCATTGACAATTGGGAATTATGGTGTCCTATTTCCTGAGTGGATGTAACCGTTCAGTTTTGGATAGACATAGCTTTCCCCTTTTGCACTGAAAAATTTCTTCTCTTCTGAGTGCGGTAGCATTGCCCATTATGGTACAGCTAGGAACAAAATGACAGTGTCATTTAGATGACTCCTTCTGGCTGATAGATGAATTCAGTACTCTGCTGGCAACTTGTCCATCTTATCTTACACATTACCTTTTCTTTTTTCAGGCTAGCCAACACAAAAGCAAATGTAAAGGCTGCATTTGCAGACGACTTTGACACCTCCAGGGCTGTTGCAGCAATTATGGACCTCCTTCACCATGGCAACAGACAGCTTAAGGCTGTTACTAAGGTAACCCATTAGGATACTGAGATCAGAAAATGACAGCTGTCTCCAGTCCTACTGTTTAATTCAGACAGATTAGTTTATTGTTCACACAACAAACAGGCAGAAACACAGCTCTACAAATTGTTGACCTTAAAGACACACACATGTCCAGACTACATCTCTAGAGTTCAGTACTATTGTTTTATGCTTCACTGTGTCCAAAGCACATTTCTCTCCTGCTGCCTTGTATTCATAGGGAAGACTTTTCTGAAAGACACCTGACGGTGCTGTCATGTGCCACAGGCTTTAATGCTTGTTGCGCGTACCTGCTTTCTACCTCCTCAATAACTGATAAGAGTGGACTGGGGATCAATTTAATTATTTTGTAAAAACAAAACAAAACAAAAAAAAGTCCTTGTTATGACCAGGACTTCCAAGTGCATGGGGTGGCAATGACGGTTAAAACAGCACCTGATTTATTCAGCCTTCACCAGTTGCTTCTGTTGCTGGCAAATCACAAACGTGTTCTCAAACTGCCCCATTAAGGCTCCAGCTACACTTCAGATCGTACACTGGCAATTTGAGGCCCCATTTAAAACCTGATGCTGAAGCAGAGGAGCCTTTGAGTGGCTGATTGCAAGAGTTCAAGGATGGAAATAAAACAGAAGCACAGCCCTTGGATGCCTGGGTTCTGAGGCCTAATTTTGGCAATGATACCATCTTTGGCCTTGGGTCGGATACTTATCCTCTCTGCTTCATTGTCCCTGACTGCTTAATTACCAGTCTCATGGTGTTCGCAGTTTGTTTTTACTGGGCCTGAGAGGGGCGAGGTTGAATATAGTAATAACTCATTTTCAGATTTGATTTTTTTTTTAAACCCTGTCTCCTCTTAGTCCTGTAGCAGCACCAGTCTCTGAGATCTGGACTTAGTCACAGTCTTTCCCATTTTTTAGAATTCTTCTCGGAGTCATTGAGCAAATCCCTGAGTCAGTCCAGTTTGTAGTTTGTCCTGGACAACCCAGCTTTTGAATTCAAACAAAACAAGCCCCCCTCATCCTTTGGATCATTTTGATTGTTTCTGAATTCCCTTTAATTCTCCATCTTTCTGGTAATGTTCTGCCCAGAATTGGATGCACTAATAGAGGGGCAGTTGCACTTGCCCTTGTCTGCTCTGTGTAGCTCTTTGAACATTTCTTTTTTACCATGTTTTGTCTCCTGTGGAGTATCCGTGTGTTGTTTTTTTTCCTCCAAAGGCATGTTGACAGTTGTTACAACAGCGTGAAGAGTAGCATATACTTTGCACGTCCTCCTCACCCGGCTATAAACAGCAGCATAGAGGATGAGGCACAGGATTAGGAGAGTGGCGTCCTTACGTGCCAGAACCTTAGGAGATGTATCCTACACACCTCCCTCTCTGCACAAGCAGTGCCTCCAACATCAACACTGCTCCTTTTAGCAGTGGACTATCTTGCTGCTGGAGCCTTTCCTACTGTCCGCACACCGCAATGACCAGTGTGGACACCACCTGCCTTTCACTGCAGTGTATAGCTACACATGTAGTCTATAATCCCTGTACTCTACACACACAACTGATCTATATGTGCTTGCATTTCCCTCAACTGAACTCATTTTGTTGTTTTGTTCCCCCATGTTCCTAATCACTCTTTATCCATTTGCATTTTTTCCCCCCTGGCTGCTGGTTCTAGCTCCTTCCAGTTTAGGGTCCTTTGTAAATTTCAATCTGTCTATGGCTTATTCCTATTGTTAATGAAGATGTTAAATAAAGCCTCAAATATCTCCTTTTGGTGCACTTCACTACACACCGGTCTCCAACTTAATATTTTGCCGTTGCCCTTTGCTAGCCAGCCTTAGTCCCCATAAATCTTTTCTCCTGTTCTTGCTATGTTGATTTTGAATGTTGAGTTCATGTTGGATACATATAAAAAAAGAAAGCGTGCCTGCATCTGTGTTTACAAATGCCACTCCTTGGACGACCCTCCCATTGTCTTGCAGCCAAATACTATCGGGGTGTCTGAAAATGGCATTCACAGTGTCTAACTCGGCATGACAAAAGGTGATGTAATTAATTAACCTGAAAAACCTTCAGCTGTTAGTTTAGTTTTCATTTTTCTTCATGCTCATAGGCCTTGTCTACATGGGAAAGGGTGTGGGTTTTTTTTTTTAAAGGCTATAGCTATGAGCCCTTGGCATGGATACTCCTATTCTAGTATAGGTGTGTCTATGATTTAACTTCAAAGCCTTCCCAAATGACATAAGTGAAACTGAAAAAAATCCCACTCTTCTACCAGAATAATTCTCCACATGGGTGGATTATACTAGCATAACTAGTAAAATTTTCCCATGTAATCAAGGCCATAGACGTCAGACCATATATTGGCTGCCTGAGGCCTGCGATAAACTATATTGGTCAGCCAGCTTTGTTTTTGTGATTTGTAACAGGAAGGTGGATCTCCTAGAAGCCCTGTTGTGTATGGAGCCATGCTTTCCTATATAGAGGACTTCTTTAATACTGTTGGAATATCCATTGGAGACAGACAGGTATGAAACCACCTAAAGATCTATTATGGGTGTCATTGTTTGTCTTACAACAATAATCTAGTAACAGCAGGAGCATTACATCTTACAGAACGTTTTACAAAAATATAAGCACGCTCTAGGTAAAACTGGTGGTTCTGATTTTTTGTAACTGATGCAGAAACACCAAAGGAAGCATTTGCACTGATACGGATGTAAGTGACATGGTTTAGAAGAGAAGGAAAATTAAACACAGATGAACAGTATGGGCTGCATTCTGCTCTTGAATATTCCTGTGCATCTTCTAGTGCAGCATTGGTGTGATGGAAACAAGAATGTGTTTGTGACTGAGGTCCTTAAGTACTGGATAAGGTAGAAATGGGGAGGAAAAGGAAACCAGTGAAATGCCAGAGCAAGAGTGTTATGTGGAGAGACGTTAAAAGCCAAAGGCAATAATCCAGTACTGTATATTTAAAAAATAAACTGGGCAGGAGCTGAGAGAGCTGTTCCAGACTTGTTTTCTGTGGGTCCTAAAATTTGTAAATGCCATTAAATTCTAAACAGGGAACAAATTTCCTTTTGTGAGGTAGCAGATCCGTATCACAATTTTTATGGATTCAAACAAACATCTGTTTGTGTATAGCAAGCCTGCACAACATGCGGCCCGGCGGCCACATGTGGCCCGCACAGGATGAGTAGGGGCGGGGCAAGCCAAGTGGTGGGGTGGGGGGAAGCAGATGGGGGCAGGGGGTAGGGCAAGGGCAGGGCTTTTTGGCCTGCAGTTGGGTTTTTTTGCAGTAATATGGCCCTCGCTTTCCGAGTTGTGCAGGCCTGGTTTATAGTATGTACACACACAGCTGTTCATTCACAGGCCTCTTAAAATCAGTCACTGTTCAGCCATAAATTGAGGTGGCCTCTCTGTATTACTGTGCGTGTTAGAGCAGCTTCTTATGTATTTGGCTTCTGAACAGCTGTCTATGTTAGGAGCTGGGTATTAGTCCACACATTTGCTTTATGCATTTGCCGTGTTATTTTTTGGTGACCTACTGTATTTTGGGGAATCGTGTATAATTTTCATGTATGACATATTCATCTGCAGTCTGTAGCCTTTGTGCCTAGCTAGGTCTATGCTTTTCCAGCCTTTTGCATGCTATATCAGGTTCTCTAGGGCTTTCAGGAGGTGGTGAAGATGTTGCTGTGAGTAGGATTAGAACACTAAGAACACTGTGCCTGGTTCTCTGGAAGAGAGTTTGTTGTAACTGTGTAGACAAGCCTGGAGTAGTTGTCTGTTTGCCACCTGCCTCGCCCTCGTTGGATGGTAAAGTTTCTGTAGGCACCTGAAAGTCAAGTCTCAAGGAGGGATTTAGAAATAGATAAGATGCTGGTGAAAAGGTACCTCACAACAGTGATGCTTATTCCCCTTCCTGTACTGGTATAAATTACACTAGTATAAGCACAGTTACACCACTCTACCTGTGTCCAGTACAGGAACTCCTCACTTAACATTGTAGTTATGTTCCTGAAAAATGCGACTTTAAGCGAAACAATGTTAAGCAAATCCAATTTCCCCATAAAAAGTAATGTAAATGGCTGGGGTTAGGTTCCAGGGCAGTTTTCTTCGCCAGACAATACTTTATTACATGCACGTGCACACACACACCGTTAAACAATTTAATACTGGTACACAGTGATGATTGTGAAGCTTAGTTGAGGTGGAGGAGTTGGAGGGTGGAATATTTCCCAGGGAATGCCTTATTGCTCAATGAACTAGCAGTTTCTGAGCCCTCAGGGGTTAACACTCATGCTCTACAAGGCAGCAGGAAAGGCGGGAGGGGAGACTGAGACATACACCTTGTGTGTGTGAGAGAGAGATGCGCATTTCCCCTTTAAGTATGAAGAGTGCTATCAGAAGTACACTGCCTTGTTAATTAGATCAGCAAGCTGAGACTGTCCCTGTGTCCCCCGTGCTCTATGGAAGATGGGGTAAGTGGGGTGCTGGAGCAGTGGGGAGGGGGACACCCTGACATTAGGCCCCCTCTTCTTCCCATCCCCCTCACAAAGCAAGAGTCTTGGGGAGCAGCTCCAAGGCAGAGGGCAGGAGCAGCACATGGCAGTGGGGGGAGGGGCAGGTGAACTGCCAGCAATTGATAACATGTTGGGTAGCTGCTGCCTAGGGAACTTAAGGAAGCGGGGAGCTGACAGAGGAGCTGCCGATCCACCCTGGTTCCAAGTTCCCATCAGCTAGCTGCCCTGGGCTGCTCTTCCTGCAAGCAGTGGACAAAACAGGCAGCTGCCAAACGATGTTAGAAGGGAGCATTGCACAACATTAAACGAGCATGTTCCCTAATTGATCAGCAACATAACAACAAAATGTTAACCGGGACAACTTTAAGTAATGAGTTCCTGTATAGCTAAAGCCGTACAACTTTGTGGGTGTGATTGCAACCTGGACTAGCATTACCTGCTCCAGCATTAATCTAGCTAGCACAGTTCACAATACCAGTAAAGACATGATGGCATAAACATGTAATACAAATATGTTCCCAGGGTCCTTAGCAGCTTGTAGAGCCTGCATCACTACAACGCTACTGGTTTTAGCTGTGTTCGCTAGCTTTTATCATGCTGAGATATGCCAACCTGTGCTGTAATCAGACTCCTGATTTCAGTGTCTACACACAAGGCATGTGTACAAGGCCTTACTTCAGAGTGAATTCTGTTGAATGAATACCGCTTAACTCATTTTCTGATGCAGTGTTTTAAAGTTGCTGCTTTTGATTTATAGATTGTTCCAGAAAACAAAAATTCAGCCACGCTTTCCAGTGTGATTGATGAGCTAGTGAGCTTCCGTGTCAAGGTGCGCAATTACGCTCTTGCTGTGCCTGGAGCAACAGAAGCAATGCAGGTGGAAGAAAGTACCATTCTAGCAAAAGAAACAAAACAGAAAAAGTCACGACAGCAGTTATTGCTGGAGCGAGAACCCCTGCTGCAGGCTTGTGACAATCTGCGGCGAGACCTTGCTGCATTTGGAATCAACATAAAGGTTTGAGAAAATATTGTCTTTGCAACTCCTTTAGTAATTCGTAGAATCATAGAACTGGAAGGGCCCTCAAGAGGTCATCTAGTCCAGTCCTCTGCACCGAAAGTGTTATCTAGACCATCCCTGACATATGTTTGTCCAACCTGCTCTTAAAGATCTCTAGTAATGGAGATTCCACAACCTCCTTAGGCAATTTATTCCAGTGCTTAACCACACTGACAGGGAGTTTTTCCTAATCTCCAACCTAAACCGCCTTTACTGCAATTTAAGCCCATTGCTTTTTGTCCTATCCCCAGATGTTAAGAACAACAATTCTTCTCTCTCCTCTTTGTAACAGCCTTTTATGGGCTTAAACTGTTCTCGTGCCCCCCTCAGTCTTCTCTGGGCTAAACAAACCCAATTTTTTCCATCTTCCCTCATAAGCCATGTTTTCTAGACTTTAATCATTTTTGTTACTCCAGACTCTCTCCAGTGTCAGATAGCACTTATTTTTGCCCTTTTCACACCCTTTGTCAGCATCTCTCAGTACTGTGCTCTACGCTGCGTGCACTTGGACTAGTAGTAGACAGAAATGAAGTGGTCACGTATGATCAATTAGTTAGCTTCATATTCTCCCCCCACCTCACTACTGAAGCTATGGCTACTTGTGTAGTTACTGAGAGTGTATTATTTAGCTGTTAAAACATCCTCTGCCATGTTCTGAAATCCCCACCTGGCCTTTTGGCTGGATTAAACAGGGGCCAGCAGTGGTTATGATATAGAATGGTAGCAATTGAAGTAGGCTTGCCAAGAAGTGGGGACACTGTCTGCACTTTCATGCTCTTTGTTAACTTGGGTTTTGGATCGGAAGATAGGTTCCCTTCCCCCTCAGAAGTCATTGTGAAAAGCAACCTCTCCCCTTACTTAAATAGCTCCCTTCCTTCTGTGCTGTCCCACATGGCTGTAGCCACCTTCTTCTCCAGCCCTTGTCTCTATCTCTAGTCTGTGCCTAATGCCACTGTTGAATTATTTTTCTTTCCGAGTGCTCCAGCCATATCCCCCCTTAAAAACAAAAAAATCCCCCCTTAATTGGCTCGGTCTTTTCTTGCATCACTTCAAGAGGTGCCTTCTCCCCTTCAAGACCCTACATAACCTCCCTCAATCCAATACTGTTCCTCCCATGCCTCTTCCCTTACTCTCTTTTCAACGCTTCAGCCCTGTCACTGTAGCACAAGTACGCAGATCTGTGCGACAATCACACCTTCACTCACAAGTGCAGACATTCTCTTGTTCTCAGCCCTTGCAAAACTGAGCCACTTAGCTTTTGAGGCTCATCACTTAGAACTGGCACTAGCAGTGACAGATTGATTTCCATTTAAGAAACTACAGTCTAAACAGATAATTTGGTCAGACACTTTGCTATTATACTTGTTTCCATTTAAACTTCTTAGAGCTATATTGACAAAGTCTTAGCCACAAATGCTTCATTGTATGGCCTTGCTTGCATTAAGCTTTTGTGCCAAAAAAATCCCATTATTTCAGCAACAGCAGGAACACTTCTGTAGAAAAGATGTTGGTGGCCACCTGAATCCTGTTTACACGAGCACTTTTATTGGGACCCATGGTGGGAAACTACTGTCAGAAAAGTCTTGTGTAGAGACAGCCATGGTTATAAAGTGAGACCTCTTCCTACTGTCTTTTTAAATTAAGAATGTAAGAACTATTTGGAATCTGTCAAATATAACGAGTTAGAATTTGGAGTTTTCTTGGCTCTCCTTTACTGCAGGTACTATCAAGATTTTTTTTTCTAAGCCCTGGAATGCTAACAACTTTGTTTCTAGTGATTTCTTGGAACCTAAATTCAGAGTCCCTTTTTCCTGAAAGCTTATTTTCTTAAACTATACAAATATTCAAACCTCTTTACAGTATTATGTAAATCAAATTGAGGAGAAATTTTTAATGTTACAAAAGGGTGTCACTTTATTGGCTCAGATACTGAAGGTATGGATTTTGTCTCGTGTTGCTGAGACAGAATAAGGTTACATTATTTACAAAACTGAGTACAGTTATCTAAGTAACTCTTGCATGCATTTGACATTTCTCTAAGTCTGTAAAAAGGTTTAATAGAACTGAATTCCTTTTGAGTAAAATAGTTCATGCTGACAAATAGCCTGTTGCTATATTTAATCTGCTCATGTATCAAACTCTGAGTACATATCACAAAACAAAAAATGAATCTACATTCTACTTCAAATATCCCTCATGACTACCAGTCAGATTGGTAGATCTGAAAACTCCATTACTGGCCTGTTAAGAACTTCACTTGTTGGACTCTTCAGAGGCACTATCAGTTTGTAGTTTTGGGAAATAATCGAATGGCTAGATGATAATAGTAGGCAGAAGTGACTAGTTGGACTATCACACTTTTTCAATATAAGATAATACTTTATTAAAAATATTCGACCTCATGTCATTCTTTTAAAGTTTAAAGAGCTCAAAATGTACGAGGCAGTTTATTCTCATTTAGTGGCCATACAAGAGGTGTTTTATTTCTGCAAAAAGTTTTAAACATGAAAACCTATTCTGATAACTTGTGATGACTTTAGTTTGAGAACAGGGACATTAAATGTTTTTTTAAAAATAGGCATTACAGTATTTATATCATCTAATCCACTATACATCTCCTATCCCAGAATGTGGTCTCAGCAATGTTTTAGAACTGAAGTTGCAAAATTTCTCATGTCAATGCCATATTAATTAAACTAAACACTGTCCACTCCTCCCCCCAACACTGTAGCCATCATTTTGAAAAATTGTTCAATCTTTGCCTCTTAACACTCTGTGAAAAGACAGGACCACCTTTTTTTTTAACTTGATCAATAGCAATGCTATTGAAGCTTGATTATTAGAAAGCTGTATTTCCAAATACCTACTTGTGTTTTTAATGTAATCAGCATTTTTGCCTTTTGGGTTTAATACAAAATGTTTCAGGTTCATTTAGGCTACTTCAGGCATGAGGTATGCTTCTAGGGATTTAAATAACTTACTTAACCACGTACAAAGTACTGTATGCAATCAAAAAGTTACTGGGTTTTACTCACTTATTTTTTCTTACAGGACCGGGGTACTACTTCTACATGGGAAGTGGTGGATCAAAGAAGAGAAGAGCAAAGAACTGAAAACAGCAGCTGATAGAGCACAGGAACATGACTGGACTGATCATGTGGCAGTGAATGCTTTAGGAACAACTTTATTAATTATTGGGAAATAATTAATAAATAAATAGCGTTCACTTAAATACCTCCCTGCTTTCCACACCTTACAGGAAAAGATCAATGCCTTCTCAGAGGGAAAAAGCATGTATTGTGAGATAAGCTTATAATAATGTAGGTGGTTCTGTTCAAGGAATGCAGCAAGTGAACAACTGTAAAGATGGGGTCTACAATCAAATAATTACCCTATGAGCCAGGTTCCACATATTTGAAATGGGTACATTTAAATGGGTTCTATAGGTATTCAGAACAGCGGCCAGCTCAGTTTACTGTGCTCCTGCTGATTACTTCATGCCCACTCCACTGGAGCCAGCCAGGCTAACTGAGGAGAGGCAGAGGCAACCAAAACAAAAAGGGATAACTAATGTTTTTTAGAACTTTAAGGGAAAACCCCCAAATTGTATCAGGAGCATAATATATAACATACATAAGAACACCCTTTTATTCCCACTGCAGACAAGTTACTTTCGTCACTTGATGTAGGAGCAGGGCCTCAGTCTCTTCCCATAACCATAATACTTCTAATAAACTAGTATAGGGTATCACCACTAACTAGCATGTTCAAGCTCACACCTGTTGTCTGTGCAAATACCAGGACAGCATCTAGTGCTGTTGCAGCAGGGTTACTCCCATACTCCTCCTCCTAGAGTTTTGGGTAAAATTATCAGAAGTGGTTTAAGTGATTTAGGCCCCTCTCCCTTGGATTATCAGTGAAAGTTAAGTTGCTTTGGAATTTTTTTCCCTTTCATATACTACTTAGGCTTCTACATGATATAAACCTCAATAAACTAATGCTATTAAAGAATAAATTAGTAAGCTGCTTAGGCCATCTGTAGTCTCCTGTGGCATTTCCAGGTCATGAACTACAGGTGTGTTTTTTTTTTTGTTTTTTTTTAAAAGACAGACTTGAATTTTCCTTAGCCCAGCAGTATAAAGTTTTGAATGTGATTTAAAAAAAGTTGAATGGCAGCTGACATTCTGAAAGCACCAGCCTTACAGAACACTGGTATTTGAGACAGTGGAGAACCAGCATCCTAATGGAAGAAGGGACTTAAGTAATTTAGAAACTAAAGGACTGTTTTCTTCTAAAAGAAGTGTTTCTTTTAAAACTCAGCTACACTATGATAAAATATTTCAACTGCCTGTTAAGAACGCACATTTTTACCATTGCAGACAAGGACAAACAGGTCAGTACTTAACTTGATATAAGAGCAGGGCCTCTGTTTCTTCTGATGAGATTCCCCGTAACAACTTCCAGCTCTAGGCTGAGGAATGTAAAGTTACAATTAACAGTAGACACCATGAAAACAAGCATTTTAAATACGTAGACACTTGCTCAGAGTTCTTTAACCAGTTCTCAATTTAAGAAGGGGTCAGGTAGGAGGGTGGGAAGGGCTTCCACTTACTAAAAAGACAGCTAGGATCTTTTCTGTGGAGCTAGTCTCAATGTATTCTTCTGCTGGCAACGCTCCCTTATCCCTACTTGGCCTGTGCAGCTTGTTGCAGCCAGCTTCACCGGCATTTGCTGAACCAGCCACAGGGCCAAAATGTGAGCAGGGGCACAGAGGGAAAAATGTGTGTTGGGTGAGGTAAATATTCTCTTAAGCTTTAAGACTTCCTAGGCATAGAACAAGCCTGACTTAACCTTTTGATTTTTTCCATATCAGATAACATGGGTTAGGTCCGATGAGGCCGGTAACCAAGTTAAGTAAAAGATGCTATCAACTTACCTGTGGCTATTTCGGATTCAAGGTGCCTGTATTTCTAATTCACTTTTGCACAAAATAAGTTACAGTTCCCTAACAATGGTAGTGGAGAAAGCTCAGGAACTACCAGCATTAGAAATCAATTCTTAATGTGTATAATACCTCTCTTGCTGAATCACTAATCCTCACACCACTTTGTAAGGGAAGAATATACTTCTGGGGATGAAGGAAAACGGATGTTAATAGACTTTCCAAAGACCTTGCAGCAAGTCATTGGCAAATTTTAATTTCTTATTTTGTTTATTTCTAAAAACTCACAAATTTGTATCATACAAATACACATATTCAAAAGTTTGGCTGTACTTTAGAAAGAGACGCTCCAGGTTCCCATTGTTGGTTGGGACTGTTTGGTTCAGTGCTGTAGTTAAATTTTAACCCTTTGCTCCTCTGGCCACTGCCACGACACACCCCTTTGCTCCTCCAGCTGCGCCGTAGGGGCACTCACCCCACCGCAATGGGGCCGCTGGCAGCAGCTTGCATGGGGAGCGTGGGAGTGGAAGAAGCTTCTCCATGTGCCTACTCGGCATGCCTGCTCAGTTGCGGGGGCCGGACAAAATCGAAGCCGGGGGGGCTGGATCTGGCCCCCAGGCTGTAGTTTGGAGACCCCTGGTTTAGGAAATGGGGAGTGCGATACAGAGTTTAACTTCTGGGGTTAAAGGTCTACATTCAAATTCTATTATCTGAAAGTTGGTATGAGCTCACTTACTGGAGTTCAGTGTTTAAACAAAACGATTTGTGAAAGGATCTGAGGGGAAAAAGAACTTTAGATCTACAATGCTCTCCTCTGAAAATACAGGTCCCAGCAGAAGTAATCTAATGTATTGAAAAGGCTAAAGATTTGCTTTTTAGCCATTTCTTTGACTAGAGAATAAATAGTCACTACCAAGCAGTTTTTCTGCCCCATTTTTGGGTACTGACACTCTTCAGAAGACAGGGAAGTTTCTCTCACATGCGTGTGCACACACAGCTGGTTGGAAAATTTTCAATAAAAAGCTAAAGGGGCTCACGAAAGTGAGTCAAGTTCAGACTTGTCCTGAATCACAGGCAGGGTTACAGTGGAAACCTGGCTGGTTCCCTGGCAGATTGTCTGAAGGTCATAGGACTTCCAGGATCTGTGGCAGTCCTATCATGCAATGAAGTCAGCCAGGAAACCAATCTTGAGCCAGGGCTTCCAGGCTCCCTGGTGCACAGCTGGGAGCCCTAGAACAAAATCAAATTTAGAAATTTCTTTTGCTCCCACATTTCAGCTAGCTCTACAGACAATACTGTTCATATAAAAATTGCTATCAGTTGTATCAACTCTCAGTAATAAAAGTGAATGGGTACAGAGGATAAACCATCTTCAGCTTCTGGAGGTGCTGTGTGACTAGGCCACTGCAAACAAACAATGTACACACGACAGTTTTGTTTTATTTGCTATATTTTTATTTCCTATGGAAAGAAACTTGCTACATTTCCAGAATCTTTTAAAATTAACTTGTAACGATTTGTATACAATGGTGAATAACAAAGTTACTTCTGTGTATAGTTAAAACAAAGGCAAATTTAAATTTATACTGACCTCTGATATCAAGCAATTTCATTTTGGAAAAAAACCTCAAAAGGTCTTATTTGATTTGGCTTTACCTACATATGAAATTTAGAAATAATACTTATGTACCAAATACAAAAACCTCATTTTAAAATCAATTCAACAACTGTTTTAAAACTGTTTTAACTTTTTGATTTTAGCAATTAGAGTTCAAAAGTAATTCCAAGAGGAGAGAATGACAATAGCTTCTGTTCCCCAGGGAAGTAGACAGTTTACAAACCAGTGCTTTGGTAAAACACTGCAAAGTCTTTTCTTAGGAGTAAACAACTGCTCTAATTTTAAAAGTTTTAGAACCCCAACAGAATAAAATGAGCAAACATATAAAACCTATTTTAAAAACAGGTTACCAGTTTAGAAAGAAAAACAAAAATGCATTGGGGTGAGGTAGTAGTCACAGTGCATCCAAAAATATGAACTATAAGGGCCGGAGCTACTCAGAACAGCCTTTCTGATTTAATGTGTTTACTGAAGGAAGTTATTACAAGATGTAAAAGTGCAATCTGACTAATATATAGGGTACTAAACTCCATTCTAGAAATAAGCCACTGGAAAAATGGTTTAAATGAATATGTAACATCTAATAATTAGTAGATAGTTTGCAAAATTAGTCCCTCTGCTCTAATGAATATGCACATTGAGTTAGATTGTAGGCTAAACCATAGGGCAGTAAATTGGTACTTACTGAAAATTCAAGAAATGTACTTCTGACACCCCCCCCCACATAAATTAGTTTTACCCCAACATTAAGCTGTATGTCCAGAAGTTTAAGAAACCCATACTGCACACATCTCTCTCAACTTCTGATTTATTCCTGCCTGCCATCTACTCAGCCATCCAGCAAGACACACACGAAACTGCTGCCCTGTCCTCCTTGACACTGAAGTGCTGCCTCTGC
Organism: Dermatemys mawii; assembly: GCA_007922305.1. Classification (NCBI taxonomy): domain Eukaryota; kingdom Metazoa; phylum Chordata; order Testudines; family Dermatemydidae; genus Dermatemys; species Dermatemys mawii. Next base: position 29,755,406 of record ML677364.1, read on the forward strand.
TAAATGATGATCAAGCGAAAGCATTTAAAAACCTTGCTACAGCCAAAGCCTGATCACCCCCATTATTTTTCTATGCCCGAGGCCCAGTACAGTATCCCAGTGACTAACTGTATTTGACTGCCTGCATGGCACGAACATCATATAATTAAGTGCAGCTTTCTGGTTCCTCAGTTATTATGTATGCTGGCAATAAATAGCCAAATGTGCATACACACAGTGCATACACACTACTCCAGTGGTTTGAGTTTTAACTTATTTTGAGCTGGCATAAAAGCACTCAACCTACCACCACGAACATTTCTGACCATTTAAATATCACAATAGTTCCTCACCGCACCTAGTACCTTTTCTTCAAATGATTACATTTCACATTGTGTTCCATATTACATTTTAGTCTAGAGCAGCAGATGGAATACAAAGTAAATGATTTCAGCTAAACATAATTCCTACCTTTCATGCCAACACTTCTAGAATAAATACCTATTTTAAGGGGTTTCCCCCCTACTTTTTAAAACGAGAGCCTCATTTTTTCTGAAAAACAAAGAGCAAGAATTTCAAATCAAATATTGCTCCTCAGTGTCTAGGAATGGGCAAAGGCAACCAATTACATTCAAAATTGAAAGCAACTCAAGCTTTCCCTTTCCAAAGCAGCATCTTTAAAAAGGGAAAAATATTAATGTGGAGAAAAATGAAGTGCAGTAGCTAATTCTAGATACAGAGTCTAATAAAATCATGACAACCTTGGTGCACGCCAAGAAACTCAGTTCAGCTGGTGGAAGAATTTTACTTCTTAAGTATCAAGTGCATTTTTGCAGTTCATACACGCTTTAGTTATTGCTCAGTAACTATGAAAAGAACAGAGGAATACGTTCACTTTAGTTTTATTATATTATATAACAGATCTGTAACTACAGTATATTTCAGCCAAAACATTTTTTGTATTCCAAACTCTTAAAAAACTATCTACATTAATCATTTTTTCTATTCTTTAAAAAAAAAAAATCAATCTATCTAGCATACCAATCCTGCTACAGCACTTGAAAGGGTGCATTACTTATGTAAATTCTACTGTAAATGTAATTACTGTTGTAGCTATCGTTCTTCCTTTCCTTCCACTCTGATGCTTTGGCTTCAGGTTTCAAAAAGTTTGTTAAAAGCTGTTCCGACTTCTGAAACCATATCAGATGTAGTCATTGAACGTCCACATTTTTGAAAGGCTTGGTGGTTACATTGCCTTGTAAGAGAACAAGCTCCAAATGCAGCCACTAGAAAAGGATTTTGACTAAAAGAAAAAGGAAAAAATGTCATGTTAATTTTCTTTAAACACTCTTACACAGGGAACCTGGCACAATCCCAAAAGGCAGTGGCTTATGAAGATGGAGGGTTGCAATGAAAATTAAATTAAGCTGGAATACACTGCTGTCTTGTTACCCAATTTAGTGTTAACATAATTTATATGCATGAATGATTTCTGTTACTAATTCTGAGATTCTTCAGTGCTTCCATTTACCTTCTTGACACTCACATTTTCTATAGCTGTAAGAGTTTCTCAATGTTAGAGTGAAGCCCATTCATCCTTATTTGCCACTTTATACTGGTTCTTACATTTCCATATCCCAGACACTCATTAGGCTAGGAATCCCATTATGAATGTTGCTCCCCTCAATCCCCCCCCCCCCCAGTAATATAGTTCTCAATTATATGAAACGCAGTATTAGAACAGAAGGACAAGATAAAAACAGACTTGCTTTAGTGTAATGGGTGAGTGCTTAAATCCAATCCTATCTTGTATCTGTGTACTGTATTTCCTTTTCCTGGAGTGGGGCGGGGATCACGTAGGGCTTTATATTTGTTAGTACCAAATCTCCCCTTCTTCACGTGCTTACTCATGTCTATTCCAAAGTAGGCAAATGCTCACCCCGAGCAGAGCGCCAGAAAGGTTTTCGCTTAGTGGCATCTGCCAGGTTAGTTCTGGTGCTCCCTGGAGTCGTGTGCTCATAGCACTGGTATAAAAAGGCCTGCCATCCCCTCAATTCCTTCTTACCACCCATGACCGTCATTGGAACTTCAGCTCATCCTTGCATTCCCTGCAAGTACCTCTCTCAGTGGACTTTGTTCTATTACCTGTACATAGCTATTTGTAGTGGTTAAGTGTCAGTTTGTTAGTAAGTTAGTTAAATTAGTGGGCCATGCTTAGTGCAGTTAGCCCTCCCCCGGCACTGGGGCATGCCTCATGTCACACCCCAATGGCCCCCTCTCTCAAGTCCCCTATGGAGGCAGATCGGTATTATATGTTGCTAACACTGTTGCAGGCATTGCAAAGTATTCTGGGAAGGGTTAAAGGTATGAAAGTGGAATGAAAGATTTCTTTACAGGATCCGAGAGGCTGAGGGAGGGAGAGACAGCAGAGAGCAGAAAATGGGTTAATTCTGTGCCCCTGCTAGACTGAGGTACGACACTGACTCCAGCCAGTTCAAGGCCTCAGTGCACATCTGACTCTCAGCTGCCCGCCAAAAGATGGGGGCAGGAATTCCACCCCAAGCATTTGTAGCTGAGAAAAAGGAAGATTCAGCTGCACAAGTCAACAGGGACTGCAAAGTCCAATGAGACAGTGAAGGCCAGCGAGAATGACAATCAGTGTAGCGTCTCTGAAGCTGGTGTATTTTGGGGAAGCTGGAGAAGCCACCGACGGCCGATCTGGACTGGTATACCAAGCATGTGGAAGAAAGGTCTCTGAAGGGGACGTCCCAAAAGACCCCAGGGCTTAAAAACCCTCCCAAGAGCAGAAGCAAGTTGGAGATTTGCAGACGACCTGTGCACAGGACAGAACTCCCGTCCATCTCCCACCCCCTTCTTCTGCTAACGTTACACTGAGGCTTGGTCAGCCTTGGGTTGTGCGTTTGTGAGTATGAACGTGGGTTAGGGCTTGGGCACTAATGCTTTTTCTTTCCTTTCAGCGACGTGGGAGCAGTCCCAGCACTCACTGCTATTTTATTATTAAAGCTTTAAAATTTAGTCACTTCGTGTTTTCCGTATCTCCTTCCCGGACGGTCCTGCAGTCTCAGACTGATCACTGAGATCTTAGCCAGACTGGTAACTGGAATCTGTCATACTTAGTCCCTGGGGTTTAAGTTATGTATGTCATGCCATAAGCTGACCCCCATTCCAGCTGCCTCAAGTGTGTGGGGAAGGCCCATGCAGGAGCGCTGCAGGATCTGTAAATGGTTCAGGCCCTGCACTAAGAAAGACGAGGCCAGGAGGCTTAAGCTCTTCCTCGTGGAGGTGTTACCTCTCTCAGAGCCATGCCAGGCCAACTTGGCACTGAGTACTTTGGCCTCAGTAAAAAACACACTAGCTTCTCTTAGAAAGATGCAATGCCGTTCTGTTTCTCTGGCGCCCAAGAAGGACATTCCTTGAGTTCCTTGGTATTCCCAGCCCAGACAGTCATCTCTGGTGCCGAAGATGATCACTCCCGCAAGGGATTCTTGGCACTGCTCTCTCTGGCTGGTGCCGAGAAAGCATCAGAAGAAAACTAACCAGGGGTGATCCCCAACACAAAGATACTGACAGAATATGACCTGGGCCACGCCAGTCTGGAGATACCTGCTGTTTGCTTGGTGCTATTGACTCTGGCCCTGGGAAGGGCTCCAATGAGTCTGGCAGCTTTGGACTCTCCAACTCTCCTTGGACAACTACCCTGGTGTTACCATTCATGCCAGAGGTATCTGAGGCAGCAAGGGAGGAGCCATCACTCCCGATACCACCATCCCCTGCCATTTGGGAGGTGTCAGTGGCAGCACAACAGTTCCCATAGCAACGAGACCCCAGGTGATGCCAAAAGGGAAAGGGACCATGATGGCACAGCACCAATCTCCTCCCTCCTGGCACTGCTCAGTCAGCCCCAGTGAACACCGCTTCACCTTGGTTGCCAGGAACCATCTTCTCAGAGCTGGACTCAGACGGAGCTGTACACCTCTCTCAGAAGCCGACACTGCTCCGGCCTGCGTTACCCGATGGCTGACATGAGCCAGGGCATTCCACCAGCAGCCTGGCCACCAGTACAGTGGCAGATGTCACCACCCCTGCTGTCACTTCCCTTGAAATAGGGACCAGGTTCCGGTACCAAATCTGGTGCTGAATTTCAAGATCTAGCACCCCGAGATGCATCTGGTGCCGAGGGGGGAGGAACAATACCCCTTGCCTCTTCCTCTCCTGACGAGGCAGTGGTGGGCACAAATATAGCACTCTCCCAGGACAATTATTGGAAGCACCAGGAGCTCCTCAAAAGGGTAGCTCAAAATCTGGGGATCTAGGTACAAGAGACTACAGAGGTCTCCCATGTCCTGGTGGACATTCTTGGGCATTAGGCTCATCAGAAGTAGCTTTGCCCTTGAATGAGACCATTTTGGACCCGATCAAGGCCTTACTGCAGATCCCAGCATCCCTGCAACCAACAGCAAAAAGGAGGGAGAAGTAGTACTTTGTTCCTGCCAAGGGCTTTGAATTCCTCTATACCTATCGTCCACCAGGCTCACTGGTGGTATCAGTGGCCAACCAGCGAGAGTGGCAAGGTCAGCAAGGTCCAACTCCCAAAGCCAGAGATGCCCCCAAATTAGACCTTTTTGGCAGAAAGGTCTATTCAACTGCCAGCTCCAGTCCAGGATTTCAAACCAGCGAGCACTCCTGTGCCATTATGATTTTAAATCTTGGAACTCTATGACACAATTCAAGGACTATTGCCACAGGAGTCCAGGAATGAATTATCAGCTTTATTTGAGGAGGGAAAATTGGTGGCAAGGGCATCCCTACAGCCAGCCTTGAACACAGCAGACTGCATCCAACATATGGCTTTGGCTGTGGTTATGAGGGAGCTCCCCGTTTCAGTCCTTGGGCTTACCCTGTGAAGGGCAGAAGATTTTACAGCACCTCCCTCTTGAGGGTACATTGGCCTCTGCTCTGAGAAAAGCAATCTATACAGCCTGAAGGACTCGAGAGCCACCCTGAAGTCCCTAAGGCTACATACACCGGCACCAGCTAAGAAGCACTATAAGCCCCAACTGGCTGCTTGCTCCTATCTGCCACAGTCACGACAAGACTATAGTAAGAGAAGGAGCAGAGACTACAAGAGGAGAACTGCACCCCAGTCCTCATCTGCTTCCATGCCCGCCCATGCCCCAGGCAATCAATGAGGTCTAAGCAGGCCTTTTGATGGGACACTTGGGTATGACGTATTAAGACAATATATGGATCTCATTTCCCCAATTTTTGTGGACCAGTTATCCCACTTCCGTCAAGCATGGGTCTGCATTACCTCAGATTGGTAGGTGCTAAGCACCTACACGCTTCAGTTCAGTTGTTCCCCTTCTTTTCATCCCCGCCCTCCATCCCTCTTCAGGGACCCTTCTCAAAAGCAACTTCTAGCCCAAGAGGTGCAGTTGCTCCTGAAACTAGGAGAAGTGAGGAAGTTCCACTGGAGTTAAGGGGCCAGAGGTTCAACTCCCATTATTTCCTAATCCAGAAAGCCAGTAGTGGTCTCAGACTGATTATGGACCTGTGATGCCTCAACTGATTCATGAAGAAGTTGAAGTTCTACATGGCCTCCTGGGCCTCCATCATCCCTTCCCTGGATCCAGAGGATTGGTATGCTGCCCTCAGTTTAAGGATGCTTATTTTCACATTTCAATCTTTCAGGGACAGAGAAGGTTCCTCAGAGTCATCATGAACCACATGCACTACCAATTTGCCATGCTTCTATTCAACTTGTCCCTCAGGTGTTCACAAACTGCACGGCAGTTGTCGCAGACTTCCTCAGGAGACTGGGGGCTCAGGTCTACCCTTTTCTCGATGACTGGCTGATCAGAGGTCGGGTCAAAGCTCAGCTGGAATCAAATATAAAGTTAATACTATCAACTTTCCAGAACTTAGGTCTGTTGATAAATATGCAGAAGTCTCTCTCCCTGCAGTTCAGAGGACAGAATTCATTAGGGCGATTCTCAGTTTGGTTCAGGCCAGAGCCTTGCTCTTGGAAACCTGGTTCTGAGCAATTGAGGTTCTCAGAGAAAGCCTCACAAATCATCCCATCACCACTGCAAGAAACTGCCTAAAGCTCCGGGGACATATGGCATCATGCACCTACGTGTTGTAGCAAGCAAGCTTACGGCTGAGATCTCTTCAGGCTTGGCTGGCATTGGTATACATGCTAGGCTGACATCATCTGTGGACATGGTTGTCAAAACTCCCTCTTCGGTGATTGCCACCCCTCTTTAGTGGTTGGATCTGGAGCAGCATGTGCAGGAATCCCATGCTCAAGACTTTAATCATCAATGAGTCTCATCACAGATATCAGCAATGAGATTGGGGGGCGGGGCTCCTGCAGAACTCGGGAAGCTTAGAACAGTTCCCGTAGCCTGCCAAGTGTTCCCATCCCACCTGGAGGACAAGTGAATGTCAGTTCTTACAGACAATACAACAGCAATGTTTTATATAAACAGACAGGGTGGAGTGCACTCCTCTCTCCTATGCCAGGAAGCTCTTTGCTTGTGGAAATTCTGCATAGCTCACTTGGATCTATCTCGAAGCCTCCCATCTCCCAGGGCTGCAAAACAAGCTAACAGATCACCTCAGTAGATCCTTCTCCAACCATCCAGATGTTGTGAAAGGCATTTTCCAGAAGTGGGGGACTCCCCAGACAGACCTGTTCCTGACTAAGCACAACTGGAAGTTTCTTCAGTTCTGTTTCTCCCTGGCTCACAGCTTGCTGTAACTCACAGATGTCTTGGATCCTCCCTTGGATGGATAATCTCTTCTATGCATTCTCTCCCTGTCATGGGGAGTCCCGTTCCCACACCCCCACTTCCTGGGATTCACAGTGATTCTTAGCCAGCCAGTAGATCAGAAGGTTTATTTGAGATGCCAGGCACACAATCCAACTTAGAGCTGTCAGTACAAACAGGCCCCCTTGGCCCGGCCCTTCTGGGGGGCAGGGAGATGAGTCCCCGAATCCGGGCTCCCTCCTCTTCCTCAGCCAGCATCTAGCCCCTTTTCAAAAAACTCCAACGTCTGCCTGCCCTTTGTTCCCTTGCCAGCCCCAAGGTGTCAACTCCCCTCCCACTCCACCTCAGGTTACAGCTCCAGGTTTCCAGGTCAGAGTAGCTTAGCCTCAAGAGTTATGTCCACCCTTCCCCCTACTTGTCACACTTCCCATCCCTCTCATATACAAGGTCCTGCTGAAGGTCAGAAAGGACAGGAAGCATCTTGTGCTGATAGCCCCGGCCTGGTCATATCAGCACTGATTCACCCCCCTCTTAGACCTCTTGGTGGAAACACCAATCTGCCTGCATCCATTTCCGTACCTGATCTCCCAGGACCCACCTATATCATCTGAATCTGGAGTCCCTTCATCTCATGTCCTGGAAGCTCCAGGGATGAATCTGGGAGCCAGAGGGGGTGTGGAGGAAGGGGTGCAGGCTCCAGGAGGGAGTCTAGGGGCCAGAGGGGTAGGGAGGGAGGGGTCCAGACTCTAGGAGGAGTCTGGGGGCCAAAGAGGGGGTGCAGGTTCTGGGAAGAGGTGGGGGTGAAGCGCTTACCTGGAGCTCCTAGGCAGTGCAGGCCGGGAGTTTCCATGTGCTGCTACCCCCAGGCCCCACCCCCACAGCTTCTCATTGGCTGCAGGGGTACTGGAGGTGAGATACAGACCCCCCCGCACCCAGGGGCTGCAGGGAGGGGCCTGGCAGCCACGTGGAGTGAGCAGGGAGGAAAAATAGCTCAGCTCCGCAGCTGCCAGTGGTGAGTGGGGGCCCGGGGCGGATGGGGCAGGAGCACCTGGGGCAGAAGGTGGGTCCAAGGGAGAGACCAGTGCTGGAATATTTCTGGTGCCCAGGCACCACGGGCCCATAGAACTCGTCGCCTATGGGTTCGAGTACCACACTTATCTTAGCCAGGTCAGTGCTATGAGGATGAGCCTCGCTCTTTGCTGACAGTTTGAATAAAGTCTTGAGGCTCAGAGGTAGGGATGGGTTAGGCGTACAGCAAGGTAAGGTGATGTGGTGTCATCAGAGCCTCTCCCAATGAATTGCAGCCTTAAGCCCCTCCTGGAGCAGAATCAGAGGGGTAGCCGTGTTAGTCTGGAATTGCAGAAGTGACAAAGAGTCCTGTGGCACCTTAAAGACTAACTAAAGTATACTTTAGTTAGTCTTTAAGGTGCCACAGGACTCTGTCACTCCTGGAGCAGAAAAGGTGACATTTTGCATTTTCCAAAGTGGCAGAAACATCTACATTGCTGAGACATCCGAAGTCTGGCAGATACTGCAGAAGACAGTGTCTGAGTTCCCATTCGTGGTCCTGCCAGAAACATCTGCAATTGTGTTATGGAAGCCTGGTAGACTGCCAAGATGTCTATCTGATGTGAGATGCACCAATTCCACAGCTTTAGCGCCTCTGCGTAGGAAGACTGGGATCTTGCTCCACCCTGTCAACTGATGTAATACGTCGCTGCCCTGTTGCTCAGCACTACCCTGATGGAATAGCCCTGTATAAAATAGAGTGCAGGAAGCGCTGGGCAAGCGTACCATACTGCTCTTAACTCCAAGGCGTTGATATGGAGCATGGCCCTGGATGGCAACCCCTTGAAGATGGGCTGCCTGTTCCAACAGAGAACTGTCTGTTGTCAGAATCTGTGCTGGTGGAAGCTGAGAGAAGGGAGTTCCCTTGCAAACCTTCCAAAGGTTCTTCCTATGTAAGGGAGTCGAGAATCTTCTGCAATGTGATACATTTTCAAAGGCTGTGGCCCCTTGGAGCATACACCGATCTTAACCATGTTTGAAAACATGCGAGATACAGACTTCCATGAAGTGCTACAAATGTGGAGGCTGACATATGTTCCAAGAGTTGCAGGAAAGTCCTTACAGATGTTTGTAGACAGCGCTATACCATCAAGATTAGACTGGATAGTGTGGAAAACCTGTATTTGGATAGGTAGGTTTTGACTGTTAGCGAGTCCAGGATAGCTCCTATAATGTTGGTTTTTTTGGGGGGAGAGGGGGCGGGGGTGGATTGCAGTTAGGACAGATTTCTTGTAACTGATGAGAAGGCCCAGAGGTTGGCATAGGAAGTGCTTTGGAGGTTGCCAACTGAAGCTGTAGGTCTGACAGTCCTCTGACCAGCCAGTTGTCCAAGTATGGGAATACTGCAATGCTTCAGTAACAAAGGCGAGCTGCTATGGCTAAGAGGATCTTTGTGAAGACCCTCAAGGCCGTGCAGAACTCGAAGGGGTGGGCTCAATACTGATAGTGTTCTTATCCTATTACAAAGTGTAGAAAACGCTTGTGGATATGGTGGATGGCTACCTGAAAGCAGACATCTTGTAAGTCAAGGACAACAAACCAAACTTCCAGATCTAAGAATGAAATAATGGTCACTAGAGTCACCGTTCCAAAAAGCTGTGCAAGGACATAGTTGTTCAAATTCCTGAAGTCGAGGCTTGGTCTCCACCCTCTGTGCCTCTTGAGGACTAGGAAATAGCTGGAATAGAACCCTCTTCTGACAAACTCAGGTAGTACCAGTTCTACCCCCAACAGTAAGACGCGATATCTCCTGTTGTAGAAGCTCCTTGTGAGAACGGTCCCTAAGAGGGACTGAGAGAGGAGATAGAGTGAAAGTGTACAGTGTAACCCACTTCGATGATCTCCAGATTCCATTTGTCTGAGATGATGTGTTCCCAGGCAAGCAGGAATTGGGACAGGCAGTTTCCAAAGCTAGGCTGGATGGAACAATTGCATCGCATAGAATGTGGTAGAGGCGGCTGCTCGATGTCCTCAACCAAAGTATCAAAACTGCCTCTTAGAGGGAGGTATTGAAACAGCCTGGACTGCTGAGGGGTTCGAGAGCTGCTAAAACGTATTTATGTTGCAGGGACAAATTCCCAAAGATCAGAATGTTGCCCCGGAGTCCTCAAGTTGTGCAAAGAGGAGTCCAGGTGCTCAATGAAAAGCTAGGGCTGTTCACAGGGAAGGTCGTCTGTGGTGTTCTGATCCCTTCTCATGAGGCGAGAAGACTGAACCCAAGATGTTCTTCTCATAATCACAGCCATGGTCATGGATTTAGAGGCCGTGTCATCAGCATCTAGAGCAGCCTACAGGCAACTAACTAGCCTTCAGAAATGAGGGCCAGAATTTGGTCTCTCTGGTCTTGTGGCAGATGTCCAAATCAATTGTGTGAATTTTGAGTAATTGCTGAAATCCTGTTTCGTCATCAAGGCCTAATAATTGGCACTTCAAAATTGAAGAGCAGATGATGAGTAGTACTTCCTGCCTAGTAAGTCCAGTTGTTTAGACTCCTTATCCAAAGGAGAAGGTCTAAAGCAAGTGTGACTGTTCCCTTTGCTGGCTATGTCCACCCTTCGGGAATTAGGGGAAGGATGGGAGAAAAGGTGCTCCATTCCCCTAAGTGGAATATAATTTTTTTTTTCATCTATCCACTTACAGGTGGGTAGAACTGTGGTAGGTGTTTGCCACAGAATATGAGCAGGAGATGATAGTGCCTCATTAATTGGAAAAGTAATCTGTCCTTTGGTTTGATGTTAAAATACTCAAAGACTGCTGGGACTCCTGGCCTCCTTCCAGGGGGATCAGTAGAGAATTTGCCAGGCACGTCATGAGGTCCTAGAAGGCCCTGAAGTCATCAGCATATAATGATGGTAGTGGCATTGCTGCCTCCTCCTCTGGAGAATAAGGACCAGATGGCTAAGGAAGCGAGACCTCTTCAGTCTGTGTTTTTTGCTTCTCCTGTGTACCAGCTAATACTGACAAAGTGTGTGGTATTGGAGATTGGTTCATCGGTACTGGAAGGTGATACGGTACTGCTGGGAGTTGAAGTTTCTTTTTGAATGACATCCTGAAGAACGGTTCTTCAAAGCAGCCCTGTGATTCCAGCAGGCACAGTGTGGAGGGGACAAAGAGTCCTGTGGCACCTTAAAGACTAATTAAAGTATTAGAGCATAAGCTTTCGTGGGCTAATACCCACTTCATTGGATGCATGCAGTGGAAGTACCCAGGGGTAGGTATAAATAGGGAGGCAAGAACCGGGTGGGATATAACAGGGTTAGTCCAATGAGGCTGAACCAGCTTGTTATCTCTAATCAGGGAGGGTGAGGTGTTCCTCTAGCAGCTGAACTGGAGGTGTGAATAGCGAGAGAAGAGAAGCTGCTTTTGTAGTTAGCTAGCCGCTCATAATCTTTGTTCAATCCTTGACTGATTGTGTCAAATTTGCAAATGAATTGCAGCACTGCAGTTTCTCTTTGCAGTCTGGTCTTGAAGTTTTTTTTGCTGCAAAATGCTGACCTTTAAATCTTTTATGGTGTGTCCAGCGAGGTTGAAGTGTTCTCCAAATCAGATGTTCCTGATATCTGATTTGTGTCCATTTATCCTTTTTCGTAGGGACTGTCCAGTTTGGCCGATGTACATAGCAGAGGGACATTGCTGGCACATAATGGCATATATTACATTGGTAGATATGCAGGTGAATGAACCAGTGATGGTGTGGCTGATCTGGTTCGGTCCTGTGATTGTGTTGCTGGTGTAGATATGTGGGCAGAGTTGGCATTGAAGGGTAATTAGAATGTGGGGGGAGGTCACCAAACAGAGTCCCAAGACCTAGGAGGTTTGGTCATTTCTGGGGGATCCTCTTTGTTAAATGGGCTTATAGGAGCATGATATGGTATGGAGGTGGAGTACTGTACCAAAAAATCTCAGAGTTCATCAGATCATCCCCAGACCTAAGTGAGGGCAGGCCAGTACCAAAAGATTGGCGGGTCAATTGAGAATTGGCTTGCAAGCACCAGGGCTGTATTGGGGAGGGGACTGTGGTAGACCTCTTTGAATGAGGGACTACAGTTCATCTGGAACGATGAGATGCTCTGCGGACAGGAATCAGGGAGGCAATGGAGGGCTATGATAGCCAATGGCCAAAGCTGGGGTCAGTACCGAAGTGGATCTTCGGAAATAGCTGGTGAATGAAGTACTAAAGAGTTCTCTGGATCTTCTTGAACCTCAGAGTTATGATAAGATGATGGTACTGGAGCATATGGGATAGGTCTGTGGGTGCTGAGATGCCAAGGTGTCAGACGGTACCAATGAAAATGATGTCCTGAGGGTAGAAGGCTTGTAGAGGTGGAATTTTTTAATACAGTACTGGTGCCTCAGTGGTTTTCTTTGAGGGATGTGAGGTCTCCTTATAAATCTTTTGGGGTGATCCACCGCTCTTCTTTGTTTCCCTGCTTGGGGAAGTATGCTGCTTTTTCCTCAAGGTCTTGGTGTCAAGGGCCTCTGACAAGGTTCCAGCAGACACTGGAGTGGCCTGAAATGTTGAGGCTGATGTACTGGGGCAGGGGAGTGAACAGACACATCTGGAGCTAGGAGAAGTTCAGCATAGTCTCCTTGTCTTTCTTGGACCTGCCTTTGAACTCCAAGTAGACCATGAACTTTGAAGGAATGTAAGATTCACTCAAGCATCTCAGGCAACTGGAGTGCCCTTGCTATAGGGGAAAAGACCTTTGGCAGGTCTGACAGGGTTTAAACACAGGGATTTTAGGCACAACCAAGAAGATCCAGACACTAACTCCAATTTCTAAGGGGTCAAACTACTCCTTCTTCCCCCTCCCCCAGAGCAACAATTGAAATAAAACCAATGAAATAAAATAAGTAAAGGTTCACAGGGAAAAAGCAGCGAGCTGAAAACAGCGGACACCAAATTGCTGTCTTGAACTGCAGGCAGTTAAGGAGGAGCTGAGAGGTGGTGGGCCTACACCTCCTCATATGGCCTTGTAAGGAGGCATGAGACACTCCTCTTCACTGGTGCGGACCCTTGGACACTTTTGTATTCTCCAGTCATGAGTGCACGGGCACGCATGCACCCTATGGAGGAGCACCCATGGAGACATATACTCAAAGAACTAAAAGCTCTCAGGAAACTGAAGAGTAGAATGGCTGAACTGCTTCTAAAAACAGGTCATCATTAATATCAACTACTATACTGGAAGGCTATGAGCAACTAATATTCTAACTATTGTGGCAAATTTGCCTGCACTATTATGATGGGTCCCACGCTTTCTCTTCTTGTGGGGGGTTCAGGGCATCATTTCTGGCCCCTGAACAGGGTATTAACTGTCCCACTAGTATCACAGAGTAGGGGAGTGGAGAGGGAGGGACCTGGGCCCACCCTCTACTCCGGGTCCCAGCCCAGGGGCCCTTAAGATCGTACTAAACTACTTGAACTAGCTATTCCTTCCCCTGGGCTACTTCCCTCTCCTACCCTTCAGCTTGTGGGGCCTCCTGCCCTCTCTCTGCACAAGCCAGGTGTCCCTTTACCTATGGTCTGGGTCGTCTTAGCTCACCGCAGCACTTCTTCAAACTCTCTTCTGCTTCCCTCCAAACTGCTCACTGCTCCAACTGCTTTTTACTGACTGATTGAAGCAGGGGGGTTTTATCAAGTGCCTGGACTCAGTTACTCTAATTGGCTTCAGGTGCCTTAATTGGCTCCAGGTGCTTCAACCAACTTCTAGTAAACTTGCTTCCCTCTACAGGGAATAAGGCTTCCCTCTAACACTGTCCTGCTGCCCTCTGGCCATGCTGTATCACATAATTAAAAAAGAAGGTGGCACTAAGGGTGATGGTAGGATTTACAAACCCATGATCTTTCCTTCAGTAACAGGAGAATAAGTAGAAATGATTATTAAAATTAGAATTTAAAAAACCCACCTACATGAAAATGATAACGGGAACAAAGAACTGGGCATCACTGTGGATAATTCATTGAAAAACCATCTTCCATGTACACTGGTGGTCAAAAATAGCAAACAATATTAAGATGTATAAAGAATATACAGGAACTTCTCACTTAAAGTCACCCCAGTTAACGCTGTTTTGTTGCTGATCATATAGGGAACATGCTTGTTTAATGTCGTTTGGCAGCTACCTTCTTTGTCCACTGCTTGCAAGAAGAGTAGCCCGTTGCAGCTAGTTGGTGGGGGCTTGGAACCAGCGTGGACTGGCAGCCCCCTTATCAGCTCCCAGCTCCCCTAAGTTCCCTGCGCAGCAGCTGCCCAGCAGGCTACCAATTGCCAGCAGTTCAGCTGTCTCGCCCCTCACTACCATGTGCTGCTCCGGCTCTCTGCCCTGGAGCTGCTCCCCGAGACTCCTGCTTGCTTTGTGAGGGGGAGGGGAAGAAGAGGAGGGCTAATGTCAGGGTGTTCCCCTCCCCCTCTGCTCCAGCACCCTACTTACCTCATCTTCCACAGAGCAGGGGGGAGACACGGAGGGTCTCAGCTTGCTGATCTAATTAACAAGACAGTGTACTTCTGATCCCACTCTTCACATTTGAAGGGGAAATGCACATCTCTCTCACACCTACACACACAGGGTGTGTGTCTTGGTCTCTGTCTGCCTTCCCTCCTTTCCTGCTGCCTTGTAGAGTGTGAGAGTTAATCCTTGAGGGCTCAGGCAATGGCTAGTTCAAGGAGCAGTAAGGCATTCCCTGGGAAATATTCTATCCTCCAACTCCTCCACCTCAACCAAGCTTCACAATCATCATCACTGTGTACCAATATTAAATTGTTTGTTTAACACTTATACTGTGCATGTGTGTATATACAATATAGTCTGGTGTGGCGAAAAAAATTGCCCTGGAACTTAACCCCGTCCATTTACATTAATTCTTACGGTGAAATTGGATTCGCTTAACATCATTTCACTTAAAGTCGCATTTTTCAGGAACATAACTACAACGTTAAGTGAGGAGTTCCGGTAATAGAAAAATAACTGATAATTTTATAATACTCAGAGTCAATGGTATGCCCTAACCTGAAATACTGTGTTCAGTCCTGGCTACCTTATGTCAAAAGAGATATAGTGAAAACCGAAGCAGTTTAATGCAGGGGGTGGAGATGATGAAAATGTCTAGAAGCATACAGGAACCGCCATGAGCAGAGATTAAAAAGTCCGGACTCTTTAGACACATAAATGTCCGGACACATAATAAGCTGCATCATAAAAAGTATATAAAATAACATTTAGTATAGAGAAAGTAAATGGGATGATCCTATTTATTCTCTCTCTCAGTATAAAAACTAGAGGACATGCAATTAAATTTAAAAAGGCAACATATTTAAAACGTACAAAGGGACTTCTTTTTTAACATGTTGCACAATCTGTGGAACCAATTGGCACAATACACCATTGAGGCCAAGAGTAGAGCAGTATTCAAAAAAGGATTACATAGTTATATGGCTAATGAGACCATCTCCCATTGCTAAGGTGCTGGAAAGGGGGGGGAAGTTATTCCGTAATTGTGCACTGGCTACAAAAAGGATATAGAACTATCTGGACCACAGTCTGATCTGACAGGAATTATTATATATTCTTAAAATCAGCTGGCAATGACCTTTTATTTTAAAATGTTTTTTTGTGAACCCAAATTACTTCTGAGATTTTGACATCGCCAAATGAAATGTTTTTAAGTACTTGTAATTGGTTAAGTTGATTCTTCAGTTAGTTCGTTAGTATTTTACAATTTATTTATACATTTATAATTTAAATGACAAATTACATTTGTAAAATCACCTGATTAAACCAACACAATTCATCATCAATACACCACAGAGTGATAAGAAAATTCTATATATTTGTATATATACAAATGTACAGCAACAGCCATTTAATATGTCTGATATATATGTCTATAAAATTAATTTTAAGAACATATGTTCTGGTAAATAAATATTCTTGGAAGTCAATTCTTATTTGTATTGTTTTTCTGCCTTTTGATCCTGAATCATTCTCAGAGCCAAGAAACAGTTCGGCTTCATCAAATTCAGAACTATTACAATGGCTACTGTCTACTCTACAACACAAAGTTTGCCAGGGTGATCTATCCCAGTGCCCAAAATTCAGATTTTTGTGTTTCTTAACAGAATTTCTACAGGAGTTGCTGTGAGGAACATGGGGGTCATATGAGATAAAAAGCAACTAATGAAATCATACCCATTAGTTTTTTCTGGTCCAGCAAGAAATGCCCAGTGTGCCAAGACTCCAAGAGAACCTGAAAGCAGGTCTCCTTGTCCACCACATCTTCGGCTACTTCCTTCATGACTGCATACAAGTACTATAAAGAAACCAAAAACAAAGGGTCATGTATACTTACCCTCTCTTTACGTGACATACTACCAGGGCTGTAGAAACACAGGAAATGCACGGTACGCTAGAACATTACTTCTCTGAGAAGAGACATTGTCAGGTTGAATTTACTTTAAAGAAGACTTCATCACCCATTTCTAAAAAAAAAATCTTTCAATGATTAAAAGCAAAATAAAACTTTTCAGCAAGTATGCAGTTTACTTTTTCCAATTCTCTCAGCATGGAAAATAGACTCTGTGTATAGCCAATTTCACATGTAGGTTTTTATGCACTATTAATTATATCACCATAATGACCAGAAGCACCAATCAGAACTGGGTCTCCACTGTATGAGCCATTGTACAAACACAAAGCACACCACAATCTCTGACCTGAAGAGTTTATAAATCTGCCAAGTGATTTACAAAGATGGAGTGAAGGAAAGAAACAGAATTAGAAACCAACCAGTTTGGGCTGTAAATACTGCTTGGAATTTTTTTTTTTTTTTTTTTTTAATAAAACCTACATTGTGGGCAAAATTTGATTCCTTTCAAAGGTCATAAATAATTATCAAAACACTCAAACATCTTAGGGTATCTGCATTAACTGTCCCAATATAAGGGGTAGGCATTTTTTAAAAAAATTAACAGAAGATTAGGGCACAGAAGATTTCTGGATCTCTTAACACACAGCAAATGCTCAGGAGAAAGGACAGTGGGTAAAATTTTGAAAAGCATCAAAAAGTCATTTAGGAGCTGAAGTCCCATTGAACATTAATGAGACTCAAGCACTTTGGAAAATGAGAATAAGTTCTTCTGAAATTTTTACTTTGTGTTCATCATATAGCACTAATATTACCACAGACACCATATAAATTACATTAATACCCACTCAGTCTATAGATACAATGCTCAACTTAAAATGACTGAACATTTTTTTTGTAACAGAACCTCTGTAACAAGTTTAATATCTGAATCCAGCACCTATCAGGCTATTTCAAGTAGCCCGCACTTCCCACAAAAGGTTATCTGCAAAATTAATTATAAGAATGAGGAGAAAACATTGCAAAGCGCTGTTAATGTTCTGTTAATATAGCTATAGAAATTTAATCTTCCCATTACCTTAATTTATGCAACTTTAAGTTGGCCACATTGCACGTATTTAGAACTGTTTGTTTTTGGTTTTCCTTGTGAAGTTTGTAATGAAATAGTTCTGTTGTTAAATGTAAGAAGATATACAGTACGTGCACCACAATCATGTTATTACTATTATAGAAGGCAACTAAAAGATAGAACATTGGACTGGTACTCAGGAGACCTGGGTTCAAATCCTGCCTCTGCCACTAACCTGCTAGTGACCTTGGCAAGTCATTTCTCTGTATCTGTTTCCCCATATGTAAAATGGGAATGATGCTTACCTCCCCTTTTATAAAGTGCATTGAGATCTACTGATAAACTATATAAGCAATGGGTATTACTATTTTTATAAATGTTAACTGTGACACCTTTATGTTGCATTACGTTGCGGGGGGGGGCGCACGACTTTTTTTCTTTTATTTAGGGAAGAGATTTTTTGTGCTTACTAGGTTCCAGGTATCATTTAAAGTTATTTTCTTATGGAGGTGGGGGAAGGGACAAGTTCAGATCTTTGCAACTGAAATTTTCTTCTGTTCTTTGTCCACAGTATTACTACGGAAAGATTAGGTCAGTATTAGATTTTGCATTTTTACTCTGAAGGCACCTAGGTTCAAGGAGTGAATTCAAGATAGTATGGGCATGCAAATAGTTTAGCTCTAATCTAACTCCTACTACCCACAGGATCACTTTCCTCCATTCTCCGCATATTCAGCTGCAAGGGCTCACAAAGCAAATAAAAAGAATACAATTAATTCATGCACATCCCCTCCTCCAGGCAAACCACCAGACTCATCCTCTTCTCTCTTTGTTGCTGGGCTATGGGGCAAGGGTCACAAAGCCTCTCCCAGACCTACAACAAACAGAATCTGTCCCAGCAGGGAAGCAATTACTTGGGAGAGCAACCTCTGCTCTAGTTCTCTAAAGTCCACCTTTAGGTCTGGTCTTGACTTCCCCAAAACCCCTGAACATTACTGTTCATCTAAAACACCTGAGCTGCTCTCACTTGAATTCTCTGCAAGAGGAATCACTGAGCCTTTATATTTAGAGAGTGGGGCAATTTGCATGAAAAATTGGGGAAATTTATTTGCACATCCTTAAAGAATAGCATTTCAAATCTGGTTCTCTCAGTCACCAGTTCAGCTCTAAAGCTGTACTCTCTCTTTGTGGGCGATAGGGTGACCAGATGTCTCAATTTTATAGGGACAGTCCCAATTTTGGGGTCTTTTTCTTATATGAGCTCCTATTACCTCCACCCCCTATCCCGCTGTTTCACACTTGCTGTCTGGTCACCCTAGCTGGTGAGTGTTAGAGAAACATACTTTGAGCCTCTTTCTCTCTCCTGCCAGTTGTCTCAGCAGTAATCCCTCTGGGCTCATCAGGGCAAGCAACTGTGCTTTGTCTGTGTCATCAAGAGGACACGGCTTCATTAATCACTAACAACATTTTAGCAGATGCCACCACAACATGCCCAGAAGTTAATTTTTCAATCACTCCTCCCAGATTAGGTTGTGGATGTGTGTTTCTCAGTGTGTAAACATCTGTGTGTCATTTTTTTTTTTAATTAGCTGTGTGACAAAGGTACAAAGTTTGGGGGGAAAATTCTCTAATGCTGCTATTCTGAAGATAATATCTCTCATAATTTTCACTGGAAGGCCTTGAACTCTTGGCAGGAGGCAGGATAGAAAATCCTCTGTTCAAAGTCTTTATTTTGGCCATCTAAGTGGCAGCTGAGCACAAGCCCCTGCTTATTAGCTATGTGTCACCATCTGTCACAGCTCCTTAGTCTTCTAGTCAGTTCTGAATTGTGCAGGAAGCAACTGCTCTTCAAACTAAGCCTCAAATGTACACACCACCTAGAAGCAGACCCTCCCCTCAAACCATAAGCAGAGATGATGGGGCACAAATCAGTGAGAATGGTTCAAAGAAGCAGAATTCCATGTATCTAACAAATAACGGGAAAAGATACTACCATCCTCACAAGAGTTCCAGTCTTGGAGACTCAGTAAACTCAAAATATGTTTTAAGATAGAAGGTTGACACACTGCAGTAAGCACACTGCAAAAAGAAAAAAAGGCTGATGACCAGTATTAAGACCTGTGAACTTTTTAAATTAAAATAAATAAAAAGGAATAAAATACTTCCAAGGAACAACAAAGACATAACCTGGAATGGTAGGGCACAAAGCTGGAATGGTAGGGCACTTTGTCTTTGAAACAAGTTCTGCAATACTAAACTTAGATCAGGGCTCTTCCCCAGAGGCTAAATTTAAGCAACAGAGCTTTGTAAACATACGCAGGGATGATCATGTGGCTGATCTTCCATACACCCTTCATGGAGCCATGACAACTAGACATTAGTGGTAAAACGGTTATTAAATGGTGCAGAAAATAATTCACTACATATTTCTGTTCTGTATTTGGAAAGAAGCAGGATGGTGCACTTGTATCATACAAGGATGAAGTACCTTCCAGACCATTAGTTACTAAAGAAGATTTAGACAAGAATTGCAAGGAACATACATTTTAAAATCAGCAGGCCTGAATAACTTGCACTTGAGTCCTAAAAGAGTTGGCTGAAGAGATCACTCACCTGCTGATGTTAATTATGAATAAATCACACTATACTAGGGAAATTCTAGAAAATTGGGAGTGCGCTAATGTGCCAATATTCAAAAACGACAAGCAGGATGATCTGGGTAACTACAGGTTGGTTAGCCTGACATCAATCCCAGAAAATGTAACAGAAAAGCTGATATGGGATTCAATCGATAAACAATAAGAATACAAATTAATACTGATCAACATTGTTTTATAGAAAATAGGTCCCGGCAAAGAAATCTGATTCCATTCTTTGGAGAGATTGTAAACTTGGTTGATCAAGGTAACTCCGTCGATATACTAAACTTAGACTTCTTGTAAAATGTTTCACTTTGTATATTAAGACACTCAATATAAAACTGGAATTATTCAACATTAATGGAGCTCTTGTTAAACAGATTAAAAAACTGGCTGACAAATCTAAAAAAGTAGTTGTCAAAGGAGAATCATCATTGAATGGGGTGTTTCCAGTAGCGCTCTAGCTACAAACTCAACACTATTCAACATTTTTATCAATAATCTGGAAGTAAATATAAAACCACTAATGATAAAATCTGCAAATGACACAAACTGGCAAAAAGGTAAATGATGATGAGGACAGGGTAGTCATATGGAGAAATCTGTATCTCTCTGTAACATAGGTCCGTTCAAACAAAAAGCATTTTGATGCAGCCAAATTCAAAGAATGCAGGGCACACCTACAGAATGGGGAACTGTATCTTGGAAAGCAGCCACTCTGAAAAGGCATTAACAACTATGCAGGAGGAGGGATAGCTCAGTGGTTTGAGCATTAGCCTACTAAATCCATGGTTGAGAGTTCAATCCTTAAGGGGGCCATTTAAGGATCTGGGGCAAAAAAAAAAATCTGTCAGGGGACATTACTTGGTCTTGCTAGTGTAGGCAGGGGACTGGACTCTATGACCTTTGAAGGTCTTTCCAGCTCTATGAGATAGAGATATGCCTATCTAAAAAAACACAATAGCTAAACATGATCTGGCACAATATTGTGCCAGAATAGGCTAATGCGATCCTTTGACCTATACCCAGGGGAGAAGTGAATAGGAATACAGAAATTATTTTACCTCTGTACACTGCACTGGTGAAACAGATACTGGAACACTGTGCCCAGTTCTGGTGCCCACCATTTTAAAAACAACATTGAAAAATTGGAGATTGGCTTTAGCCAAACATAAGTGATTGAGTTCAATACAGGAATAACTAGGTGAAATTTAATGGCCTGCGTGATACAGTAGATCAGACACGGTGATTTAATGGTCACCTTCTGGCCTTAAACTCTGAGTATATGACACAAGAAGATTTGGAGCAAAGATGATCAGTGGTGCAATTAGTCTAGTGGATCTGGTTCATTTCCTGGCTCTGCCACAGACTTCCTGTGTGGCCCTAGGCAAGTCACTTAGTCTCTCTTCTGCTTCAATTTCCCATCTATAAAATGGGCATTTCCCTACCTCACAAAGGTTGAGGTTAAAGCATATTAAAAATTGTAAGGTGTTTAGATACTAAGAGGGCACATTAGATAGGAACCCTCATGCCCACTACCATTGCCAAAAAGTTTTGAACTGAACGAGTTCCTATTCTGTAGCACACTGGGCACTCAAAACTCAGAGTGAGACTTCTGTGAGGATGCTATGCTTAGGGGGAAATAAATAAATAAACCAACCAACCAACCCACCCACCCTTTTTTCCTCATTTAAATAAAAATGGCTGGAAGTTCTCCTCAAAAGTTCCAAAAATAATCAAGAATGGATAATTTCACCCTAAAATCAGGAAGTTAAGTGAAAACAGGAGGTTATAAGCAAGCAGTCTTACTTATAGTACTTGCTACTAAGAGCATGATATAATCAGAAAAATCAGAATGCATGGAAATATTCGACACAGCAAAACTCAGGTTATTCACCAGATGCCATCAATGCTTGAGTTATAAAATGTTAATCAGAATAATTAGGTTAATTCAGGTTAATTAGATATTCATGTTTATAGGTTTTTTATTTTTATTTATTCATATTTTAAATGAGAGTTATGGAGAAGTTCTAGCCATGACCAAATGCACACGTAACACTGGTAAACATGACGACTAGTGTAAAGATTTGAAGTGAAATATATACACAACGAGACTGTAGAACAAGCCACGAATTCAGAGCTCTATTCCTGACTACGCTTGTCTAATTCC
Source organism: Dermatemys mawii (assembly GCA_007922305.1). Taxonomy (NCBI): domain Eukaryota; kingdom Metazoa; phylum Chordata; order Testudines; family Dermatemydidae; genus Dermatemys; species Dermatemys mawii. The sequence continues at coordinate 29,777,490 of ML677364.1, forward strand.
TGTCTGTAACAGGTTAGGCAAGTCGCTTAACTTTCTCCGTGCTTGCTTCTTCATCTACAAATTGGGGATAATGCCTCTTACTCACCTTCTTAAAGCAATCAAAGATCCTCAGATGACAGGTGCTGTAAATTCAGGTCTCACATACTGTCTGGCCCCAAACAGAATTATATTTCTTCAAAACGTTTCTCTCAGACGATATCAGTTTTCACACACAAATCTTACTTGGCTGCTTCAGATAGCTATCAAGGATCATTTTGCTTCATTAAATGGAAGATTCAGCTTTAAGAAAGTTATTTCAATTTGAATGAAATCCCTGATCAACACACTCATTTGACCTGGCAACTATTAATACCAACGAGTTACATTTTAACCTTTTCTCTTTTGCAGTTTGGTCCACAAAGGAATCCTGGTGTCATGCCCCAACATGCAAGAGAACAGCGATATAAATGCTAATAATTAGGACTGGAGAAATCACTCTAGTGATGTGGAAAAGGTAAGCTGGCTTTTATTTAAAGGGTGTTTATACTGTTATAGTCCCTAATCACACTTAACATTTAGCTAGGTCCTTGAGTAAGACACCAGTTGTTTGAAAGGTTTTTTTTTTGTTTAGTTTTTTTTTTTTTTTTTTTTTTAAAGTCAGATTTCATTTTAATTTTCCAGTCATCGCTGTTTCTTTGATGGAGGCAGGAACTGAGGAGCTGCTCTGATGGTAGGTGGTGTAGAATAGTGCCAGGGAGAATATAGGCTGTGCTCAGTAGAGTGTATATTGAATCAGTGCCCTGGAATTGCAATCTCTCAATCAGGTCTATCTTGGGGATGCAAAAAGGGAATAAACGTCCTGTCCTCTGATTAAGAGAGCAGAAGAATCTATTGGATGCTTGGACATTGCAAAAGCAGCCAAGCAAGACATGGACTCTAACAAGCAGCTAAATAGCCACTTATCCAGCCATAAAGGGAATAAGGGGAGGATGTAGGACCTTTAATTCAAGGCTTGAGGGGCACTGGACTGGCTCTTATGCCAGAAGGCGGCTTTTTAACTTCTGTTCAATAGCAAGATACTTTCCTCACTTTTCTCATACACATGTCCAGGCAGTAGGAGAGGAACTAGAGAGGACAGCATGCTACTGCTACCTATTGGCAAAGGGAGGCTTGGGGAAGAAGCTAGCTGGCTACTTGTCGGAGACTGTGTCTTTTCAAGCTATGCTTTGAGGGAAGCCAGTAACTGATATGGGGCTGGAGGAAAAAAAACATAGAACAATTAATTTTAAAAGTCAAAATACAGACACTTCAAGGACCTAACTAAATTTTAAACTTGTTAGGAACAAAAACTGGTATAACCACACTTTATTATTGCCCAGTTCTCCAAAGAATAATAAAAAGAAAACCTTAGAGAGCTGTGCCATATTGAATAAAAGCTGACTTACCTTTTCCCCTTATGCTGAGTACTCACGCCTGCCCTGATCAGTGATGGCACTGATATCACCTACCAACAGAATGGTGGGGCACATCTTTGTAGAGCAGGAAGTCAACAACTGTAGACCAGGCTATAATGTAGAATTGCAAAAGAAAAGAGAAAAAAAAAAGTGTATAAAACTTAATTAAAAGCCTTGCGAATTACATTCACTGGGCAGTTGGCAGTGCATACCTGAAGTTGAGACTTTTAAAAACATTACAACTCCTCTCACTCTCCAGAAAAAACAGAGAATTATTACTGGTTTCTCAGAGAACCATGTATATGAATAAATAACTCACAGATCAGAGGGGACCATTATGATAATCTAGTCTGACCTCCTGAACAACAGCCACAGAACTGTACCAAATGGCATCTGCATCAAGCCTGTATATTCTGTTTTAACTATAGCATATATTTTACAAAGATATCCAATCTTGATTTTAAAAGACACTGAGTGACTGAGAATCCATAAAGTCCATAGGTAAATTATTCCCATGGATAATTACCTTTATCGTTAACAAATATATGTCTTATTTTATTCTGAATTTGTCTATCTTCAACTTCCAGACACTGGACTTCATTATGCCTTTTTCTGCTGGATTAAAGGCCCATACTATCAGAAATCTTCTTTCCATGTAGGTACTTATAGACTGTGATCAAGTCCATCCTGTGCCCTCTTCTATGTTAAGCTAATGTAATCAATCGACAAAAAAATAATGCTCATCAATCTATAATTTTCACTGCTACTGACAGCTGTATGCTCAAAGCTCTCCTCTGCACCAACTAAGCACAAAGCTGCCTGAAATCTTTATTTTCAAAATTCCAGCTTTTTTACCTTTTCTGTAGCATATTCAGATTTAGTTTTTACATTTTTTCACTAGATGTGTAAGAGGTAAGGATGAGGTCCGGAAACTGCTGTATTTAAACAATAAGGATTAGTGTGCTAAATGCATAAGCTGAAGCAGTAGATGCCTGGAAGGAGAAAAGTAAGGGATAAAGATTGTTGGAAGATGGCAACTTTAAAAAAAGTAGACAGCAGGAGTATAAAACCTTTCAGAATATGAAATTGTGCCCAGGGCACACTTTCCTAATCTGATGATATGGATTTTCCCCAGACTGGAATCATCAATGTGTGATATTTCATCTGATAAAAAATTACATCAGACCAAGAGACCACAATTACAGATGAAGCAGCAGAAGTAAAGACCAAAGATCTTGGAGGGACACGGAACGGAGATTGATCCTTAGCTGCAGCACAAAAGCAGCAAGCAGTGCCTCCTCTCTCAGTGCAACTCTGAGAGGCAGTTCCGTTGCATCAAGATACCGCATTACTTTGCCAGAAGTTCCCAGACTCAGTTGGCTGAGTCCAAAGGACCTCTTTGTCAACAGGAGTCTGAGAGGCACTTTGCAAACTGATTACTTGTATTAGTTATAACCTCTTCCCAGGCATGACCGACAAACAAACATGGACGTTTTTAACAGACATCATACTTCTGTGTTAAACCCAGGACTCGAAGATACTTTCTTAGCAACATCAACAATGCTGCCTGAGATGTCAAAGGACCCAAGACAGGGAAAATATTGAGCTGATGGGACCAGTATAACAAGTAAGGGAAGCAACCCAACACAGCTGGGCCTCAGACAACACATGCAATGGCCTGGCAATTGAAAAAAGTTTTTTTTTTTTTTAAATGTAACACAAGATTAACGGCTATACAACTATGAAAAAAAATAGCACTCAATAGAGCCAGAGAAGGGGGAGGGGTAAAAACAATTAGGAAACTTAAAAGACACCAACCCTGCTCTGAGCTCACTGCACACCTGGTGGTCAAAAGACACTGAAGAACAGTTGGGGCACTCCCTCTTTTATGGCCTTTGATCCTGTGTAAGGAGAGAGGGTGGGGGCTGAGTGGCCCCATCTTCTAGAAAATTGAGGATGCACTTATCCAAGGAGTGGGGGGAGCTGCATGGACAATTTTCAAAAGGAGAATCGAGAGGTATTCCCCCACTTTCCACCATCCAGGAAAACACCTGTATTTAATAAGGAAGCAGTGAAGAAAAAAAATATTGCAAAAATCCTACATTGCTCTAAAACACTGTTGGCAACTAACAGCACACTCAAGGGACAGCCATACACTGAAAGCCAAGGTATTTTGACTTCTGATAGTGTATATATAAAATAACTGTTAAAGTGGCATATACACTTGTCTGAGACTGGTAGTTCATATCAGTTCCTGTTAGACCTCAGCTATTTCTTGTTTGTCATGTAAAACATGGTCTCACAGTCACATGGGCATTACGGCATTGTTTGAATTAATTTTCTATTGATTACTGGAAAATCTTGGCATCGAGCAAACAATTTCTCTTTTTAAACTACTAAGTAGTAATTTAACAATTTTTTAAATAGAAGTTTTAAAAAAGGGAACGGTTATCTACAAAGAATTTAGCAAAAATATGCTAAGCCTAAAGTATGTGGAATATACATTAAGTTTAATAGACATGAGAGATGTACATCAGTTCCTGGAGTGTTGTTGATAAAGAGTTTGCAGATCTATATAAGAGATGGGCAACATCAGATAACCAAGCAGTTGATGGAGCCATTCAACACATCTTCATTCCTCAGTCACATCAATATGTAGTGAAATAACGAAGTGTCCCTTCAGTAAATACATCTGGAATTAGTTTGTTAATATATTGAACTTATAACTGCACTCCTTTCATCTGAGGATTTTAAAAGAACTTCACAAAAAATTAAGCTGCTCAACACCCATGTGATGTAGATAAGTATTATGCCCATTTTAAAGACGAGAACACGGAAGCTAAAGGACTCGCACATCAAAGCCACTTAAAAATCACACCACTTTTTTAACCATCAAGATTCATAGGACATCTAAAGTGATGTTGAAAAATGTATCAGTCAATCCTTGAATCAAATGTATCAGCTACAGATGGACCACAACTTAAAAAAAAACAAAAAACAAAAACCTAAAAACCAAAATCATCATACAGGTGGAGACTTCACTTACCTTTTTCTCCATCTGAAATAAGATCTCGTTCTCCTTTCTGAACAATTGTCAAATTCCCCATGGCTTGACTGAGCCGTAACACACATCCATGGTGATCATTGCTATCCACAGGATCTCTAAGCTACAACACAAGAATTCCATACAGAATTACTCATTTTACCATTAATGCAAAACCAAACAATTTAAGCCTATGGGAAAAGATTTGTTATTCAGTCTTTCTATACTTTTTTATATTCTTTCCATTTATCAATTTTGTGCTGCCAAAAAAGAAAAATTGTTACAAAAGCATCTCTTTTTGCTTGCTTTAAAGATGTGCCAAGCAGTGATCCAGTGTTGTCATGACGACTATCACATGCAGATTTATTTATCCCCACAATGCTTTTTCCATAGACAAGGAACAATATGAACTTGTTTGATACAATATCAATGTATATTTTTTTTTAAAAGATTAAACAAATACATACTTATGTATCACCAAAAAATTAAATCAGCAGCTCACCATAGCTTCATAAAGTCTGCTAAACTCCATATAGTTCGGAGTAAGAATGGCTCGTTGGTAACCTTGAATAAGAGAGGGCTGTTGGGAAATGAGCCACAATCCATCCTGCACAAGACAGTTTAAAAAAGAATTTATTTAATAGTTTTTTAAATGTCAGACAAATAAACGTAGGAAAACAAAAATACTTACAGCATCAATGACAATAGGAATTCCCTTGACCTTGGCTTTTTCTATAATACCCTGCAAGAAATGCAAATGATTATAAGATGCTTGCTATGTTAACTCCCAAAAGATCTAAATGAAATTCAGCTATTTATTTCAGTCTAAAAAATGCTACCTAAGAAGTCTGGTCATATAGATCACCATTTCAAAGAAAGAATTAAAAGACAGAGTATGATAGAAGCCACTTCCATATCAAATTTGTGCCTTTTACAGAGAGATATTGTTACCCAAAATTTGGGCCAGCTAATAAGCTTAGGGGGGATTAATGACCCACCAGAGTTTGGCAGAAAGCAGCACATTACATTGATGTTTAAGTTCCAAAGAAAGAGGGGGGGTCAGGTCACATTCACACTCCCAGGACAGGTATAGCACTGGAGATGTCAGGATCTTTCAGGGTAAGTGTCCCACAGTGCAGCAGTGGATGGTGTGATGAGGGTAAACCTTCACGAGACAGGATGGAATGCAACTCAGCGAGTGACTGGCCAGGTGGTCCGGGAAAAGGGCCTTCTTGGGAGGTACAAGCTTGTGAGAGAGTGAGCACATGGCACTTTCCCCTTTTAAGGACCAGCTCCAGACCTGCAACTAAAGATGACTTGGCTGCATCTGGTTGGTCACACTCCAGCTCAGGCAGGGTCCATGCAGTGTCCATGCTTTGGGTGTGTGATTGCTACCCAATTAAGAGTCCCAGACACCTTGTCTACCATTGGAGCTCTTCTCTTCTAGCTGTTTAAACAGCCCATTCATCTCCCAAGCACTTGGGGGGGTGGGGGAGAGCCACTTCACAGGTATTCAAAGAGGGAGAGGAGACAAGTGTGTGTGGGGGGGGGGGAGTGTAACAGACTTTTTGAGCATATAGGTATACATAGCATACAGATCACAGCTGCTCCTACAACAGATATATCTTCTAATTGCTAGCAATAAAAATTTAGGAGGCAGTCTAAAAGATAAGCTGTGCTGTTTCTGGTTCACATTTAACCAGCAGCAATGGAATCATAGAATCTCAGAGTTGGAAGGGACCTCAGGAGATCATCTAGTCCAACCCCCTGCTCAAAGCAGGACCAACCCCCCAACCCCCTTTTTTGCCCCATATCCCTAAATGGCCCTCTCAAGGGCTGAACTCACATCCCTGGGTTTAGCAGGCTAATGCTCAAACCACTGAGCTATTCCTCACCCTGCAACTGAAACCAGGATAATATTTGTGTTGATGTGTGAATGAGAAAATAATCTAACTCTCACACAGCTGTATCAGCTCCACAATGCTAATAAGTAAAATGCACTAAATAAAAGGAATAAGATGATGACTAAATATGTTCAGGAAATATATCTGCTGAGTAAGACTATGCTAAATTTAGTCACTTTTCTGACCATAACCACACTGTAATATGACTGTGTTAATAACATACCTTGTGTGACAAGACAGACATGAGATGTTCACTTTCACTTATAAAATGGAGATTTTACACTAGGAGAATGAGTTTAAAAACAAACCAGAAAGGTGGACTTTTATTTGCAAAGTTTCTTGCAACAAGTACATACCAGTCCAAAAATAAACTGGCTGTCTTTTTCCCCTCATAACTGAAAGGAAGCAGTGATTAATAAAAGCTTTTAGACTGTTTGTCATTGGCTTATGCACTGATGCTTGAGGGTTTATATTATATATGTGGGGGGAAGATCTAACAGTGGATGTTATCCATCTAAATGTCTAATCATTTTTTCACCTTACTAAGCTTGAGTTCAGATGGTATCACATGCCCATGAATGTCACAGGTTAACTATATACAGTAAAATCTGTGTTATCCAGCACTTTATCAACCAGGAAGCTCTATTAACTGGCATTTCTGATATCTCCCAATACAAATCTTCAGTCTAGTAATCGGCAATGTCCATTTCCCCAATATAACAAAGCTTTTACTGTATTGTGTAAAAGAATATTTTTAATCAGTTTTAAATTCACCAAATACACTATTATGAAGAAGAGCACATAAGAGTGTCCAGTTTGTCTTGTCTATTATCATCACCACCGCCTCCACTCCCATAGCCACACTGCTTATCAATGATGGTGCCCCAATGGCCAATCAACCAGTTGTTTCCACCCCTGATGATTGTCCATCAGTGCTTGAGTCTCAGCGAAGTCCATTCCTGTCCACTCTTTTACGTTGTCAATCCACCTCTTCTGTCTACCTCTTCTTCTCTTCCCCTGTACTGACCCTTAGAGGATGATCTTGGATAGGCCAGATCTTGTTACGTGGCCATATCACTTCAGCTTGCACTTCTTCATGGTCGTGAGGAGGTCTTCACACGACCCAGCACACTGAGTGATGATGTTGCAGACCTCTTCATTAGTGATGTGATCGAAGTAGGAGATGCCCAGGATTTCATGGAAATCTCTCATCTCTACTACCTGTATTTTCCATTCAAGTTCTGCCATAAGGGTCCATGTCTCGCGCGCACACAGAAAAATGGAGATGACCACTGTGTGCTCCAGTTTCAGTCTGGATTCCAGGGAAATGTTCTTATCCCAACAGACTGGCTTTAGCTCTTCCACTGTTGATGTTTGCACAGTTCCTGCCAGAATTTCTGCCTTGGATCCTTCATCAGTGATGACTGCCCCCCAAATACTTGAATTGTTTCACTGTCTCCACTGATCAGATGTCCCGATTTTATAAGGGCAGTCCTGATTTTGGGGTCTTTTTCTTATACAGACTCCTATTATCCCCCACCCTATCCCAATTTTTCACATTTGGTGTCTGGTCACCCTAAGGGATATGTGAGCTGATCCCATCATGTTTGTCTGTCATCAGCTTGGTTTTTCTCTGCACTGATTTCCATACTGTATTTTGCAGCGCTTTCATCCAATCGTTTCACAAGGTTGGTAAGCTCATCTTCGCTACCTGTCAGGCCATCAATAACAGCTAACTGAAGATTTGAGACCCCCTACCCCCACCCCAGTGCTGATTGTGCATGTGTGTGATCTTCCAGGGAACATCATTTTGCACTCCAAGTAGATGTTGAACAGCATGGGCAACAGAAGGCAGCCTTGCCGGACTCCAACAGTGGTATGAAACCACTCTCTTATTGTGCACTGCTGGCCTTGGCATACAGTTGTTTAATGGTAATAAGCAGCTTACAACCAACATTGTACTTCTTCATGTTTGCCCAGAAAGCTTCGTGCCATAGTTTGTCAAACAACTTCTTGAAGTGAACAAAGACGCGGTAGATGTCCTGCTGGTGTTGTAAGTACTTCTCACATAGAACACCAAGATTGAAAATCTGTTCCATGGTACTTCTTCCAGTACAAAAACCAGCCTGTTCTTCAGCAATGATATTGTCTGCTTGTGGCTTCAAACTGTTCAACACGACTTTCAACATAACGTTGCTGGGATGGCCAACTAAGCTTTATAGTTTGGTAATTGTGACACAATTGCAGACTGTATTTCTTTATTCAGCAGAGTGATGATTAGTGACTGTGTTCACGTGAAAGGCCACTCACTAGACTATCAGATCTTCGTGAGTACATCTATTACTATTTTTCCTCCAAATTTCATCAGTTCAGCTGGGATGTTGTCAATACTTGTAGCCTTTCCATTCTTGAGTGATTTCACAGCTGTCTCCACTTCTTTATGCGGTATTGGAAAGTCATCTTCCTCCGTTGAATCTGGGCTGTCTAGGACACAAGGATCTTCATTTGTCTGGTGATTGTATAGATCAAAGCAGTAATGTGTCCACCTTTTGACGATGTCCTTATCTTCTGTAAGACTGCTCCCCTCTTTGTCTTAAAGTAAGCATTGGTCCATCTCTCCTTCGTCAGATCTTTTACAATCTGGAAGACTCATCTGCTATTTTTATTATTGATATATTCTTCAATTTTAGAGCACTGTTTTTCTATCCATATCTCCTTGGCCACCTCCATTCCCTTCTTAATCTTTCTGCCAGTCGCTCTGTATTCATCAGCTCCCTCACCATTGTTCTCGTCTCTCTTGAGGTCTCTTCTAATGTCACATATCTCTAGTATTTCATTTGTGACCCGAGGTTTTATCTTCTTACAGTGTTTCCCAAGAATATCCACTGCTACCTTCCTCATTACAGTGTTGAAATAGTTGTTTATTATTTCTACATCTTCCTCTAGAGCAAGCAATGGAGCAAATTTTCCACCCATCATTGCTTGGAATGACTGCACTGCTTTGGTCTCTAAGTCTTTCTAAGTAAAACTTGATTCTGCTGAATTTTGGCCTAACGATTTTCCTTAGCTGCTGCCAAAAGTTTAGCATCACAAGGTCGTGATCACTTCCAGCATCAGCACTGGGGAAGCTCCTTGTTTTAGCTCTGTTGATCCCAGAATAAAATCGGTTTTGCACCATGATGTAGTCGATCGGACTGTGATGAAAACCATCAGGTGAACGCCCCTTTGATCGTCTGGCTGCTTTATGTATTCCTAATACATTTAAAAGAACAATAGCTGGCAAAATCCAAAAAGCTCAGTCCTCTCTCACTGGTTACCGCATTATAGAAAGGGCCACAATAAATTCGCCAATCCACCTGTGCGTCCGTACACACTTTAGCATTCCAATCTCCCTATACAACCAAGATCTCTTTCTTGCGTACCTTATCAACGACATCTTGGAGTGGATATAAAACTCTTCAATTTGCTTATCGTCATAGTCTGCTGCCGGGGCACAGACTTGTACCACTGTGATATTGAACAGTACAGCCTTTAGATCAGGGTGGGCAAACTACGGCCTGCGGGCCACATGTGGCCTGCCAGCCATTTTCATCCGGCCTGCGAGGAAGGGGCCGGGGCCCGAAGCCAGAGGCTCCGCGCTCCCGGCCCAAGGGCCGGCCAGTGTGCTGCGGGTCCCTGGCTGGGCCCACCCTGCGCTCCCTGGCCAGGGGCCCAGCTGAGCACAGGAAGCCGCTGGGCCCCGCGCTCCCTGGCCAAGGGCCGGGTGGAGCATGGGGAGTCGGGTTCCCGCGCTCCCGGGCCCAGCCAGGCACGGGAAGCCACTGGGCCCTGCCCCACCCCCGGCCCAAGGGCCCAGTCAGCGTGCCACAGGTGCCCGGCCGGGTCCGCCCTGTGCTCCCTGGCAGGGGCCCAGTGGAGCGTGGGGAGATGTGGGGGCCCAGCCCAGCAGGGGAAGCTGCTGGGGCCCGACCTCCCAGCCCAAAGGCGAGGCTGGCGTGCCGCGGGTCCCTGGCCAGGCCACATCAGCGTGCCATGGTTCCCACGCGCCCAGCCGGGTCCGCCCTGTGCTTCCTGGCCGGTGGCCCGGCCGAGCAAGGGAAGCCTTTGGGCCCCGTGCTCCCTGGCCAAGGGCCACGTGGAGCACGGGGCCGGGTCGAGGAGCGCCGGGAGCCGTGGCGGCCCGCGCTCCCTGGCTTGGGGCCAGGTGGAGCACGGGGCCGGGTCGAGGAGCGCCCAGCTGAGTAAGGTAAGGCGGAGGGTTAGATGGCGGTGTCCCGGGGGGTAGTGGTTAGGGTGGGGGGATCTCGGGAGGGGGCAGTCA
>ML677364.1:29788290-29814528 GCA_007922305.1 Dermatemys mawii
GGGGGGCCGGGGGGGTCGGGGTTCGGGGGGGGGGATCTCGGGAGGGGGCAGTCAGGGAACAAAGCAAAGGAGCTTAGATGGAGGGGTGGGGAGCCAGGAGGTGGTGGGTAGGGTGGGGGGGGAATGTCAGGAGGGGGTAGTCAGGGAACAAAGAACAGGGGGGCTTAGATAGGGAGTGGATTTCTGGGGCAACACTTAGAGTGGGGGGGTCTCCAGAGGGGGCGATCAGGGGACAAGGAGCAGGGGGGGAGGGTTGGATGGGTCACGGGTTCTGAGGGGGGCAGTCAGGAGGCAGAAAATGGGTGGGGGTTGAATAAGGGGTGGGGATAGGCTGTTTGGGGAGGCACAGCCTTCCCTACCCGGACCTCCACATAATTTTGAACCCCGTTGTGACCCTCGGGCCAAAAAGTTTGCCCACCCCTGCTTTAAATGGATAGAAATAAGCCTGCTGGATATTGGGTTGCGTCCTAATATCATATTCTTGATATCCTTATGTACAAGAAATCCTACACCATTGCAATGTTTGTCCTCTCCACTGTAAGAGTACATAGCCTTCTTCCATTAATGCCTCTTCAAGGTTCTTCCATCTGATCTCAGACATTTCTAGGAGGTGCTACGTCAGCGGTTCTCAAACTGGGGGTCGCAACCCGCTGGTGGGTTGCGGGGCAATTCCCGGGGGGTCATAGGCTCCCTGCGCTGCTGAAGTGCTGCCTAGCTGAACGCTTTCGGTGGCATTTTGGCAGACATGCCAAGTGCTTCAAAGTGTCTGCCCGAAAAGCCGCCGAAGTGAAAGTTTCCGGTTTCGGTGGCTTTTCGGCAGACACTGTGAAGTGCTTGGCATGTCCATCAAAATGCCAACGAAACTGGAAGCGTTCCATTCGGTGGCATTTCGGCGACACACACAGGGGTCGCAGCGGCCCGCGGGGATGGCTAAAAGGGCCACCACCAAAAGTTTGAGAACTGCCGTGCTAGGTGTATTGTTTCATTTCATACACGAGTTCTTTCAACTTTTCTATTTGTCTCAATGTCCTTACATTCCATGTGCCTATGGTAATGTTATCTCTTCCACAGAGCCTCTTTATTGGGGTTATACCAGTAGTATACTTGTCGCGTCCACCCTGGTGGGAGACAGTTGGCATGGTCATTATTAACCCTGACTGCAATCAATCCAGTATAGACATTGCTGACCAGCTCATCATATGGTGGATCTTGGGCAAATTTCTAACCTGGGGGAATCCATCCCTCTCCAGGCAGCCCTCTTTTAGTTGCCTCTTACAACATGGGTATTCTGTACCCAAACACATAGGGGGTATACTTGTCTCTACTATTTGTTACTTTATATAGATCTATCATGCTCACAAACTCATTTCTTCACCAAATTAAACAGCTCTAAACTTTCCATTCTTTTAACCATTTCCCCTGACAATCTTTGGACCCCATCTACTGCTGATATTGCTGACGTGACCAGAACTGAACACAGTGCCCATACCCTGACCCATCCAACCCCCCCTACTTCTTGTCCCCTGACACACACACTGAGACTCCCTGACCATAACTGCCCCTCAGGACTCCACCCCCTATCCAATCCTCCGTCCCCTGACTGCCCTAACCCCTGTCCACACCCCTGCCCCCTGACAGGTCCCCCGGGACAATCATGCTTATCCAAACACACCCTCCGTTCCCCACCCCCTGATCGCCCCCCGAACCTCTGCTCTATCCAACCGTCCCCTGACCGCTCTCGGGATCCCCTGCTCCTTATCCAACCTCTGGTCCCAGACCCCTTACCATGCCACTCAGAGCAGCAGGAATGGTAGCCACATGGCCCAGCCAGAGACATGCTGCTGCGCTGCCCCGCAGGAGCGTGCAGCCCCACCACCCAGAGTGCTGCCCACACAGTGGCATGGCTGTGGGAGACGGGGGACAGCAGGGGAGGGGTGGGGGCTAGCCTCCCCAGACAAGAGCTGAGGTAGGACGGTCCCGCAGGCCAGATGTGGCCTGCAGGCCGTAGAATGCCCACCTCTGCCCTAACACTTGGGTTTTTGTCACATTGCTGCTGTGCATCCAACAGATGTTTTGGAGGGAGCAGTCAACAGTAACACACAGATGCTTTTCTTGAATTTTTACAGTCAATTTAAAACCCAACAACGCCTATAAGAAGTTCAACGTAGTCCTTCCAACATGTTTAATCATTAATTTCTTAAGGATTAACTTCAATACACTCTCATACTGTTCATTTACCTTTTTTTTAGGACCCAAAATACTTCAATCTAAATAATTTTTACCACCAAACTATTCACCCACTACTCTTGTAGATCATTAGTGCCTATATTTAGCTGTGGCTCTAGAACGGAACCTTGAGACACTCCCCACAATTTTCTAAAATATACACTCTAGTTCAGGGATGGCCAACCTGTGGCTCTGGAGCCACGTGCGGCTCTTCAAAAGTTAATATGTGGCTCCTTGTATAGACACCAATTCCGCAGCTGGAGCTACACGTTGCAACCTTCCAGTGTGCCTGGGGATGTTCACTGCTCAACCCCTGGTTCTACCAGGGGCCCTGCCCCGACTCCATCCCTTCCTGCTCCCTCCCCTGAATCTGTCATGCCCTCTCTCCTCCCCCTCCCTGTCCGAGCCTCCTGCATGCTACAAAAGAGCTGACTAGGAGGTGCGGGGCGAGAGGGGGAGGTGTCAATCAGTGGAGCTGCTGGTGAGCAGGAGTCGCTGGGAGCAGGGAAGAGCTCATGGGGGGCTGCTGCCATATTACTGTGGCTCTATGGCAATGCACATTGGTAAATTCTGGCTACTTCTCAGGTTGGCCACCCCCGCTCTAGTTCAAGCAGGAATTAATTCAGCAAAGTTTTATTGTCTGTGTTATGTAGAAAAAGTCAGAAAAGATGATTATGGTGATCTCTTCTGGCTCTATAATCGATGAATAAATTTTTTGGAATATAGAAAACTGACTACGTATTCCTATTTTTTGCTTTCCTTCAAAGGCTTTATGAAAGTCCAAACGAAACACACCAACATGCTTTCCATTATCCATTATTTTGCTGAGATACACAAAATTCTAGCAAATTTGCACAGCATGATTTTCCTTTATAGAAGCCATGCTGGTTTTGTCCTTATATCATGTACATTTACAATTATATTTGGTTGCTTTAATCAGTTCACTTGGAAATAAAACAAGTATTTTGTTGAATTCCCAGGACCAGCCCTAGCATTTCTACAATATATCAACATCATTTACTGCAATCTGGTATCGTAGCCAGTTTTACTAGCAAAAATATGCAATCTCAGTCACTTCATTCTTAAGCTTCTTCAGTACTCTGGGATGATCACCATTCAAACATGGTGACTTACTGCTACTAATCTAATCATCATTTGTTCCAGAACCTCAACTTTTGACATCACAATATTTTGACAGTACCTCATTCCTATTACCTGGAAAATTAGATATAGGGTAGACACCTCCCTAATATATTCTGCAGAGAAGACTTATGCAAAGGTAGCCAACAGAACCACAAAAATTCAATATTATCTTCAAACACTACACATCTTTATCACACTAGTTACTCTGAATACTCAGAAGATGCATCTAAATGTACTCTTCTCCTCTACACAGGATACAACGTACAATATCAGTTAAAGGTTAACGCTCCTGTTCATAACAGGATGGGAACACCACCCACTTATCAGGTCTTCCTTTGAAACCTAATTAAGTTATTTTATACGCCAACATCACTATTTCACTGATGACAAGTTAAAGCAAAAGCATCCAGCTGCTTGACACACAGTACTTCTCATGCTCCAATACCCCATTTATTTGAATGAACATTCAAAGTCAATAAAAGAAGAATTAAAAAAACGTAAAAATGTCTACCAAATATCTGAATAATCAAAATAATTTAAAATGTTTACTACTATTAAAAAAATATGGTAACTGTCATTGGAACAAACAGAACACAAGATACCAAACCCTCTGGGCAGAAACACATCTTCACGAAAAACTTATCAGATTTACACATTTAAACCAGTGCTCCCAAGAGATTATTATTGCTGCTGAATCTCAAAACTATAATGTACTTTTCTATCACACACCCTGAGTCAGAAGCACCTTCTCTAAGAACCTATGTGAAAATGGCTTCTCCTTAATAGATCTGTTCCTTTCATTATAGCTGCTGCCTTTAGTAACAAAGTAGATTGTACTCCTTTTTATTTCTGTTAAATTTGTAGAGCAAAAAATGGAGAATGAGTCAAGTACTTTATCTTGTGCACCAAAAATATAATAATTTACTATGTTCCAACAACATTAACATTTGTGCAAACCCACTGAAGGCCATGGAGTGGCACACAGGTGCTGAGGGCTTCATTTGGCTTGCAGAACCTTTGAAGGTGGTAAAGATTTAAAAGACAAAGAATGAATCCAGTTTGACTGTGGAGATATGTCAACGCTGCAATAAAAGACCACGGCTGGCCCTGGTCAGTTGACTCAAACTCATGGGACTTGAGCTGCAGAGCAAAAATTGCAATGTAGACACTCGGGCTCAGGATGGAGCCTGGGCTCTGAGACCCCCACAAGGAAGGAGGGTCTCTGAGCCTGGGCTCCAGCCCAAGCCCCTGCCTGAGTCACTACACACGTGTCAGCAACTTAGGTGTTACCCTGGATTTAAGGGGTGTGTACCTCAGACTATTAGCAAGCTAACTGCAACCATGTTATGTGCATTCAGCCACTATTAATGAATAAAAGTGAACACTGCATAATTAAGGGTTAATTGGCACGCTGGCTTTTAGAGGTAAAGTCAAAATTAGTTGGCAGTTTCTGCTAAACAGAATGGGAGGCGGGGAAAGAAAAGTAAACAAACGAGACTGAAAACTTTGGTGGCTAGAAGACCTTAAGTCTGGGCCACTCTGATATTAAAAGTTTATTGAAAATTAGGAGAAATGATAGTTCATGGTGACCCCCTGCTGGGTTGTGTGTTTTGTAAAAAATAGTTATAAGATGACTAGATAACAGAGTGTAATTTAGAGCAGTCGTCTGAAGCCACTTTGAGGCATGTTTTTCCTGACACCTTTTCTCTGGGTGAGCAACTAGTCGCTGCAAACTTGCTGTTAATTATTCACTTATCATTCCAGATGTTAGGTAAGTATCTGGGATGTTCTAAAACTATTGCTTCTCTCTCTGTGTGCTTAAACCCAGTTACTGCAGTTTTTAAGAGAGAACACACAGACTTGCACTAATCTTTTATCAGATGGAATTGCTGTGTTCCCACTGATTTATTCCTGATACCGCCTGGAGTGAAACAAGTTACCCCTACTGGGGGTTCTGAAAACCCTGGTAATGGTGGCATCCCTTTTATTAAAATATTTGCCCTTCTATATATGAATTATTCATGTATTAACACAATTCAAACTGAAAGCTAGTCAAGAGATTTAATTTTAACATGCACAGAATACATTAAAAAGTTTACCATCACCCTTGTAGTTTAAAGGAGGGAAGGAGAGTGGTCTTTGGCAGAGGAAAAAGAAAATCTGAAGATGATTTGGGAAAAATAATTTTAAAAAGCAGCAGCACTTAATCACTGAAACTAACAAAACTGGAAACACTGCATATAAATTACTCCTCAAACAGTTTCCTTTTGCACAGAAAACAACTATATGCAAAACCTACCTCTAAGTTTCTCTCTGAATTCAAAAAGAATCCTTTGCCAGTGAACTTGCTTGGAATCCGCAATAAAGAGCTTTCTCAGTAGAGGGCAACTGCACCTGTATTCCCTTCAATAGGTCAGCAAGGGAAACAACTCTTGGCGTCCAGCTCTTCAGCTGTTGCCTTTTTTGGATCTCTCTCTTCTGACCAAGATATTCCCAGGCTGAACAGTTGCCTTTCCTTTACTGTCTCATTCCCAGTCAGGTTGTCCTAGGACACCTGCTTCTTTTCTCTTCACAGATGGGTAACAGAGTGATTACTACAAATATAAGTTACCACACAACTCTTTGTAAGCAAGCCTACTTTAGAAGGAACAAAGCTTTACAGAGAAAACATAACAACAACAACGAAAGAACCTATATGGCATGTTAATAAATTTACTAGAGTTCATCCCAATTCTGATATAGGCTCTGACAAGTGTAGTCTTAATTTCATTGGGTGATGCCAGGTTCTGGTTATTTAAACCTCCACATAAAATACTTCCTTATTCACTTTCTCCATACCCTCACGATTTGATAGGCCTCCATCGTATCTCCCTCTCCTTACTCATCTCTTTTCCAATATGAATAGTTATCTCAGTCTTTTTAATTTCTCCTAATATGGAAGCTGTTTCATATCCTTAATCATTTTTGTTGCCCTTCTCTGTACTTTTTCCAATATATCCTTTTTTGAGATGGGGCAACCAGAACAGCAGATAGTATTCAAGGTGTGGGCATACCATGGCTTTATATAGTGGCACTATGATATTTACTGTCTTCTTATCTATTCCTTTCCTAATAGTTCCTAACATGAGAAATAAGACACCTGAATGTATTAGTATATTTGCTCACTTAGATACAATGCAGATATTCATACAGTACAGACAAGATCAGAGTGAAGACAGACGGATAGATCCCTAAGCCCTCCACTCTCTCATGAGAGAGGAGCAGATCTATGGCCCTCTTTTCTCATCTTCACTGCCAGTCAAATAAAGTGATGCCCTAAAGGATAATTACAAACCTAAATCTCAATTTATATGCACAAGGCAGCTTGCACAGACTAGCCAAAAATATTGTAAAGAAAAGGATATACAAAACCCCACCCTTCAATACAAATTTAAATGGCCAACTGCTGTAGTAGTTTCTTCTTCTTGGGAGAAAAAAAAAAAGTTACAAAAGTTAAATTTACCACTGAAGCAAAACAGACTGCACCTATCTCTAGAACAGAAATGATGGAAACACAAGCCTCACTAAGTGAGTGACTGGGATTCACCTGCTCTGACTACACTCACATACTGAAGCCTCAGATGAATATTTAAACAAACCAAAATAGGCAATACAAAAGGGGATTGAGAAGTAGGCCCTTTCTATCCTGTACTGACCCAGAAAACACACAAAGAACATGGCTCCTAGAGTTGATGTGCTTTTGTACAGTGCCTAGCAGAACGGAGCCCGTATCCTGATAGGCTTTATCTTCTCTGCTAAAAAAAAAAAAGTACATATTTCACCTCAGGGTAATTAATGTGCCTGAGCTATCCTGATGGTTAAAACACATTGAAGATATTTTAGTTTTACCACAAAGTAAGCTTGCCAAAATCAACCCTTTATCCCCGCCTGAAGCTGGTGTTGTTTAGTTGACCACCCGGCGAAACTAAAGCACCTTATCATCACTGTTATTACCGCAGGGATAGCTTATGTATGTTCGTTATCCTGACGCAAAACACACACTTTTATCATCAGTATACACAAGGCCATAGAGGCCTCTTCTACAATACAAATAAATCAGCTGGTCAACATTTTTAGACAATTATTTTTTATTTTCAATTTCAACCAAATTTTGGACTTTTCATTAAAAATTCTCAACTTTTTGTTTTGCTTTTCAATAATTTGAACTGAAATAAATTTCAAATAGAAATGGAACATTACAATCATTTTGTTTTTTTTTGTTGTTGAAAAACAGTCTTATAAAAAAGCAAGTATTTTAATGAAAAATTGTTTTGTTCCAAGTTTTTTACAGAAATAAAATTTGATTTTTTGACTAGCTATATAAATAAAGAGAAATGCCCACTTGTAAGCACACGGAGACGGTGGGGGCACAGGGCATGGAGTCTTTTCACTAATATAGCATCTCTACATCATCAAATCATTTTTAAAAATAAACAGAAGGAAGATGAGTCACAGTTTCAATGCAGAGGTCCCCCAAACCACTTTCTTTCTCTATCACATTCAGGATACATTTAAACCAGAAGGTTAAAGTTTCTTGAATCTACTGTTTTGTAAATTCCACTTTTAGTTCTCAAGATCTCTGAAAAACCTAGCAATCCAACTTTTTGTTACTGTCATTGATTAGCCCAGCATTTTACTTCACCAGAATTTACTGTAATGTACATGCAGCTTCCGGCATTAGACTGAAACATTAACTTTAGTGTGTTGACATATGACAGAAATAATGCAAGACTTCATCTTGGAATATTGTGTAATAGTTTGTTCCTGTCTGTGTAAATTTTCACCAAGATATGAAACAAACAATAATATTGCTTCAACTAAAATAGGAAGTTTATATTTAATATAATGAATACCAACTCCTCCAATGCGTGGGTACACATTTGCTTACTGATACTGTTCTTGGCAAAAAGTTTTCAAACCTGGGTGCCTAAAGCAAGCTGAAGCTTAAGCAATTCAGTGATTATTTTTGATCATTTCCATTTTGGTGGT
The DNA here is from genome assembly GCA_007922305.1 of Dermatemys mawii. NCBI lineage: Eukaryota > Metazoa > Chordata > Testudines > Dermatemydidae > Dermatemys > Dermatemys mawii. The sequence goes on from ML677364.1 coordinate 29,796,688, forward strand.
GAATCTGTCAAACAAAAAGGAAGGAGGTAAGAGAGGTTGGGGACAACATTTTCTAACACAGGTGTCTACAATTAGGAGCCTAAATATGGAGTTAGGTGCTCAACTTCAGATCCTGCATTAGAAAATGTTGGCCTTTGTTTTTACAAATTTAACGTCAAAATAGCCACTTGGATGCATGAGCTTCAAACCTCACTCTGAGTTTCTGATGGTGAAAATATGACTTAGGGCTTGTCTATATAGCAAGCTAGCAACAAGCCAGAGGATGAATCTACAGTGTACACGTTTGCCTCCCATTTGATACGGGAGTATATGAAAGTGTACTTTGTAACGGTTAACTTGTGGTAGCAGAGTGAGTGAACACGTGGCAGTGTAGCACGCTGTAGAGTCTCACCTTGGCCTGCCATACACCAACCTGCCATGCAGACACGCCCTAAGATCTATGACCCTCACCACAAAGGCTGGGTAACTTCTAGTTTTAACTTTTCTCTTTAAAAATATAGTTACTCACATTTAGCGACCAACAGATCTAAACTACCACTAGTCATAACAAAAAGAAATCGTTTTATAGACATTTCACTTGAAGGCAGTTTTGATTTGCTTATAGCCAGAAATTCTATTACAGATATTCCTTTCAAACTATATTTTAATGGCTCCATTAAGACTATTACACAATAATCCCACTGAAAAATATTTGTTTAACTACAAAAAAACCCTGCAAACTTGGTTTATAAAATTCACTAACAAAGATGTAGAGCAAAATACTAGAGAGTATACATTACCTTAGCATTCTCAAGTAGTAGGTCATCTCTACCTAAACCAGGTCCTATGACAACTGAATGCAGTCGCGGCAACCACTTTTCCACTTCATGAACAGCATTAGGACTGTCACTAAGTAGAGAAAACAAGTACAAAGCATTCAACACACTCTCAAATGTGAAATCTGGGGTCTTCCATGTACATCTGAGGTTAGCCAAACATTACTGCTATCATGCAGGTTTTTCCCCCCTAGTGAAATAAACTTTCAAACAAAACAAAAATCTACTTTTTTTTTTTTTATCTTACTGGGGAGAGGAGAGTTGGGAACCATTTGGGCCTGAGCCTGAGGCTCTCTAAGGAGTGGAATGCCTATTAATATAGGCCCCAGTTTTGCAATTAGATCTGTGAAGGCAGACACTGATCCCACAAGGAATCCTGTTCACTTGAACAAGATGCCACACAGATCAACCCACATGGATCTACTTTCACCATTAGTGCCTTAATTAGGAGTTCTAGGGATCAGGATCTCTATGCTCAAATGCCCATTTATTTCACTAGTTAAAAGAACTGGTGTTCTCTGTTCTATATAGAGCACAGACTCCCCTCAAATCACTACCCAAAACTGTAAAGAAACCGCCTTTGAAAAATAGATTGGTAGTAAATGAGGTGTCTATTTATTTATCCTTCACATTTCCGAAGACAAGGTTCACTTACTGATATTACTGTAAGCCTCTCATGTAAAAAAAAAAAAAAGGTCAAACAAGTGGAGTTCCACAAAATTCTGATTTGAATTTTAAAATATGCCAGTATGAGGAACTTGGCAAACTACAGTATAAAGGTAAGTGCCACTGGAGAAATAAGAGATTCCCTTTAGATTAATACGTGAGGTCTTATATATACTAGAAAAATGCATACTAGTCTAATTAAACTGATTTAACAGTTGAGCTAGTTCAACTTGTGCAAACCCCCAACACAGCTGTATCTATATATTACCAACTTAAAAAGGGTTAAACAGGTTTAAATACATCTAGGATTATGGGTTTGCAGTGGTTTAACTAGACTGATTTTACATCTATTTAGTTAAAACAGTGCATCTTTCTATACTGGAAAAGCCTTACCGATGGAAGAGATCTCTTAGACCTAATCATGCGTCCTATACAATTGTTCTCTATGATATATGCTGTATTTCTCACAGGAAGATGAAAGTTACTTACCTGTAACCGAGTTCTTTCAAATGGACTCTGCATATTCACACTACTGGGGATGTGCTAGTGGCTACACCTCAGGAACACCTGCTCAGAGCAATGCCAAATGAGAGCATCAGGCACCCCTCCCACCACTCCCCTCTGAGTTCTGGGACATTCCAAGGCTGAGACTATGAAAGGGGGCTTGACACCCTCTGCCACCTCTGTTCCTTCCACTTTCTCTTCAGACTTAAGATTCTCAGGAAGAGAAGAAGGTGGGTAGGGAGTGCGACAATGCAGAGTCATCTCAAAGAACTCTCATTACAGGTAAATCTTCATTTCTTCTTTTAGTATCCTCTGCATTCCCAGTCATGAGATAGTTTGATAAGCAGCACCTCCTGTAAGTAAGGTATGATTTGGGGTCCTAACTAAACAGGGATCAAAGTAATGCTCTTCCAAATTGTGCATTCCATTGAGATGCTAAGTCTAGGGAGCAGTGTTTTGTAAGTGGACATACAGAGCTCCAAGCTGAAGCTTGTCAGATCTTCACTATTTGAACATGTCTAAGGCGTACTACAAAGGCTGCCATTGCTCTGGTAGAGTGTAATCTAATCCCCAAGGTGGGTGCAATGGATTCTAGGTCATAGCCCTCCTGCATGCACTGCCTAACCCTACTAGATAGCATCTATAAAGAAAGAGAGAGTGTCCCCCTTATGGTTATGAGCATATGAAATGAAGACACCGTTAAGACACTAAGCCTTTTAGCATCCAAAGTATGTAGCTCTGTCTTGTCTATGTGAGTACAGGGTCTAGAGAAAAGACACTGGATAATTAATAATTTGAGATTAAGGTGCAAGTCCAAACACCAACCTGGGAAGAAAGCAGGATTAGAGCAATGCACTACCATACCTTCTGGAAGATAGTGAATGAAGGATACACCAGGCAGGGATCTAATCCACTCATTTGTCTAGCTGATGTCACTGCTATGACAAAAGCCATTTTGATAGACAAGTAGAAGAAAGAACACTCTGCCATGGCCTCAAAGGAAGTTTGCCTAAGGACTAACTTGAGATCCCAGGATGGGATTGAAACTTTTATGCGTGGAGACATACTGACAAGTCCCTTCATAAATTCCTTAAATGTATTATGTGCAAAGACTGATCGATCTACCAACACATTACGGACAGTTATAGCAGTCGGTGAACTTTCAAAGGAGAATATAGAAAATCCTAAATGATTTAATTAAAGCATTCAAGAATAGACTGAATTGCAACTAATGATGGATACATGTTTCTTGCTTGCCCATGTCCCAAACTTATTCCACTTGAGATAATACCTTCTAGTAAACTGTTTTCTAGAGTTAATCAATGCTTGTGACGCTTCTGATGTGCAAGATTTCCCAAGGTACGCTAGAGTTCTATAGGCTATGAAATCAGGTGCAGTATTAGGGGGTCAGGAGGTAACTCAACAGAAGGGCAGAATTTAATAAATCTTTGGTCACAAGGAGAGGCCTATATAAACCCTTGGAGAGCTGGAGAAGGTCTGAATCACTGTTGCCTTGCCCATGCTAGGGCAATCCACATTATTTTGGCTCTATCTTGTCTTATCGCCTTGATCACCTTTGAAGGAGAGGGAAGGGGGAAAAGTATATAAGGCAGATGTTTTCTCTAGTCCAGTAGAAAGGTATCCAATATGGATAGTCTGTCTCTCCTACTTCTTGAGCAAAACCTCTGGCACTTCGCATTTTGTCTGGTTGCAAACAAACATATGTCCAAGAACCCACACAGGGTGAAGATCTCTTCTCGTACTAATATTTTTAACCAGTCACAAAGTTCCATAACATCTCTACTCTTTTGACCCACGAGTCTGCTGTCCTTGCTTACTAGCCAAAGAGCTATTGGATAAATAATCACACAGCACAACTGCTGCCTTGCGCTGTTGTAGAGAAAGAATTTCCCCATTTGTTCATATAATACACTGCCATTGTGTTGCTGGAGGCATAGTTAGCAATTTATTTAATCTATGGATATTTGGTCAGCATACTGTGGCTAGCCACCCTTTGAGGTATTGCATGTACAGGTGGGCATTTGGAACCACAAATGTGGAAGTGGCCACGTGCCCTAACAGCTGCAGGGAATCCCAGACTGTAACCCATGAACTGGCATGCATCTGGATAATTAGGGTACCCATTGTGTGGAATCTGTCCTGAGGAAGAGAGGCAAGACCTGTGATGGAGCCGAGGTGTGCCCCAATGAGGTCGATTTGTTGGGTAGGTTGTAAGGTAGATTTATTTCTGTTTATTTTCAGACCCAGGGTGTGAAAGCAATGCACAATTGCAGAAGTCACTTGGATCATCTCCAAGTGAGTGGGGGACTTGAGAAGACAATTGTCCAGGTACGGAAAAATGAGGACCCCTTTCTTTCTGAGATGTGCTATTACGACTGCTAGCACTTTGGAGAAGACACGTGGGGCAGTGGAAAGGTCAAATGGCAGGACCCTGTATTGGTAGTGTTCCATTCCCACAGTGGATAGAGACATGGAAATATGCAGCTTGGAGGTCAAGGGTTGAAAACCAATCTCCCTGCTCCACTGTTGGAAGTATCATTGGTTCAGTAACCATCTGGAATTTCTGTTTCTTGACAAACTTGTTTAGACATCGAAGGTCGAGGATAGGGCGCCATCCGTCATTTTTCTTTTCTGTCAAGTAGTAGTGGGAGGAATACCCTCTCCCCCTGCGTTGAGCTGGTACCCTATCGCTTCTAATTGTATGAAGTATTGTACCTCTTGATAGTACAACTGTTCAGGAGAGGGGTCCCTGAAGAGGGACAGGTTGGGAGGGTTAGTGGGGGGTACGAAGAGGACGGGGATGGCATAATCCTACCTGATAATTTCCAGGACCATCTGTCCATAGTGATAGCTTCCCAACTGACAAGGAACGGGCACAGATGGTCCAAAGAAAAGGATGGTTGAAATTGACACTGAAGAGGGTAGGTGGTTTTCTATACCCTCAACCAAGGCTTCAAATTTATTTGTTTGAAGCAGAAGGGTGGTCACTGTCATTTGTGGAGGGGACCTCATTGGGTTCTGGGTCTATGGTGGTGGTGTTGCTGAATATCATATTGTCTGAAGTGCTGATTTTGCAGAAAAGCATGGTAGCATGGCCATTGATATGGCTGATATTTGTACTGCTTCTTTTTTGAGGCAGGTGGCTGGATGCCTAAAGATCTGAGTGTGGTACATGATTCTTTCATGGAATGGAGGATCTCCTTGGTTGTAGAGGCAAAGAGCGCTTGCCTCCATAAGACAGAGGATCCTCAACAGTGCTCTGCCTCTCCTTGGAAAAGGAGGAAAAAATAAACCATGAGGCACATCACATGACGATGTCTGTGGACGTGGATCTGGTGGCTACATCCGCAGCATTGAGAGCAGCTTGAAGAGTTGTGAGAGAGATCAACTGGCCCTCAGACATCACCGCTTTGAACTGTTGTCGTTTGTCTTCTGACACATTGCCAATAAATTGCATTACTTCAGCATAATTTTTGTGGTCATATTTTGCTAAGAGTGCCGCCTGATTCATTACTCGAAATTGCAAAGTGGAAGATGAATACACTTTCGCCCAAAGGAGTCCAGCCTCTTGTTTTCCTTGTCAGATTGGGTAAATTGGAAATGTTTATTTTTCTGGTTCAGAAATCCCAGAATGCACTAGTACAAGCTCCCAAAAGGTACTTTGTGCTGGCACTCTAAAAGGGTTCTGCCAAAATAGGGATGCTGTGCAACAGTGATGAACTACCGCATAGGTAAATGAAACAAATTGCCATTTGATAAAAATGTGTGTCCATGCAATAGTTTCCTTGCTTAGTGTACTGACACCCAATTTCTAATTAAAATTTGTCTGCTTTAAGCCATAAAGAATAGTAATAAAACAGTCTCCAAATAGATATTTTCTGCCTTTTCTCTAATCCAATCTAAAAACTATAGGAGAAACATTAGAGGCAGAAATGTGCTACTGGTAGTCTTAAGTTTATAAAGCATTATTAAAAGTTGTTCATTTTTACACACAATCGAGTATGTGAAAAGCCTCCAGTAACCCAAATTCTAATAAAGGTACCATTTCTGGGGAAAAAAATGTAATGTGGACCACTGTTTTATTCATTTATTAAAGAACATTTAAGTTGTAGAACACAGAAGAAAAAAAATAATGTAACGAGATTTTATTCCATGCTAAAAGAGCAGCTTTGAAAAGCATGACTTTAAAGTGAATTTGGCTAGGAAAGGCCAAATACATGTAATAAGTAAAAGAGGTTTGTTAAATTTAGGATAATAGTTGAATTCAAGTCATCAGTAGTTGCATGACTATGTTGTTGCTTTTTGGACAGTTCATGAAAATAACCTCATAGTAGGAAATTGACTAATATTTTTTTTTATTTTGAAGCTTGAAAGTTTTGTTTCTGCAGCCCAATCAATGATACACACTCCTGAAGACACAACTATTTATTGAGAAATTCAAAGTCCAACATCGAGCTAATCTTTATTTTGCCTCTGATAATATTTAGCATTTCTGTACTACTTGTCATCTTCAAAGCATTTTACAGACATTAACTTTCACGTAACACTTCTTTGCAATTTCATATCAAGAAAGACCACAAAGCAGACTGTCAAAAAAGGCCCAGAGATTAGGAGCAACAATGATGATGATTATACCACAATTACAAACAAAGAGATGCTGAAAAATGATTGTTTTTATAAATAAAAGAATCAGAACAAGTACTGCCTAGAGTAGCATCAAACCCACTTCATTTAAAAATATCTGTGGTGTTCAGAACTCCTATGATTGCACAGCTAAAGAGAGTTATGGATTGCTTATATTGCAAAATAGTTCTGAATACGTAAATTACAAAATTGCCATTTTATAATCTACACTACACACACATCAATTACAGATGTAACATTGTTATTATAACCACTATATGGTAATTACCCAACACGTAACCTTGTTTTGCTGAAGATACGATCTTGCAGGACTCAAAGTAAAAATCTAGACATCCTCACCCCTTACTGGTCACTGTGTTGACCCCTTAAGTCAGTGGTTCTCAATCAAGGGTACATGTACCGCTGGGGGCACATTAAACTCATCTAGATATCTGCCTAGTTTTACAAAAGGCTATATAAAAAGTACTAACAAACTCAGTACAAACTAAGAGTTCATACAGACAATGACTTGCTTATGTTGCTCTATATACTATCGCAGCGGTTCTCAAAACTGTGGGTTGCAAGTCTGTCTTTATGGGATTGTCAGGGCCAGCTTCAGACTCGCTGGGACCTAGAGCAGAGAACTCAAGCCCAAGCTCTGCCACCCAGGACTGAATCCAAAGCCTGAGCAACTTAGCTTCATAGGGCCTCATGTAGTGTGGGACGCCGGGCAACAGCCCTGCTTGCCACGCCGGCCCCGAGAGCAGAAATAGACAAAAACTTAGCTGTGCTGTCACTTCACTGCCTCCCAGAATGACAAGGCTCACAAGTGGAAAAACAGGCTCATGTATCACATTGAAATGTAATACAATATTTATATTCCAATTGATTTTATAATTATATAATAAAAGTGATAAAGCAAGCAATTTTTCAATAGTGCAGCTGTGACACTTGTATTTTCATCTCTGATTTTGTAAGCAAGTAGTTTTTAAAGTGAGGTGAAACTGGGGTGTGCAAGACAAATCAGACTCCTGAAAAAGGTAAAGTAGTCTGGAAAGGTTGAGAAACTCTGCCCTAAGGAATGTAATTGCTACTCTCTATACAGTCCAGTCAGCACTTTCAACTGATCACTAGCCTAAGCTCCAAGAGAGAAGACGATTCAAAATGATCAACACAATCAAAAATGTGCCTCAAAGGGGAAAAAATAAAAAACGAAATGCAAGAGAAACACCTTTCAAAAAACCACCAGCAGGCTCCGAGGGGAACTGGTCAGGAGAGCAAGAATCATAAAAGAGGAGATCTTCAGAGAAGCACAGTTATGAGATAAACTTTTTTTCTCTTATCCAACAGATATTACCTCTGCAGGACTCCTACTCCCGAAGCGTAAGATGCTCTAGGACTGTCTCAAAAGAATAGCATTACCAATATAAAGAGGAACCAGCTATCTCATACAGGACCAACACACAACATTGAGAATGCAAAAATGATTATCAATCCAATGCAAAAAAACTGACCAAATGAAAATTAGGGATGTCCCCAAATAAAACCCCTTTTTTGTGTGTGGGGTGACTGGGCAAGAGTTTGGTTTCCCCTATCACGGGAATGAAAATCTCATAGTGAAAATCCACTTGAAGGTTGAATCTAAGCAATAATACTCTGTAAATCCAGAGCATAAAATATACAGTTGGGCAGGCCAAAGTTGCAGCTTTTCTTCAAATGGTATCTGCTTAGCTTCAGGCTAGCCAAATAGCAGCAATGTGAAATGCAATCAGATATTTTTGACTAGGTTCCCTTAGTAATAGTAAATTAAATGATAGATACAAATAATAAAGAGGAAGTGTCCCCATAGCAGGACCCAAAAGCACCTTCCTGAAAGGTCCATATGTCTCCCTGGCCCTTCCCCAGCTACTGGTAAAAAGGGCAGAAGGGAAAAGGGATACACAGCTTAACTCTCCCCCACCAGCTGCTTAGAAGATAGTAGCTTTCCTGGAAGAAAAATGTGAGAGCTTTATTGTCTTTCTTCCCTGCTCTCCCTCTAAGGGACAACCTACATTTTATTGTCTCATGCAAGTATGCATAAGTGTCTTTGTCAGCATCTTATGTGACTGTTATTCTGTTTCTTTCTATGCCCAAAACACGTATGAGGCAAAGTCCGCAGTGAGTAACTAGGAACTGTAGAAAGTCATAGAAAATGACAGCCATAAACTCATAGGCAAGAGTGTTGCAAGCCTTGCTGGTCCTGAAATTTGTTTTAGGCATTCTTTTGTAATCAGAATTCTGCATCTGAACAAATGGAGGACCGGTGTTGTGTGAGGAAGCACAGCACTGGCAAGCAAAGGTGCAGTCACCCAATCAATAATTTCACTCATCACTGGAGAATATGTTTTCCAAGTCTTGCTCATAAGCAGTGCTCTCTAAGGGCAGGTCTGTATTTACAATGCTGCATCAGTGCAGCTGCAGCATTTCAGTGAAGATGCCACTATGCCAATAGGAGAGCTTCTCCCACTGATGTAGTTAATCCACCTGTGACAGGTTCCCCCTGGGGTGCCAACTAGAACTGGGATACCACTGAGCTCCCCTGCCCCCAGCCACAAGCCTGGGCTCCCACTTACACTGTAATGCTCTGAGAAGCTGCAGACACATTCCTGGTCTCTCGTTTTCACCAGGATGGAGGTAGTTACCCAGCTGTAGTAACATGCAGACAGACTTTCTGACCAGCCCCTGCATGGGAAGACTATACACCTAGGGCACTGGCAGGGAAACCTGAATTATACAGTCTTGCGCTGCAGAGTAAGCTCATGAAATTCACCCCCCTCTCTCAATGTGGAAGAAGAGATGCAACAGCTTTCTGCCCCAAGTTATGATCTCCACACACTGATTATAGATGAAACAAAAACAAGTTTATTAAATTACAAAGGATAGACTTTAAGTGATAAGGGATAGCAAACAGATGAATGCAAATTACATAGCAAACAAATACGCAATTTAAGCTTAATATACTAAAGAGATTGGATGTGAGTAGCAAATTCTCACCTTAATTGTTGACTTAAGCAGTTTGAAGAGATTCTTGAGGGGCCAGCTGCACTTCCTTGCAGCTCAAAAAGCCCAGGTATTCCTTTCACAAGCTAGAAATCCCTCTAGCCTGAGTTCCCCCGAGTTCAGTCCTTTTTCCTAAGGTGTTTCCAGGAGTCTCTTTGGGCCGGGAGTTAGTGTCTAAAATAGCTTTTGCATATGGCATGAACTTTGTGTCTCCCAGCTTGGTTCCCATGCCTTTGAGTGGAAAAATACTGGTATTCAAAGATGGAGTCCAGTACCAAGTGAGCTGGTCACATGTATAGGTGCCGACTCTATGGGTGCTCTGGGGCTGGAGCACCCACAGGGAAAAACTGGTGGGTGCTCTGTACCCACTGGCAGCTTCCCGCGCCTCTGCCCAGCTCACCTCCACCTCCTCCCCTGAGTGTGCTGCGTGTCCACCTTTTCCCCCTCCCTCCCAGCGCTTGCATCACAAAACAGCTGCTTCTTGCGGCTGGGAGGAAGGGGGTGCAGTTGGGGCAGGGACTCTGGGAAAGAGATGCAGTTGGGGGGTCGCGAGCACCCACCAACAAACAGGAAAGTTGGCGCCTATGGTCACATGCCCCTGTAGTGTTATAGCAGCCATGACTCAGAGGCTGTTTGTATCTTTCTCAGGAAGGCTTCTCAGCAGATCAGCTTCTTCTAAGATGTACTGTTGTCCCTAATGGCCCTTCCAGCCAGCCATCTATACTGATTTTATTCTGCCTAGTAGGTGTTCCCCAGATGTAATCACATTTGTAATAGATGCATAGACAATACTCCTAACTTCAGATATCAAAATGGTACATCCATACAAATAGGATAATCATATTCAATGTATCTTACATGACCTATCTTGCGCAAAACACATCATAGTTACACCATAAACAAATCACAATATCTCCATGAAGAACATGTGGGGGGTAGTGTCATACTATCTCCTCAAGAGGTGATAGCTATGTTGACAGGAGAAGCTCCCCCGTGAACACATAACTGTCCATACCAGGATTAGGTCAGTATAACAGTGTTGCTCAGGAGTGTGAATTTTACATACCTTTGGGTAACAGTTATAGCAATGTATGTTTATAGTATTGACCTGACCTATGAGTCATTTAGGCAACTCCAAATAAATGGCATAAAACTACATAGGTCTGTTACATAAAACCAGATAAAGCTATTTATATTTTTAAGTGGTCAGTTTCAAAAGTCTAAGAGTCTTATCTTCTAAGATAACAAAAAGTTTGATATATGACTCAATGGGCTTCACTTGTTTGTGTCCAGTGCTGCAGGTAATTATAATAATGCAAATCAAATTTTAGATCTGCTGACATTTACACTAAGACACCTTATACAGTAGATAAATCCTGGAGCTATATGCTCAATTTAAGTAATCAGACTATGTGCCAAATTTTGGGTGGGACAATAATTGGAAACTAGATAACTATGATGGAAGAGAATATTCTGGACAGATTAGCTAGAGAAAAGTTGGGGGGGAAGGATTTTCCATTAATCGTGAAGTTATGTGAATCTAAAACTCCTACAACTGAACTATTTGTTAAATGTATAAACAATTATTCTTGCAGTAAACTGACAAGTCTAAATTTTATTTCAGAAAGGCTGTGTTTAAATATATTATAAAATAAATAATTGTATGTTCATGAAAAATACCCAATTGACAGCACCCGACAAGGATGTGCTGCACAGGGAATGAAAGAGTACTTGCTCTATCCACCCGTACGCCTCAAACTCAATCTGGGATGGACCACCTATATGGACAGAGGGTACTTTCCTCTTGGCTTACTAAATGTTTGATCTCTTTTCTGAAGATGACAAAGAAGTGTACAGTAACAATGGATTTTTTTGGTAGAAACAGGTCTACCAGGATGGAAACAAGTCCACTAACTTTTCAAACAGATCACTGAAAAGACATCAAAGCAGAAACTTTCAGTATTTAATATCTTGAACTGGATTTGAAACGGTGACCTTTATGTGAAAAGCTCTATAATCCCATTACCAATCCAAGTTTCCCTCTAAGGGCCTTAATCAACCAGATCAAATCAAAGTGACTTTGCTGGCATGCTACTGGGTCAGAAGGTACTAGAGAACCAAAAAGACCTACAGTGGAGCCCTGGTATAACGTGCCCCAGTATAAGGCGAATCCGGATATAGTGCTGCACAGCGGGGAGAGAAGCCGTAGCCCCTGCCTGCTGGGGACTGAGACCCCGCTATAACACGACCCCGCATTTAGCGCGATGGGATTTCTTGGATCCCATTTGCTGTGTTATAGCGGGGCTCCACTGTATTTGAATTTTAAGAAATGGCAATTTAAAGGGTCACATTGAAGTAAATTCAGAAGATAAGACTAATACTTTCAGTCATCAACCACGTTGTGGTTAATCATCACAGTGGACTTCAGACAGACTGGATGACTTTATATAACATCTGAGCTGCAGATATCAAGAGTTAGTCCACAAATGCAAGGGCATTAAAGGTAAAACTAAGTCAAAAAAACAAAATAGCTATAGAAAGAGGGGGTTCCATATCTTTAAGATTAACTGTTTTCTTCATGGCCTTACCACTAAGAAGTGTTATCAAACCACCACTGGAGAATCTGGCAGGCTTCACCTGCAGACTGCCACCATGGCACCTGTTAATCCAATAGGCAAACAGTGCAGATCCAAGAGAACCGGAGTTATATGTTCAAAGTGAGATACTTTGTTTAATAAATGAGCTGACACATTCTTCACAGGGTTCATTTTCTAACCTCATAATGACAAAAACATGGATGATTGTGTCAAGATCTGCATCTGAAATAAACTGTCACATTCATCCTACCAGGCAATGATGGAGAACCAACAAAATGGGCATATTTGGCCACACCTGTTAGTTGAACATCCAGGAAAAGACTTGGGTTGATTTCTGCTAGTTAGATTTCAAACACTGGATCTTTGGTTTCACTGTTCCAGCACGATCAGAGGTGATACAGCCATCGAGCTGTGTACTGTCACCACACTATTGTGGTCCATGTCTCCTTATTAACTATCCAAAAGGCATTATATGACTATTGGGCAAGAGAAGTGACAGAATACAGCCCCATATACACTGCCAATGAGAGGCCTCAGGGCAGATGAGCCACTGCCTAACTACTCTCTAGATTAATTTCTGGAATCTTCTATACAACCTTCGCTACTGGCCATATTACAACAAATCACTTTTACCCTAATTAGAAAAAGTTCACACAAAGTCATGATGATTTATATACAAGACCTGTGGTCTAATCTGCTGGTCTGTGGGTAGTTCATTGGCATGCAACAGCCACGGGTCCTAGTCCCTGAGCCAGTTTTAGTTCCCTAGGTTGGCAGGGGCTCAGACTATGAGTGCAGATGAGTGAGCCAAGGCTTTGCAGAAAAGGGAGCCCTCAAATTGCTCTGAAATCACCCCTGTAGTAGCACCATTGCTCTTTCAGGGTGGTTGGCCCCTGTCCAGAGTCTCACTCAAAGCAAAGGTAGGTTACATTTGGAGTGAATCAGGTGGGCCTTTTTCTAGGGTATGGTGATGGCTAAGTATGAAGCTCACTCCCCCTCTCCAGCACCAGAGGAGTTGTGTGCTCCTGCTGATGGGGGGTGGGAAACCTGTGTGGCCCCTGCACACATCCCTCTTGGCTGGCCATATCAGCAAGCTGGAACTTATTTCACTGGAATGGGTTACCTAGGGAGATGGTGAAATTTTCAAACTTAGGGGTTTTTAAGGCCTGGCTTGATAAAGCCCTGGCTGGGATAATTTAGTTGGGGTTGGTCCTGCTTTGAGCAGAGGGTTGGACTAGATGACCTCCTGAGGTCCCTTCCAACTCTGATATTCTATGACTCTGAGCTGGGACTACAAAAGCACACACAGGCTCCAATAAGGACCTCAACATGATAGACCAGGAATGGGCAAAGTTTTTGGCCCGAGGGCCACATCTGGTGTGGAAATTGTATGAGGGGCCATGCATGCTCACGAAATTGGAGGTTGCAGTGCAGGAGGGGATAAGGGCCCTGGCTGGGGTTGCAGGCTCTGGGGTGCAGCCAAACATGAGGAGTTCAGGGTGCAGAAGGGGGCTCTGGGCTGAGGCAGGGTTTGGGATGGGGGAGGGGGGCTGGGGACTCCAGCTGGAGGTGCAGGCTCTGGGGTGGGGCTGGGGATGGGGATGAGGAGTTTGGGGTGTAGGATGGTGCTCCAGGCTGGGATCAAGGGGTTCAGAGTGTGGGAGGGGGCTCCAGGCTGGGACAAGGGATTGGAACACAGGGGGGTGAGGGCTCCAGATGAGTGTGCAGGCTCTGGGATGGGGCTGAGAGGTTTGGGGTGCAGGAGGGTGCTCTGGGCTGGGACTGAGAGGCTCAGAGAGCGGAATGGGGATCAGGGCAGGGGTAGGGGGTTGGGGCACCAGAGGGATTCAGGAGTGTAGGCTCTGGGTGGTGCTTACCTCAAGCAGCTCCTGGAAGTAGCGGCAAGTTCAAGTCAATGGGAGCTGCGGGGGCAGTGCTTGGGGTGGGCACAGAGCCTTCTGACTGCACCTATGTGAAGAAGGCCGGGGGGGGGGGGGCGCAGACATGACACGTCGCTGCTTCTGGAAGCTGCGTGGAGCCGCAGCACACACAGAGCGGCCCCCGCCCCTGCTGGAGCACGGGAGCTCGGCAAGCCCCAGACCCTGCTCCTCAGCAGGAGCTTGAGAGCCAGAGACAGCTGGTGGGCCAGATGTGGCCCTTAGGCTGTATTTGCCCACCCCTGTGTTGAACACTGTACACGCCTATAATGACAACACAACGACCATCCCAAAGACTTTAGAGTGCACGTATGTGATGACATAAAAGAAATGAATATGATGAGAGATGGTGTGGGGCGGGGGGTGAGGGAGATTGTGATCAGGACTCTGTGTACTTCACTGCACTATGGGCTCAAGTTTTGCAGCATGTACTATTCAATTCCACAGCAATGTTAACTAGGTTACCTTGTTGGGTGTGGGGTTTTTTTTGCATTACCTTGCCAAATCCTCTCAGAAGATGCAGCAGTATATTTAATGGAATCTCTGGATAAAGGAGAAAATTACTCCTGATAAGGTTGAATGTTTAGGTTCCCTATAAAAACAGCTACTATTATCCAACTCCTGGGATGTAGTGGGAAATAAAGAGTATGTGGCAGCTAGGTAAAGCTGTCCTTCCCAGGCATAATGCTGTTACTCTTGCCTTGCTGGGAAGGGAGCAGGCACTCTGCCACCATCCATCCAAGTGGCAGATGGAACATTAGTGTGAAACTAGGTGTTGTGGTACACCTAGGACTCTAAATTACCCTCATTCAGCCCTGCATCCTTTGCAGCTCACAAGGGATGGAATTCTAACCAGTGCCTGCAGCTAATCAGGTTGGACCTCTGCCTTCACAACCCTCTCTTTCTAAACTTTGTTCAGACCCCCACCACATCACATTTTGTATCCTGGGCAAGAGAGTCTGCCTGGCTCCTAAGGCTCATCAGCTCAGCCTCTGGCTGTCACATACCTCCTCTGATTCACACCTTCAAGAGACAGGCAAAGGCCATCCTGATGAGCACAGAGAGCTTTTGTCTCATGTTCCAGCTGCCATTTTTATGGAGAGCAGGGCAGGAAAATGTGCTACTTATTGTAATGAACTCCCTCTTGAGGTGAAAGCAGTACTCAAAGAGGAAGCTGCAGCCAGGTCACAGCAGAGCAGAGAGAACAAGATGTCAGACTCCTGACTGCAGTAAAATAGGGCATTGTTCAGCAGTTTGACAGAATGTCAAATTCTGCAAAACAAAAATCAGTGAACACAGAATGCACAAGTCCCTGATAATGACTGGCATAACAAGCAGGGTCACAGAACATCAGATGCCTGGCCTCTGTCATGCATTGTGCTTATATCACAGCAAAGGTGACCTTTAACGAGGAGTACACAGGAGGACAATGCAATAGCTCTTCAAACTTTTACAGGGAGCTCCTCCCATTCATAAAGGGCAGCATGGCAGATAACTACGCAAGGGATGTTTGAGAGAAAAATGGATTGATGGGCTTTGCCATTGCTGGAAGAACAGAAGTAGGGGCTGACAACCAACCATACTGAATCAGTATATTAGCTGACTGTTTCTGCTAAGACAGTTTGAAGTGTACAAATTAGCAATACTGATACTTAAATGGTGATCAGGCTTCAGACCTAATATTCTATTTGGACGAATGGGGCAAGTTCACACACCCTTATGTAGCGTTTGTCTATTTTACAGAATGAATAAAACCCCCGGATTGAAAAATACGTTTAAACACAAGTAGGCAATGTCAATTTTCACACAGAAAAGGTTTAGCATCTTTAAAATGTGCTAACTGGTAGCCGTCAATCCCAGGCTTCCCTTTAAGGTTGATCAGTTTAAAGAAAGGTACTAACGTTTTTTTAAAAAGTACTAAATCCTGTCTACAGTAGCATTTATTAAATGTTTTGATTATTGTTTTTAAAGCACTGTTTTTTCTAGTTTAGATAAGGCTCTAGTGTGTGTAGACATGATTTACACCAATGCAGTGTAATTTGTACAGCAAGCTTACCAAAGGCCTTGCTTACAGGATCTTGATTCTTATAGGATACGTTCATTCCAACAATTTGGGAAACCTAACCCAGACAATGTCTCCTGTAAGATACCCAGTTAGCAACACATGCCAGCTAACAATTGAAACAAAAACTAACCCCTCACAAACTTATATAAGCAGACCTTAATATTGAGTCTAGTTATCCCTTTAATGACTAGATTTGTTAACTACAACGTGAAACATTTAGGAAGTTTAGATTAAAATGAAAATAAAAAATAAAAATCAGTTTCTCGTGCAGTAATTTAGCATAAATAGTGTTATGTCCACAGTAGTGAGAAAGTAAAACTGATTCAGAACCAAGAAGGAAAAAAAAAAATGGGATGTGAGTGTTTTGTTCTGGCTTTTAAAAAGAGATTCTAAAATGCTGACTTGTCCCATACTCAGTTCTGGATTTTGTGACTGCTCTCATTTAATGCATTACAACTACAAAACACATCAGCAAGCAAGCTGAAAGAATAATCTTTGTTTTTTTAATTTGTGCTTTACACACACACGTGGCTCTAACAGGTCAGAATCTCCACATGCTCTTAAATGAAAATACATAATCACTTTCATAACCTCTAATTCACCTGTCCTGTGATTCAGGAAGAGAAAATGTCACACGGAAATGTTCAATCTAGTAGTCCTGACCTGATCATTTAAAGAAAAAAAAATGACTTACAGCACTGGATGAACAATCAGCTCTGGACTATATGACTTTATTACAGTTGCTGCATCTTTGGTACAAAATACGTGGGATAAGTCTGCACCCTAAGAAAGAAAATTTGCAGAATTACTAATTGTAATCTTAATAGTGCATAAACAATTATTCCAATAGGTATTCACTGAACAACTATGAATTCCTACTGCTTGTTAAATAAAGCAAACTTGGTACCTGTTTGTTCTGTCTTGACTAGCATGCCATTCAATAGTTTGGAGAGAAATTACTTTATTTCTTAGATCTAGCTTCCATGCTAAATTGCAAATTTACAGAAATACTTGCTTACTGAACACTGATTATGGCAAAAATCAGTGAAAGTTTAGGGGCAGATCTTGAAATCCTTTATTACATAAGCAATCCTCTTCATTCATGCATGAGCAAGAATGACAGGCTAAGGCCCACAGTAAGGAAAGACAAAAAGGACACAGCCAAGTAGGAGACAGGTTACAGCACAGACAGGAATTGGTGTTGTGCTATATATTAATGCAGGCTAAACAAGATTACCCATGAGTTCTTTTCCAATCCCATGTTTTTGATCCAATGAGCCAAGTCTGAACTAGAGATAAATTGGCACAATTTCATTTATTACAACTGAATTGCATGCATTGCTGAATTTTGCCCTAAGCTTCTTTTACCTCTAATAAGAAAAAGCAAATAATACACATGTAGCCACGGACAAGAAGTCTCCAATACTTTGAATGTAGAAAGACACACCAAACTTAAAAGATACAAACACCTAAACGAAGACAGTAACCAACTAATGGCTCCTTTGGTGTATATCTATCTTTAAAAATATATATATATATATATATATATATATATATATATATATATATATACA
>ML677364.1:29814628-29874668 GCA_007922305.1 Dermatemys mawii
ATTGAACATTTTCTAAGCCCTGAGCAACTTAACAGATCAAACTTCAGGATTAGGACCTTAAGGTGAAATGCTATCCCCGTGCACAGGCCCACTGAATTCACTACGTTCCAGGTTGGTGCACAGCCTGTCTGAACATAGCAAATGGCTGTATTACAGCCATAGTATCTTGTTGGATACTGAGTAGTTATCTCTGACCAACTTTAAACACAAAAGAGCCCAGGCTAAATTATTTTTGGTCTTGCCTAAATTAAATAATAATAAACTTATCTTATTGAAAAAAATAACAAATGACTTTTACAAATCTGACAACTTCTATGACTAGGAAAAATGTGAATCCTCTAGAACTCAGAAATCATTATTAAAAGGATTAAAAGGGTCACATTTCTAGAACAACTAAAAATCCCATGAACAGTACAATTCAAGCCTTTTGCAAATGACTCTAGACAATCCATTTATGTTATTGAAAATACATTACACATGAAGGCAGGAAAACACGTACCACTTTTAGAGCTGAAATTGCAGCAAAATATGGTGCCCCAGTGTACCTACAAATGAAACATTTTTTTAGGTTAGGAAACAGACACAAAATTGTATCAAAAGATAAAGTTGGCAGTTGATCACCCTGCTACACAATGAAGAATTGAATTCAAGATTAAAACTCAAGTCATTCTTATTTATAAAGGATGGGTAAAACCCTAGTCCCACTGAAGTCAATAGCAAAACTCCAAGGGACTTCAATGAGACTGAGATTTCACCCTACACATCTATCCTCATTTGTGTGATATTTACATGGATCACATCACAAATAAAAGTTAAAATAAAAGAGTCAACTCAAAGTACTCACATAAGCACAAGAGAGAGACAGACTCAGTCCATTCAGAAAAGTGACTAAGAAAAAGCTCAAGTATAAAAGATAGCACCTTACAACGTGCACTGGCAGGACAAATTTGGGCTCTAGTAGATAAATCAAAAAAGTGAATTAGCGAGATAAGGGTAATCCAGTAGGAAAATCCTAACTGTAATAAAATAATGAATTTAGCTCTTTATGTGGTATTTTTAAATCATCAGATTTCCAAGCAATTCAGAATAGAGATAACATCTCCATTTTACAGTTGGCCAAACTGAGACACAGCAAGGTGAAAGGACTCATCCAAAGTATCACAATGGGTGTCACAACTGGGACGTTCAGTAGTCTTACCTAGGTAGGTCAGAGTTCAAGACAAGCCAGAGAGCAAAAGTGAGAGTCAGGTGTCAGAAAGGGTCAGGTTACCAGGAGATTAGCAGCAGGATCAGGTACTGCAGGGGAAGCAGTCCCAAATACGGGGAATCCATCTGCATGGGCAACTTCCTGTCCCTGGCTTGATTTAAATGGAGGCTCGGAACCAATCAGGCCCTCACCATTCTGTCAGACGAGTCCAGTCCTAGGATCTGACTGTCAGAGTTCAGCTTTTATCCTGACAACCGTTAGGTCACTTGGCACTTACTAGCTCCTCAGGACCAGGGTTCAAGACACGTGGTCCCTATCATCAGGTCCCTGGCAGAACCAAGAATAGAGCCTACATCTTATAACTTCCAATCCAGTGCCCTCTTCAACTGACCTACACTGTCTCCTGTTCCCCAGAGTTCATATCAGGATATTATTAGCAAAAATATGCAACCTGATAAGTGTTGGGAAGGTGCATAATAAGATTCTCAAAGGGGTGCTTGAATCCAAACTGAGGACCAGGGCCAGATAAACAAGATATTGTTCATAAGTCTGGAGTCAGTTAGGAATTGTATAAGGGCATCACAACTATGATCAGTCTATAGCAGATGTTTTGCCTTGTTATTTTATTATCAATGCTTGTCTCAGAAGTTTCATTCACACAATGTAGGAGGAAATTTAAAGTAAGAGATTAGGGTGGAAAGAAGAGAGAAGGTAGAGGGGAATGGAACTCAAATGACCAAACCAACTGAATTTATAACCAAAACAAGTATGGCATGATATTTTCCAGACGTATTCTATACTACCGCAGGAAAAGTTAGTTAGAAAGTGCCTTAAACTGTGACTATGATAAAAACTGTTTCATTAATGCAGAGTTAGGAAACCTATGGCATTGGTGCCAAAGGCGGCACATGAGCTGATTTTCAGTGGCACTCACGCTGCCTGGGTCCTGGCCACCGGTCTGGGAGGCTCTGCATTGTAATTTCATTTTAAATGAAATTCTTAAACATTTTTAAAACCTTATTTACTTTACATACAACAAACAACAATTTATTTATACATTAAAGACTTATAGAAAGAGACTTTCTAAAAACGTTAAAATGTATTACTGGCATGCAAAACTTTAAATTAGAGTAAATAAATGAAGACTCGGCACACCACTTTAAAAGGTTGCCGACCCCTACATTAATGCATACCACCTTATACTTAGTTTTAGCTACATTCAAACTGTGGTTATATAAATTAATTTCTGAATCTATTGGCTTAAGTTTTGTTAAAAAAAAAAAAAATTGACATGGTGTAATTCTAATATATGTAATCTTAGCATTGAACATAGGAATATCTACATATTTTGATTGGTATTTTCTCAAGAAAGTTATTATACATGTCAGACATGACCTATTCCATATTACATAAACAAAAACAAACAGTTGATTATTTGAAAGTGGCAATAATGCAGAGCTGTAGGCTTGAAGCATTAAGCAATCAGAAGTGTGCAGACTTGTAGACCACCACTCCAGGTCCATATGGCGTTCTGTAGCACAAGCCCAACTTTGATGAAGTGTACAGACTGAGCCTCAATTTTGAACTGATGTATCCAAAGTTTGAAAAGATTTGTTCTATGCTTTCTGAACACTAATGCAATTGCAGCACCAGTTCTATGAAGAAGTCAGATGCAATATAAGTATTCTTCAGATTTTTCCACCATATTAAAGGGGAAACTTTTTCTTTCATAGCAGATGAAAATACTTACTTTGCATACAGAGTTTTTACTTTAAAAGCTAGTGAATATGGTAAACTCAGGATTTTTACTAAGCAAGCAATGCCCGGCAATTTCTTCTTGTTCAGTTGACAATTTCTTTCCTGCTTATTTCACATGAAGACCAAACCAGGTGGGCCAACATGCGTACAGGAGTAACTTCTTCATGAAATCTCTTTTGTGATGTTGCTTTGTGCGGTGCAAGATCTTCAGTAGATCCAACCATACTTTGCATGCAACTGCAATTATTAATGCGCCCCGTTAAAATGTGCCAAATGCCAGAGCAACTGATTTCCATTGACTGATCAAGTTCTTTGCTTCTTGGTAAATCCCTTGATTATTAGTTATAATGACCACTCTACCTTCAAATTCTGCCCCATAATCACGCACAATCCTGAAATACAGCTTATTTTTAATTTTTGTTTCCAGGGATGTTATCTGACTGTTCCATTGCGTCTCACCAGGGATTTGGGATTTTACAGATCCTTGGCATTTTTTTTTTTTTTTTTTTAAAAAACAGACTTCAGTATTCACAGATACTTTTGTAAACCTACTACATGTTTCATCAAAGCACTTGGTGCAAGGTCTCTGACAAGTAGATTTAGCCAATGTAAGGCACATCCATAGATAACTAAAGGGTTATTTTTTCCAAATCACTTCGCATTCTTTACATCAAGGATAGGCAACCTATGGCACGTGTGCCAAAGACAGCACATGAGCTCATTTTCAGTGGCGTTCACACTGCCTGGGTCCTCTAGGGAGCTCTGCATTTTAATTTAATTTTAAATGAAGCTTCTTAAACATTTACTTTATAAACAACAATAGTTTAGTTATATATTATAGACTTATAGAAAGTAATATATGTTAACATGTTTAGGTCTCTGGCACACAAAGCCTTAAATTAGAGTGAATAAATGAAGACTTGGCACACTGCTTCTGAAAGGTTGCAGACCAATGCTTTACATCTTTTTCCCCACTGTATGTCAGATAGCTCTTAACACCACAGACATACACTTCATTTACTAATGCCTTGGCTTCTCTTGCCAGGGTAGCACAGTACTTTCCAGTCTTCTTGCCTCCAGTGTCAATCTCTGTCACTTTTTGAGATTCAACCCAGACCAGTGAAAGATTGTGTCACTACTCATCCTGTAACTCTGAATGCCTTAAAATGCTCTGCTGCTATAGCTCCCTGTCTGGCCACTCCCAACCAGCACACAAGCATGCACTGAATGACTGCATATTAAGCAGCCTTGGTACAGCAGCTCTGATTCCAGCAGCTTGCTTGATACACTACAGCCAAACTCTGGTCTCCACCAGCCTGTGTTTTTATTAACCAAGTGATCCCAACATATACCCAGTTCCAAATTTCTCCAAAACCATCGACCCTGAAAATGTACAGCCTTGTCCTGGACCATTCAGAGAAGTAATATGGTCTGTTGATCCTTTAAAGACATAAAAGTACAACAGTCTGTTGCTTTAACTGGAATAAATCATCAATTTAAGTCAAACCCAGCAGTAGGCTGATTAAATAAACTTGTTTTACTTTTATTCCAAATCAAAAATGCACTGATTTTAAGTGTATTTAAGGGATGAAATCAGAAACGGTAACAAGAGTGGAAACATGCACCTAAAAATTTTAAAAAACTTAAATCTAGCAAGGTAGTCTTTGTTACAGATGATTTTACTCTGATCCAGTCTTCTTTCCAGGAAAGCACAGATCAAATTGCTTGGTTTCTTTGCCCCCTAAGGGAAAGAATCCCTTAGGACCTCACTCCCTCTCTCTTTATAGTTCAGTGAATCTTTGAAACATATTCTTCTGAAGGGTACCCTCCAGTAAAGTTCATTAGTTCATGCTGAATAAAGGAGCCATGAAGTTTGGAGAATAAGGCTCCAAGCTGGTTCCTCCCCTGCTGGCTGTTGCAGCAGGAAGAGAGAATGTGCAACTTTCCATACAAATGAATAGGTCACTGAATTTGGCCACACCTGTTCTGAGGTGTTGACCTCTCCTCTTGTCTGTGGAAAACCTGTTTATCAACTGCCCCAACAAGCCTGGATTAAACACCTTTTAGTCACAGATTTTAAAGCATAATATTAGCAAGTATCCATAGTTTGGCATACAGCCTTGTTACAAATATTGTAGCACGTTATTTGTCTGCAAATGATACTTCACAAGGCATATTCTGTACAAAAATCATTGCAGTGGTGTGAAGAGTTGCCTAGGCTGACAACCACTAATACATAAATCATAATTTTCCCTGTGTGCATATAGTTACCTATCACTGGGTCACTATACATTACTCCAATCATCTGCTTTTGCACAATTTATTGACTGCTACTATCCTCAAGCCATCAGTATTTGTGTGTAACAATTGACCGGCTACCTGCTTTCCACTGGAAGCTTTGCAGCTTGGCCTTAACCAGCTAATTGTTGCTTGAAATGTTGGACGTTGAATAAAAAAAGAAGGGAATATTATAGCCATAAAATATTCTACAATTTTAGAGTTGTTTTTATTATAAAAATATCCATTTGTGGTTCAAAAACTGTGATACTTACTCCTCCTTTTCTTTAGCTGACTTGGATCTGGCTTTCTTTTGATGTACTGAGAAATGGCAATGCAGGTATTGTCGGTATTCATCCTCAGGATCTGATTTCAATTCTACTACTTAGCGTATGCGCAACATGGCTCAGGTGGCATATGACCAGGATTCAACATCAGATTTGGTCCGCTGCTTGGATCATTTGCTTCCCTGAGTTGGGCCAGACACTGATGGGGAGTGCGATATGAATGCTGATCCATGCGTTTAGCCAAAGCGGGTCTGGTGTCTCTTTTGTCCACAGCATTTTGCAAAACGTTTCTTCATATGGTCTGCCTTTCCATTCATTTTTTCTTTGCAATTTCTGCCTTGAAGACTCCCTTTGCTGCCACCACGAACTTTTCCAAAACATCCAAGAACTGGGTCAAGCCGTCTTCCACCTTTGCTCATACTGAAATTCTTTGATTTGAGCCACTGTACGCTGGAATTCAGTTGCAGCAATTGTACTCCAGATAGCCAAATCAAGAGACAGAGTACTGGAGTAGACAGTTAGTTTGGCAATTTACCTCTAACAAACTGAAACTTCGGAATCTGGAAATTCCCTGACATGCCTAGATTAAACACTTTTGCTTATGAAACACGTAATTTTCATTGCTAAAGCAAAGAAGGAGTATTCCCAGATTCAGACGTTTCAGTTTCTGTTTGAGGTAGCTAAGGCACTAGCATACAGTTTTAGTTGGAGGGTCATTTTGTTTTATTTTAACTGAAATTAAAAGAGACCATGTTACTGTAAAATCCATCATCAAATTGCTTGATATTTGCCAGTAATTTTCATTAGTATGTTCTAATAACTTTATTCTTCCGGTTTCCCAGTTTAAACTGATATTTGCCAGCCCAATCCAAAACTAGTTTTATCCCCCAGGAAATAACCAGTGCTTAAGTCTTACATCACTGACACAGGGGGACATGTATTCTGATTCTAATGATGGACTAAGCTAGGGATCAGCAAGCTCCCTGGAGGGCCAGGCCAGTTTGTTTACCTGCCATGTCCGCAGGTTTAGCCGATCACGGCTCCCATTGGCCAGGGTTTGCCACTCCAGGCCAGTGCGGGCGGGAAGCGGTGACCAGCACATCCCTCATCCCACGCTGCTTCCCTCAGCCCTCATTGGCTTGGAGCAGCAAACCGTAGCCAGTGGGAGCCGCGATCAGCCGAAACTGTGGACACGGCAGGTAAACAAACAGGCATAGCCTGCCAGGACGCTTATCCTGGTGGGCCGTGTTCCAACGGTTGCCGATCCCTGGACTAAGCAACGTCCCCTTTGAAATCATGGTGTTCATAAACTCTTAAATACTCATAATCAGTATTTTCAATGTAAAATTCTTTTCAAAAAGTAGTACAACATGTACTTGAGGTCCCTAATCAACAACAGCACATATATTTCTGTTTAACTTACTCTTGACATCCTCCCACGATGCCTATCCGTCCATCTTGACCTTTATGCTTCTTTGCTGTTAGAGGAGGAATCACATTGCGCACCAACTGAAAAATATTCTCCATATCCTTTATAGAATGTGTTTTGTGTAGTGAAAAGGCTCTCTCGATAACTGAAAAAGATAAAGACATTAAAAAATTACTTCAGAAATGTTTCTTTTTAAATTGATAGAAACCTCAGTTCATTTTGAAACATTCAGAAGCATTGGTGTAATCAATTTCTATAACAGAGGTGTTACACAGTCATACAGAATGATTAAAAAACCCAAACTCTCCAATCTTACTTTTAATGGAACTATTCAGTCTTGTACTCAGTAATTGTCCTTGCCATACAAACACCACAAGTAGAAAAAAAGATGTTCTAAGAAAGTTACGACACAATTCTGAAAATATTCTGGCAACAAACAAGAAAACACTGGCTCTATGCAATGTCAGCAGAAAAAAACCCTTTTCTACAACCTTCACGGAACCTAACAGTAAACCATACTAGCTAATCTGTAGCAACAATCACTTTATAGTATTCAGTAATGATAAATATTCCTGGCCGATCTCTTGTTTTGAAAATCCTTCTATAATACAGGCATTCCACCTCATTGGGATCAAACACTAACCTCCTTGGAAGTGACAAAGTCTTGTGGCACCTAAAAGACTAACTAAAGTATTGAAGCATAAGCCTTTGTGGGCTAATACCCACTTTGTCAGAAAGCTTATGCTTCAATACTTTAGTTAGTCTTTAAGGTGCCACAGGACTCTGTCACTTCTGCAATTCCAGACTAACACGGCTACCTCTCTGATTCTTAACCTCCTTGGAGCATGGCCAAAATATCATTGTCACAAACCGGAATACAACAAAAAAGTCATCTCTGCTCTGGAAATAGGGCAATATTTCCCTCTTAAAATTACTCCACATTTTACAAACTATAAGAAATATGCATCCCACACACCTCACAACCTACTTACAGTGCCATGGCTGCTAAAAAACCTTCAGTTTCCTTGTTTTTCTAGAACAGACACTCTATAATGAGGGGAAAACAGTAGAGAACATGAAAAAAAGGAACTCTAAACTGGATTTCACTTTTGCCTAAAGATTTTACTTCAACTTTAGATACAAATAACTGAGGTCCCAAATCATTAACATATATGTTGCCTTAAATAATTACTTTTAAAGCATATTTTATAATAAACTAAAAAAAAAAAATGATTGGAAATCAATTCTGAGTTTCTCTTGCTACAGTATAAAGTTACAACTACTGCATCACCAAATGTAGTAGGAAAACCCGACTTCTGATTTTCACAGGTAACAGACCGTCTTTCAGACTAAAAGTGAATGCATTTTAGAAGTAATAAATATTAAGGTTAAATATGTACAGTGTTCAAGATTTAGGAGCTTAATTAGTTTTCTGTATCTGTTTTCTAAGTTAGACTGAAAAGTGAAACCACTATTTGTAAAAAATAAACTGTAGCATACATACAGATTCTAATTTAATTATTAAAAAATTTATTAGAAACTTTGATAAACTATTATGACACCAAAAAGTAATACTACAGACCAGATATCCATTCAATAGAATAAGAAAGTATGTTAACTTAAAGCATAACAGGCCCGAACATTCATTCTTTGTTTATCAAGACTCCACTAAATTTAAAGAGAAGTTTGGGGGTCAGAGAAACATAGGACTGGGGCTTACATTTTTTTGGCTCTTCAATGTTCCATCTAGAAATTCTGATAGCCTGTCCAGAACTAGAAACTGGCTTACAGAGTTTTATTTCTAATTCTGCTTATCTATATTATGTTTTTAAGGCTACTCATCCATTGAATAATGAATCAACATATGATTTAAAAAACAAACAAGTAAAATAAAACTGTTTATTCCAACCTCACGGGCTATAAACATCATAAGCCATATAGGCTTTGTTGTCAAGGCTGACATAAATACTTGGTATGCGATTATTGTTACTGTCCATTTTTTCTGTGTAAACACACAGAGAGATCATCAATATAAACGACACACTGTCACAAATCTTGGAAGAGTGTGTTTACTATGCACTGCATACTTGATTAGATTCTAGTCCGCCTTCTGTAAAGCGGAAAAAAAACAAACCAAAAAAAAAAACAACAAAAAAACACAACAACAGCAGCAAAACTACTTTGCATAGATGCCATTTCAAAGGATATTTTGAAAAATCCAGATCGGATAAATTCATAAATGAATTGGTGCAGGAGGAAAATAAGATACTTCTCTTTACAAAAATTGTTTGTTTGTATTTGAAGGATAGTTCCTCAAGCGGGGGCAAACCAGCATACCTCCATAGCATTCAACTGAGCTATGATAATGTACATAGTTTGAGGATCTGCCCTTGGCCTGTAGATAAAGTATACCTTCACATAATTTAATATCCAGAGCAGGCAGTCTCAAACTTCACTGCACCACGACCCCCTTCTGACCACAAAAATTGCTACACGAACCCAGGATGTGAAACCAAAGCCCAAGCCCCACTGCCCTGTATAGGGGGGCCAAAACTGAAACCCAAAAGGTTTCAGCCCGAGGCAGGGGACCTGTAACCTAAGCCCCACCATCCAGGGCAGGGGCCCTCAGGCTCCAGCCCTCAGTGGTGGAGCTTGGGCTTCAGCTTTGGCCCCGGGCCTCAGCAAGTCTAAGCCAGCCCTGACAACCCCACTGAAAAGGGGTCACGACCCACAGTTTGAGAACCACTGATCTAGAATGAAATCCAGGCCCTACTGAAATGAATGGCAAAACTTCCTTTGACTTCAGCAGGACCAAGATTTCAACAATAATGTTCAAAACATGTCTGACATACCCACTGTTAAAAACCCCAACACATGTAATTTTCCAGGTTTTCTTCATTACTTTGAATTAACATTTTCAAGTATGATGAAAGCCTTAACACCACGATTATTACTAAAAAATGTTAAGATCTATATTTCTTTTTTCAATTTTATGTAAACTATTGTTTCATTCTGCTGCAAGACACACACACTGGACCCTTGCTAGAATGTGGGATTTGGGATCCATGCCACGTCCCGCGTTCTAGCGGCGACCGCGTTACAATGAAAATTAATGACTGTTACTAAATTTGGGATTCGCGATGACTTTCTATCAGAATTCACATTATACAGACACACAATCTAGCAAGGGTCCAGTGTACTTGCTTCCAGATCATTTTCAGTAAATGTTAAACTCCATAACATATTATATACAACTGCATATTAAATGTAATTGCATTCTATACAGATCTGAAGGTGATATGAACTGACCAGTTCTTATGGACTACTTTTCCAAAATGTTATTTCAATATTTAAAATTCATTAGAGCTTTTTTTTTTGTCAGTACAATAGCATGGGAAGACATTTTAATTCAATTTGCAGACAAAAAACTCGTCACAATATTGAAAATAAGTCAAAGCTAGACATTTATTTTCAGACACTACCACCTGCCATCGCACAAACATTTTAAATATAATATTAGATCTTATTTATGCTATAGAATGAAGTACCTATGGGTGGAGAAAGTGCTGCTGTCATAGCATTATAATTAAAGTTATCGCCATATGATCGATGATTTGCTCTCTGAGGTGGACTAGTTGGCATAGATTGTGACCTTTGTGATACTGTAGAGGAAATTCCTGCCAACATCTGTCCCAACATTTGTAACATCTGGAGTTCTCGAGCATGCTCAGCTTCACGGCGCTTGTCCTCAATTTTAAGCCGCTGCTCTTCATATCTGTAAAATTTCTCTTCTGTATCCACACTTTGTTGTAGAAATTTTTCCATCATTTTATCCAGTGTTAAATTTGCGTGGCGTTTTTTTGATCTTTTGGGTTGAGAGAGTGGTTGTGTACTGGTTTGAGCACCGATCTGTTTAAAGCCTAAAACAAAGTAAATAAAATTATTTTCAATCTTCCAGACACACTAAAAGGAACAGTAAGTAATAAAACTGTGCCCTTTGTGAAATGTAAATCTATTTTGCCATATCAAGGTATTGTTTTGTTTCAAAACTAGGCATGATTATTTCTGATAATTCTAAAAGTACCAAAATAGGGAATACGTGCTTATCCAAAAAATTATACAGGTAACGTGTAATCAAATAGGGACACCTTTTAACTGCTGTAGTACTAAACTTCAAAAAATAGCAAGAGGCTTTTTGATCCTTTAAAAAGATCTGTGAAAGCTATTCAACAGTACAGCCTCATTTGTGTATTGCAGGTAATTACACTAATCAGAACTGAGTTTCAGCCTGCTGGCATTTTAGATTTGCATTTCAAAAAAGATGTTAGTGTAAACAACACTTTGATGAGATTTATGTATAAAAAGGAGATTGGCTAAATGTCATCCAATTGGCTAACTTCTGAGTGTTCCAAAGACAGATTCGGGTTTTAGACAAACACACACAGCACAAGATTGGACTTTAAAAAAACATTTGTGCAGAGTACAAAGGGCAACAGGGAAAAGGGCGGACTTTATCTTGCTTTCTACATCCCCCGCGGCCCTGGCAACTGTATTATAACTGAATCTAACACAAGTTCTTGAAAAGGTCCACTTAGGTTTTTGGCCAAGAAATGTCGGTACATAAATGTTCTGTTTGCTTTTTTCCTAACTATTATTACAGCAAACTATATTTAAAAATAAATAGTTGCAACCGTGATAAACAAAACCGCATAGCATGTATAGCGAAGTTTAAACATAGCAGGAACGATGAGGATGCTGCTGTTTTTATCTAGAACTGTTTGGCACCTCCTATCTTATCTCTATATTAGTTTCCTATTTGTTTCCCATTGATAACAAACGAATGAAAACTAGCGAAAACCTTCATTCTCCCTCCCCCATATTGCAACTATTTACTTTGTAATTTTTAAAAGCTCCACGAACTAAGTCCTTTCAGCTCCTGTTTTGGTTCTGGGAAGGGTCAAAGGGATAGGGAAGGAGAAGGGCAAAAAGGAGAAGAGAAATGAAATGGAGGAGCTAGGACTCCATAGTGGGGGGAAGGGGTTAAAGGGACGAAAAACGTTTTTTAATCCAGTTCCGCTTGAAGAGGATGAGAGAGGGATGGAAGGGAAGAAGCCACTGCAGAAGCGACTGGAAGCACGTTAGCTAGAGGCGTTAGTACTTCTATTGTATGGGGAGGACAGAGGGTATGGGGGGCGAAAACAGGGGGAAAGGAGGGATTCTCCTACCGGCGTGCTTGCGGGGTGGGGCTCCCCAGCCCGGCTGCCGGTACTCACCCTCGGCGGGCGGCACGGGGATGGCGAACGGGGGGCACTCCACCTTGATGGGGTGCTCGGCGTAGGACGAGCACTCGCCCGAGTCCTCGGTGAAGTGGTCGTGGGGGGACTCGAGCTCGGCGTCCTCGTCGAGCTCGGTGTCGGGCTCGCGGCTGTTGTGGGGGGTGCCGGGCGTGGGCGGCCCGGCGGCGGGCTGGGCGCTGTCGGCGGGCTGGGCCAGCGGCTCGGGGGCGCTGTCCGGCCCGCCCCGGCAGCTGAGGATCCGGTCCATCTCGTCGTAGTACTTGCAGATCTTGCGGGCGTGCCCGTTCTTCTTCAGCCCGTCCCGGGCCTGGTAGTACTGGCGCTTGAGGCCCTTGATGCGGATGCGGCACTGCTCCGGGGTGCGCTCGAAGCCCAGCTCGGCCAGGCGGCAGGCCACGTCCCGGTACACATGGCTGTTCCGAAAGTTCCCGTCCAGCGCCGACTGCACGTCGGCCTCGCCCCAGATCTCCAGCAGCGCCCGCGTCTCCAGGTCGGACCACAGGAAGCCCCGCGTGTTGGTGATCATCCTCGGCCGGCCGGCCGGCGCTGCAATGGCCGCGCACCGGGGAGGAGCGGGGGGGGGGTGTTACCGCCCGCCCGCCCGGCCTCGCCTACAGCCCCGGCGGCGCAGTGGCAAGTGGCGGAGAAGCGAGCGCCGGGCCCCGCATCCCAGCCCGGGCCGCCGTCCCCGGCACAAACAAACTTTCCGGCCGCCGCCGCCGCCGCCACCCGGTCCGGGTCCCCCTCTCCGGACGGAGCCGCGGCCCCACAGGCGCCGCCCGCTCAGCCAGTCACCCGGGCGCGGCCGCTCCGCGGGCCCCGGCAGGCCGCTGGCTGGGCTACTAGGCCCCGCTCGCTGCTCATCACACGGCGCCCCCGCCCGCCGCGGCCGGAGCCCCGCACGCTGCCCGCCCCCTCCTCACACACACACACACACACACACACAGGGCGCCGCAGGCCGCTCCGCGCCCAGACCCCCCTCCCCGCCCGGCGTCACCGCGCTCTGCGCGCTACCTCACCCCGCCGCACGCCGGGGCTCGGCCGGGCCGGGCCGGGCCGCGGCTGCTGGGAGCAGGACACGCGCCGCAGCTACAAGCTCGCTCGCCCGGGCCAGGCCTGGGCAATGCGACGGCGACACACAGACAGCACCTGCCGCTTGAGTCAGGCTGCGGCTGGTTCTTCGACCGACCCACGCACCCTCCCTCCCCGGGGCCTGTTCGCTGCCTCTCCTGCCAAACACCCCCCTCGCGTTATGCTCCCGGGAAGTCGCTCGTTTTGTCCATCAGCATCCCGGCGGAAGGCAGGTGTGGACGTTTTGCGCCTGGGTGTATTATTTGTATGCCGGGCGCACGTGGAGAGGTCATTGTGTTAGGCGACACGCAAACACCGAGGCCCCTATGCTGGAAACTGGGACGGGGACCCCTTTGTTAAGAGACAGCTCCTGCCCTGAGCAGCCCAATCACCTCTTCACTAATAATCAATAGCTTCTTACAAGAGACCGCCTCCAGAACAAATCAACAAGAGCGATCAGCTACAGCTCGCCCCATATAACGTGACTATTTACATCTCACTCCTATCAGGACGCTAGTGAGTTTCGCTTTGTCGCTGTCACGCTGAAACCCTGGACTGCGAACTTGGCAAGGGAAAGCAAGTCTCCATTCAATTGACTAAAGGACAATTTATATGCATGACACACATTTCCATGTATACCAGGTTTGATCAAAACGATGAAGGCGCGATGCATAGGCTGGGCCTAAACATTAGCTAATATTTATACAGAGCGCTGTACATATAAGACACGGCTGAACTCAAATGACAACTCATTGCTGTTCGCAGCTGAGGCCCCGTGTCTGAGATCACGGCACAGCTCTCTTCCTGAGCGCCTTCTTCCAATGCTTTCCGTGGCGCTGCTCGGGGAAAACACCCACCCACGCTTTTCTTTCCAATTCCTCCGCGCCGCGCCCGTGAAAGCCCGCAGGGGAGTCAGAAGGGTGGGGTGCCCTCAAGAGCATCAACTCCAGGCAACCCAAACCAACAGGCAGTGGGTTTGGAGAGTGGAGACCCTGCTTGGGTGCAGGGCAGTTTGCTTCGCCCAGCAATGTTCAGCAAGCCAGCCACACACGCCCAGCACACACCTGTCTGGCCCGTGGCGAGCTGGGAAAGCTTCCGCCATTCGCTTAGGCTGGCGGCAGCTGCCGCCCGAGCAGAGCTGCGGGCCCCCCATTCCCCACTGGCGAGAGCCCCGGCGGTGGAGAGGGCTTCTTATACCTTCCTCATACTGCAGCCAGAAGATCGTAACTGCAGCCGCGGCCAGTGCTACGAGCACACAAGTGGTGACAGTGCCCCGAGCCCAGATCATCTCGGAAGGGGGCCTGGGAACGGCCCCAGCACGGGCCCCGCACGCACCGCTCTGCACTCTCCTCTTACCTAGCCACCAAGCGGGGCTCACGCCACCTCCTGCCAAACACACAGGCAAGCGCCTGACACAACTCATCAGCGCTGCTTCCGGCTCCACGCCACCGCAGCTTGCCCACACGGGCCCCGAGCTCCGCGCCTTCCTCTGGGGCACACCCACCAGCGGCAGCCAATCCCGGCTCTAGCCGAGCTGCTGACAGACACACCAGAGCCGTGCTGCCGGCCAGAGCGGAGCAGCCCGCCCTGCTCTAGTGTGTACAGGGTGCACTTAGGGTGGTCGAGAGGGTGTCAGGGCCTGCTGAAGGCATTTTATCTGGTGATCTATTCTAAGGCACCAAATATGCACCAAGAGCCACCTGTCCCACCCTCTGCTGCACAGACTGAATAAGAGTGAAGGATTCCCCACTCCTGCTGGAAGGGGAGTGCAAACAGTGGTGATTGTGAAATGCTCAGGGTGATTAGAAAGGCTATAAAACTAGGAAACTTAATAATAATGGGGGATTTCAACTATCTCCCTATTGGATGGGCATATGTAACCTCAGGACACGATGCAGAGATAAAGTTTCCAGACACCATAAATGACTGTTTCTTGGAGCAGCAAGTCATTCAACCACAAGGGGAGAGGCAACTCTTAATTTAATCCAAAGTGGAGCACAGGATCTGGTCAAAGCCATGAATATACTTGAACAGCCAGCTCGGTTATAGCGACCATAATATAATTAAAATTAACATTTCTGGGACAGAGGACAAATAACAAAGAAGCCCACCACAGTAGCTTGTGACCCCCCCCCGCCTTTATAAGCATGTGACCTGTAATAACCTCATGACCCCCTCAGAGGTCCTGCCGCCAGTTTGAGAACCCCTGCAATAAACCATAAACCATAATAGTTTATACCCAACTATACTATACACACATATAGGGAAAATATGGTCCCTGCCTTGAAAAACAACAACAAAACACCCCAACAACTTTAAATTCAATTAAGACAGAGTTACTCAAAATGATGGGGCAGATTCTCTAGTGGCATAAATTGGTGTAGATTCATTCACACTATTTACAGGAGGGCCCAGCTCCTGCAAACACACAGCTATTTAACATTACCATGAGGAGACAATGGGTATGTCTACATTGCAGCTTGGAGGGTGTTTCTCAGCTCAAGTAAGCAGATACACACTAACTCTGCTCTGCTAAAGTTCTAAAAATAGCTGTGCAGCTGGGGGTAGAATGGGCAGTGGTTCAGGCTACCCATTTGAGGAGGTAGCAAGGGGATCCAGAAGAGTTTGTTCTCAGGCAGTCAGTCCGAGCTTCTGCCCATGCTACCCCTAGCTGCACTGCTGTTTTTAGAGTCTGTTTACCCACGCTAGAAGCACACTTCCAACTACACTGTAGATTCACCCTAATGTTTTTAAATGTCTAATGTTTGTAGGATCAGGGCCTACCTGAGGATCTGGTCCAGTCAGTATAATACTACTAATAAATAAATATAAATACACTTCCACTTACATAGTCATTTCCATTGGAGGAAATCAAAGCTTTTTAAAATAATTTATGAATCCATTTTCATAAATTGACTGTGAAATTGGGAAATATTATTGTCCCCATTTTATATACATGGAGAAACTAAGGGACAATGAGATTATGGCCAGAATTTTCAAAAGGTTCTGTAGCTTGTCCAAAGTCCTACAGGAATTCTGAGGAAGAGCTAGGAAGTAAATCCAGATCTTCTGATTTGCTGTCATATGCTTAAGCCACAAGGCCATCCTTCCCCAAATAAGGAGAGTATAAACTCTGTGCCCATTTCAAAGGTCATAAATTAGTCTTATAAATTTTTCTGGCCAAACTATCATAACTGGGCACACTGCATCTCTTTTAGCTGCTAGGCAGCAGTTTGGCGCATCTGTGTTTATTTTCTGAATTTTTGACCCTTTGGCCTGAATGGTTAGCCAGGATTCAGGGCTTGGTTGTTTCTGTAGGGAGGAGAAATTAATTATATGAGTCAGGTATTTCTTTAGTGCAATTCTACTTAATTGCAAATAATAAACACATAGTCCTATTTTCCTGAGCACAGTAGAAACAAACACAATAGCATAAGTCTGCCTTTCCAGTCAATTTTGTGTCTCATGGAACTCTGTCTCTGCTCCCCTGTAACAGGACAACTGTTTCTCTCGAGTGTCTGGGCTTTCTTTTCTCACACACACAACTTGCCACCAGTCTCAGGGAAACTCCTCAGACCATATAGTTTAATAGCCCTATTCAGACTTCCATACAGCTGACCGCTTTGAGCAGTAGCTCCAGTTGTCTCCAGCTATCTGCTCTTGGGGAAATTCTGTGCCACTGTGCAATGCAGAATTTTGCAGAAATTAACATTGTGTGTGTAGAATTTCCTTTCCCACACAGAAATGGGCTGCAGTGTGCTAGCCGCCAGTGTACTTGGCAAAGCCCAGCTTGCACATAGAAGACACTGCTGGTAGGAGGGAGAGGGAGCTAGAGGGTTCCTGACTGCTGTAGTTCCCAGCATGCTCTGAGGGAAGGAGAGGGTGGTGCGCAGGAAACTCAGTGTAAGCCTGGAACTGAGCATCAGGATGTTTTTCCCTCTGGATCCCTGGGCTCTGGGGATGGGTGTTTGAGTAAGGGAGACCCTGCAGCTGGAATCTGTGGTGGGATGGAATGCAGGTATTTGGGCTGGGGGCTCTGAGGAGGAGGGGGTTTGGGTGTATTGGATGAGGGGGTCTGTAGGTAGATTCTAGGGGGGAGGATTGTGGGCCTCTGGACCCTTAGATGAGCTCTGTGGGGGGGCTTCAATGGGGCAGAGAAACAGGAATTGGGTTGTCATAGGGATTTCTTTAACTCTCTACTCCTGGGGGAATTTTTGTGTGTGTCTATATTGCTGACAGGTATTTTAAAATAAATTACCAAAATAATTGAAACTGGCATGATTATGTAGTTTTATTTTGACAAATAAAATTTGTAGAATTTTAAAATATTGTGTGCAGAATTTTTAATTTTTGGTGAAGAATTTTAAATTTTTTTGAGCAGAGTGTTCCCAGGAGTAAGCTATCTCTTTTCATAAAGGGGGCTTAATGCTTCTTCCATTTAGCCTGAAAGAAGGATGGTTAACAGACTTATGAGCTTTTACAGGGTCTGTAGATCAAATGCCTTCTTGTTGGCAGCTATTAATACCCTTCAGCATAACAAAATGTAATCTTTCCTGCTCATAAAGTATTTGATCAGATTTGCCAAATAAACACCCACTAGCTCAAACATCGGTTATATTTTAAATGACCTCACCCAGGAACTAATTCATTTGTTCATTTATTAACTTGGTGCCAGCCATCAATTTTGCTATAACTGAACATAATCCCTTTATTGAAGCTGGAGTCCTAATATGTGTTTTTGACATTAAGGTAGTTGAAGATCAAACTGGATATTCACTCACTTTGAATTGGGCCCACTTAAAAGGAGCCAGGTAAAGGCTAAGGTTCTTTGGGCTTTATCCTACAACCACTGACTTCAATCAAACACTTTATCTTTCACAAACCACTGTCTACCTGATTGATCAAAGGGAGTCTTTCTGCTGAGATCAAAGAAACCCTTTCTCTTTGGCTGGTTAAATTACTTTACCTATGCCCAGTAGCCTGATTTGCAATCAAAGAATGAGTTTACTATTAAATAATTTCAGGATTTTGACTAGGAATATTGCTGCTGGATCAAGAAGTGTATTTCTACAGCAGATATACTTAGTGTAAGTTCGTTGGCCGGGGACTAATGCCAGTTTAGTCTTTATGAGATTTCACAGCCATCCAGTTTAATAATTTGTATATTTTGAGCAGTGTAACTGAGAGCAGAATTTTGCCCTTTCCGGTTGTTTTTCACATGGATTGCCTGTACTGTTGATAGTTGAACTGTGCACTGATATTATACCTCATTTACTAAGGAGAAGATATTACATTGTTAAATCAATTCAGTATCAGGATTAAAACTGCTACCCAGAATAGTCCCTTACAATATGTTCTAACTACTCATGATAAACAATCTGTTTCACTTTCTATTTTGCTGTGACGTAGGTAGGTCTTTCCCAGACCTGAAGAAGAGATCTCAAAAGATTGTTTCTCCCACAATAGAAGATGGTCCAATAAAATATATTATCTCACCCACCTTGTCTCTCTGCTAGCAACATATGTCATACTCAGACAAGATGTACCTAGTTAGTAACAATTGTTCTACTATAAATGTTGGTATAAGAAACAAGGGGTCATCCTTGATTTAAGTCCACAGAAGTAATTTGATTTACACTAGTAATGCATTGCACCAGAGAGGCTAAGGGATGAATGAATGTGAAGACAGAACTACATTCTTCCCCATAAGAATGGTGCCTCTGATACTGGATTGAGCCACTTTGATTAGTGAGCATGGGAGAAACATGTGCTGCTGCCTGTAGCATATCTTTTACAGAGATATTTAAGATTTCATTCTCCTGGATTGTTGATTTGTTATCTCTCTTGGGTAGTAATTGCACAAATATATACAGATGGATATATTCTCTATCATGAAGTATAGCCTAAATCTTTCTCTTCTCTTCCTCTTTTTAATCCAGTTTGGCTTTTTCAGCTCATTCGTAGACTTAAGCCAAGTTTACTCTTTGTCCTGTTTTGAAATGAATTCACCCAGAATCCATCTCTTTGTCTACACACAGCAAAGAAAAACCCACTTCTGGACCCACCCCAGCCCACTTGAGGTGATAAGGCTCGGGCTGCGGGATTGTTTCATTGCTGTGTATACATCTGGTCTCAGGCTGGAGCCCTGGCTCTGGGATCCTCCCACCTCTCTGGATCCTTGAGCCCGTGCCCCAGCCCAAGTGCTGAGCCCAGAAGTTTTATTTCAGTGTAGACACACTTCCTATGTCTACAATGATTTATGTGGCTCTGGAAGGAAGAATTCAGCTCTTCTCATGGCCTTTCCACAGACTTAAACCATCAAATTCTCCCTTCTCTGACTCCCATGGTAGGAAATAAATTAATTTGAGAATGCTAGCCAATTATTTCCTTACATATTTGAAACAACATTTATGCTGTTTAGATTATAAAATTAGTAATATTTATTGACAATTTATATAGGAGAAAACCAGAAATTTTTTTAAAAGCTAGTTGTTAAATAGCTGAAGTAGGCATGACAGAATTAATGTCTTTTCAAGCTAGCTTTTCACTTAAGTTATTTGTAAAATTTTACCTCATCTGTCATACAGTTGAAAAGTCTTAGCTTTCCCACAGCCTGAAGCTGCATCTTCTCAGTCTCTTCCTATCAGAGCTGCGAATATGATACTCTTCTAAGGCATCTCTAATGTATCTAGAAAACACACTACAATGTATCTGTGCAAATGTACAACATGCACTTTGGTGAATCCAGACCTGGAGGTGTTTACCCTCACCCCAATGCTGAGGTATAACCTATGATATACCTTTATACCAGTGGTCCCCAAAGAGCTTCTGGCAGTATAAGCAAAGAGCTCTGGCAGTATAAGCTGGGGGTCCATCAAAACTAGACCACAGGGTCTTCCAAACACCTCTGCTAAAACCGTGTGATGATGTGGCTTCCTGGGATATGTCAGCAACCAGTCACTGGAATAAAATGTTGGACTAGGATAGCATCGGAGCAGATTTATTGACCTCCAAATTCTTCAATAAAAAGAAGCCTGTAATGCATGCAAAGGAAACTTAAAAGGAGAAAATAGGAATAAACTAATCAAAAGGGTTATTTTTTCCTAAGAAACATGGTTCATGTAATAACCAGGGGTTAAACCAAGAATTCTCTGTAACCAGAGTCACATTATGGGCCAAATTCAACATGATGACATATGGTTGGACTTGCTGTGAGGACCTTACTCCACCAGAAATATCCTTTTAGATGTGCATGCAAGTTCTAACATTTTTATTTGTTTTTCATTGTCTTTTTTAATCCTTAAGGAGCTACTTCTGGAACCAAAGCAATGCCCTGGCCTTCTATAGCTTTATGATGAGGCACTTTAAAAAAACAACTGCATGTCACTCAGGGTTCACATAGAAAGCTATGAATCAGAGAGGTAGCCATGTTAGTGTGGAATTGCAGAAGTGACAAAGAGTCCTGTGGCTCCTTAAAGGCATATATTACATTGGTAGATGTGCAGGTGAATGAACTAGTGATGGTGTGGCTGATCTGAGGACTCTCATTCTACCCCACCACCTCCACAAACATGATACAATTCTGCGGTGATCTGGAAGCCTATTTTCACTGTTTCAGACTCAAAGAATACTTTCAAGAAAACATAGAACAGCGCACTGATACACAGACACCATCCCACCAGTAGTACAAGAAGAAGAATTCCACATGGACTCCTCCTGAGGGTCAAAATGACAGTCTGGACCTATACATAGAATGCTTCCGCTGATGTGCACAGGCAGAAATTGTGGAAAAACAACATTGCCTGTCTCACAACCTAAGTCATGCAGAACGCAATGCTACCCACAGCCTCAGAAACAACCCTGACATCATAATCAAAGAGGCTGATAAAGGAGGTGCTGTTGTCATGATGGACAGGTCTGACTACCAAAAGGAGGCTACCAGACAACTCTACAACACCAATTTCTACAGGCCACTTCCCTCAGATCCCACTAAGGAATATACTAAGAAACTGCACCATCTACTCAGGACACTCTCTACACTAACACAGGAATAAATTAACATACCCTTAGAGCCCCGACCAGGGTTATTCTATCTATTAACCAAGAGCCACAAACCTGGAAATCCTGGATGCCCCATCATCTCGGGCATTGGCACTCTCACTGAAGGACTGTCTGGATATGTGGACTCTCTACTCAGACCCTACGCCGCCAGTACTCACAGCTATCTCCGTGACACCACCGACTTCCTGAGAAAACTACAATGCATTGGTGATCTTCCAGAAAACACCATCCTAGCCACCATGGAGGTAGAGGCTCTCTACACAAACATCCCACACAGAAATGGAATACAAGCTGTCAGGAATAGTATCCCTGATGATGCCACAGCACAAGTGGTTGCTGAGCTCTGTGACTTTATCCTCACACACAATTATTTTAAATTTGGTGACAATATATACCTCCAGACCAGTGGCACCGCTATGGGCACCCACGTGGCCCCACAGTATGCCAACATCTTTATGGCTGACCTGGAACAACGCTTCCTCGACTCTCGTCCACTCATGCCCCTTCTCTGTCTACACTACATTGCTGACATCTTCATCATCTAGACCCATGGGAAAGAAACTCTGGAAGAATTCCACCATGATTTCAACAGCTTCCACCCCAACATCCACCTCAGCCTGGACCAGTCTACAAGGGAGGTCCACTTCCTAGACACCACAGTGCAAATTAATGACGGCCACATCAACACCACCCTATACCAAAAACCTACCGACAGCTATGCCTACCTTCATGCCACCAGCTTCCATCCCGGACACACCACACAATCCATTGTCTACAGCCAAGCACTGAGGTACAATCATATTTGCTCCAACCCCTCAGACAAAGACCAACATCTACAAGATCTTCACCAAGCTTTCTCAAAACTACAATACCCGCACAAGGAAATAAGGACACAGATCAACAGAGCCAGACGTGTACTCAGAAACCTGCTGCTGCCAGACAAGCCCAAGAAAGAAAACAACAGAACACCACTGGCCATCACCTACAATCCTCAGTTAAAACCTCTCCAACGCATCATCAGTGATCTACAACCCATCCTGGACAACAATCCCTCACTTTCACAGGCTTTGGAAGGCAGGCCAGTCCTGGCCCACAGACAACCCACCAACCTCAAGCATATTCTCACCAGCAACAACACTCTGCGCCATAATAACTTTAACTTAGGAACCAATCCAGGCAACAAACCTCGATGCCAACTCTGCCCGCATATCTACACCAGCAACACATCACAGGACCTAACCAGATCAGCCACACCATCACTGGTTCATTCACCTGCACATCTACCAATGTAATATATGCCATTATGTGCCAGCAATGTCCCTCTGCTATGTACATCGGCCAAACTGGACAGTCCCTACGAAAAAGGATAAATGGACACAAATCAGATATCAGGAATGGCAATATACAAAAACCTGTAGGAGAACACTTCAATCTCCCTGCATGCACAATTACAGATTTAAAAGTCACCATATTGCAGCAAAAAAACTTCAAGACCAGACTGCAAAGAGAAACTGCGGAGCTGCAATTCATTTGCAAATTTGACACAATCAGCTCAAGACTGAATAGGGATTATGAATGGCTAACTAACTACAAGAGCAGTTTCTCTTCTCTCGCTATTCACACCACCAGTTCAGGTGCTAGAGGAACACCTCACCCTCCCTGATTAGAGATAACAAGCTGGTTCAGCCTCATTGGACTAACCCTGTTATCTCTAACCTGGTTCTTGCCCACCTATTTATACCTGCCCCTGGATACTTCCACTGCATGCATCCGACAAAGTGGGTATTAGCCCACGAAAGCTTATGCTTCAATACTTTAGTTAGTCTTTAAGGTGCCACAGGACTCTTTGTCACTCATAGAAAGCTATGTCATTATACTAATGAGCCAGTGACATATAGTAATAAACTATCAATATATGCTATTTGCTGATGCATGCCCCAAAACATTCAGTGCAATATCTGCTAGACAAAAGGATGTGAGGTGGATGAAGCTGACTTGTTGATTCCAGAAATGTTCTAAGTGGTCCTCGCTCACTCTTCCTCTCTGTCCTTGCCTACATCTACCTCGGCATAATCAGCCATTGCGAGTTCTGGGGAGCTTCCTTTTAACACTCCTGTTTCCCTTTATCCCACCTCAAAAATCCTGTCCTTGATCTTTATATCTCTAATGCCTCCCTTACACAAGTGAACTACTCATTAGGCAAATGATTTATCAGAGGATGACTCTTCATTTACATGATAATGTCAGTCTGGGAAAGGTGTTACCTGGAATCTTTAGCAATACAAAAGGACAGAACATTGAAATGTATTTATGAAAGTTTGTTTATTCAGCCTCACCTAAAAGGCTGGGAATTACTCTGTGGAAAACCTGGGGCTAAATTAACTAACTGGGGATTAGATTCTTGGCTACACTAGAAAGTTGCACTGCTCTAACTATACCATTATAGTTAAAGTGGCAAAATCCCTCTAGGGTAGAGGTAATTATATTGGTATAAAGCAAAAGTTCCCAAACTGTGGGACATGCCTCCCTGGGGTGTGTGGTGGAAGGTTTGGAGGGGCACAGCTGGGGCCCAGGTCAACCCCCACGAGGGAGCATTACCCAGCTCCTGGCCCCAACCCTGGCTGTTGGGGCTGTGTCCAGGACTCCAGCTGCCAGCCTTGCGCCCGGGGTCCCAGCTGTTGGCCCCGTGCCCAGGGCCAACCTCAGCCTCGGCCCCCAGCCTTGTCCGCTGGCTGAGACTCCACTCCCGGCCCTGCCCACCCACAGCTGTGGCCTCAGCCTTGGCCCTCTTACCCCTGTCCCCATCCAGCTCCAGAATTGCGACCCTTCTTCCAGCCCCGGCTCAGGGTTATAAGGCAGTGGATAGGGGCTAGGGGGATGTGATCCTGGCAGTATAAGCAAAGCTTGTCTTATTAAGTTCATCTAAGGTAACTTTATTATAGAAGGAAGTAAAAATCCAGGATGAGTGGGAAAAATGGCCCTTTAACATAAAAATCTACCCAGAGAAAAGGTGAGAAAAGGAACAGGTGACTCCATTCAGAAGTCTTACTTATTCTCAATAGTTTATTTTGAGTGGCTGATCCATGGACAGTTTAAAGTATCGTCAGCCCAGAGCAGGGCTATGCTATGCTATGCTATGCATGAGATCAAGATTAGCCAGAGTATGGTCTCAAAGCAGCTATATTTCCTCCCACCCCCAGCAACCTCTTTCATTCTTGGAGACAGAATTTTCCCTTATATATCTTGACAAAGCATTTGGAGTAGAGTGGGTGACATAGAGGATATGTATGGGAAGACACAAGATTATTAAGGGCATCATAGACCTGAAGCAGGTTTGATTATAGTAAAGATGTGAAAACCGACCCCTCACGAAGGAAGAGAAGCAGGTGACCTGGCACTTTTCTCAAATTTTGCAGATGACCTTTTGAGAAAACTTTATTATTAGTGGCCAATTGACCCCAGAATAACACTTTCTAGCTGCATAATTCAAAGCGATTTATATGTGGGCTACAACACAAGTCACAGAAGCTGTATCCTTTTGAAAACAATTCTCTACTGCATTAGTCTGTTGTGAAAGCCAGCAGAATCTTAGACAATTTAAATTTAGGACATAAAAGTAGTAGTGACTCCTTATGATTCTTTCCATTCACGTCAGTGTTGCTCTACCTCAGTGGTTCTCAATCAGGGTTATATGTATCTCTGGCAGTACACAGAGGTCTTCCAGGGGGACTCTTTAGTTGTTTTGGTCTGCCAGAACAACTTGTGAGTGACAATGGACCGCAGTTCGTCTCTCGGGAGTTTCAAAATTTTATGAAGGCAAATTGGATATACCACATCACTTCAGCACCATATCATCCATCCACCAATGGATTAGCTGAAAGATTTGTGCAGACAATTAAACAAGCTTTGAAACTGGCACGGGGGCAATACTCCATTCAAAAGCATCTGGACACCTTCTTACTATCGTACAGAAACACAACTCATGTTACGACCAAGGCATCACCGGCCTTTCTAATGATGGGATGACAGCTGCGCATTTGCTGCTGAAATCTTCTGAACCCAGACAAATTGTGCAACGTCAGCAGCAATATCAAGTCATCAGGAGTGCACCCAGAACAAAAGACCGAACCTTTAGCCTGGGGCAGCCAGGAATTATACTTGGCTTGGAATTATACTTCTGGAACTAAATGGGTCCCTGCCATGGTCATCACTCAAACAGGACTTGTTTCCTACACAGTCCGGACTGCAGAGAATGTCACCTGGCGGCGACCTGTAGATCAGCTGTTGCCAGGTCATACAAGTCCTCAGGACACATCTTCAGTTGAGTCATCTGACTTCACCTCTTCTGGTGAGACACCAAATCAAGAATCACCTGTTCCTGACTGTTCTCCTCCATTACTGCCAGCAGCTGAGTTACCCGCTTGCCCAGAACAAGCTGATACTACCTCCTCACCTATTCGCGCTACAAACCCTGAGCCCATTGTCAGGCCTGTGTCCAAGATAATTTCTGATGCTACAACACCAGAAGTTCACCGTAATCCACCTAGAGACAGAAGACTTCCTCACTGGCTGGATCTTTAGCTAGGGCAAACCCACAGTTATGGAGCAAAATAATCCCCGGGGTTTAGCCGGGAATGGAGGCAGTCTGCCCTCCTTCTTTAATTTAGTGTTTGTTTTATTTAGGGGATGTTCTTTTTAAGGGGGGAGGAATATGTTGTGTATTTGGTTGTCGTGGTAACAGCACCTTGTTATTGCTATGGCAACTGAGTTAGATTATTAAGGGATAGCCCGGCCAGTTTTGGCTGGTTTGGTTAGCTCAGTGTGTGGAAATAAAGTGCTGCTTTTAAGGTTAACAGCTCTCTGTGTCTCAGGTGATTTCTTCCTAAAATTACTGTCCCCAAGAATACAACAGATGTCACCAACAAATTATCAAGTGTAAACTCCTTAGCCTTAACATGGAGTTCCAGACAGTCCTCTTAAGTGTTCCAATCTATCTTGCCACCCAGGTAATCCTCCCTTTGTGGCAGATGGTCCCTTACACTTAGGGCTGGTCCTCACTAGGGCAGGGGATCGACTGTAGATACGCAATTTCAGCTACGTTTCTCGGCATATCTACAGCCGACTTACCTGCCGTCCTCACGGCGGCAGCGGGCGGCGGTGTGCTCCCCCATCGACTCCAGCTTGCACCTTTTGGCGAGCTGGAGTTACGGAGTTGA
Source organism: Dermatemys mawii (assembly GCA_007922305.1). NCBI lineage: Eukaryota > Metazoa > Chordata > Testudines > Dermatemydidae > Dermatemys > Dermatemys mawii. The sequence goes on from ML677364.1 coordinate 29,841,232, forward strand.
CGGGGGCACTGCTGGCGATCGATTTATCGTGTCTTGACGAGACGCGATAAATCGATCACCATAAGATTGATCTCTCCCCGCGCTAGTGCAGACAAGCCCTAAGAATCAAATCAGAGTACTCCCTGTCCCAGTGGACCAGTAACTTACCCTAGGTGAGTTGTACTTTAGATCTCACACCAGACACAATGCCTGTAGCAAATTGAATAATAAACTATCTAAAGATTTATTAAATAGGAAAAGGAAACAAGAGAGTTATTTAAAGGAAATAAACATATACACAAAAGAGTTACAATCCTACATTTCAAAAACAGAAGCTTCTATTATAAGCAAGTTCCAGAGACACGTTAGGGCTAACCCAGGCTAACAACTGGAGATCTCTTGCTTATGCCCAGTATTCCTGCCCACCCCAGAGTCCAAGCAGCATAAAGATACAGTTCCTCCTTATTAGAGGTTTTTGATTCCTTTCCCCTCTTTTGCTTTGAGCTGCAAACTCAGCCAATGAAAGGAATTCACTTGCAAAACTCATCTTCATGGAGATGAGGGGAGAGTAAACAACGTGTCTTCTTTAATGTTCCACTCTAGTCCGTCTGTTGTTGATTGGCCTTCCTGGTTGGGCAGGACGTAACACCTTCTGTTGGAGACCAGCATTTCATATTAATTAATGTCTCTCTCCTGTCTGGTGATTTATACAGTTACAAAGACTTACAATGCAATTTTTCAAATGTTACCTTACAACAGCAGTGTCCAAAATGTTCACCACTGGCCACATGTGGCTAATAGGCTATTGAAATGTGGCTAATGCATGTGGCTTTTTTATAATGTGGCTAATAAGAAAAATTCAAAACCAGAAGTGTGACTAGCAGTGTGGCTAGCATCAAATTTCTACTGGAAACCGCTGCCTTACAACATGGAATACAGATGTTATAAGTGAGATTAATGCATGCAGCAACTCACACTCCTTAAAGTCTAAATACTAAACACATTCTTATCCCTATTTTAACAATACTAACACAAAGCTGAGCCAGACTAATTCCAGCCATGTATTTGTCAATATTCAATTGTGGCACGGGAACCTTGGCATGAGATGACATCTGGTCTGCCAGCATTACAATTATTATGAAGGATATTACGAACTATTGGGTAGGTTTTAGCCTATTCCTAGCTGTTGCTTCATTTACTGACAGATGCTGTGCCATTATATTTGTGTACCATCTCCTCCTCCTTCTTGCTTCCGCATTGCTTAAAAATGGCAGACAAGTGTGGGAGTGTGGGGGGAGCAGCAGCTTACAGGGGCTGAATGCAGTAGATTTTTAAATGGAAAAACATTAATGCAAAAGTTAAGCATTTGTGGCCTTATCTCAGAGAAAATATAATTTGTTGTTGTAACACAACCCTTAAAGGCACTTCTATCTGATACCCCTGCATGCTAAGTTGCCCTCTCAACAGTGCAGAATCTGGCTTATTGGTGACCTTACTTGGTCCACTCCTGGAGAGAGTAATAAACCAGAATTCTTCATCTAATAAAAATTCCAGGCACTCGCTGAGATTTATTGGTAAGGGAAGCCTCCATCTGCCACTGTTTTAACTTGCAATCCCTGTCCAGACACCTATCAGTTCATCTGTCACAAGACACAGAAAGATTTCAAGGGCACTCACAACTTTTCTCCATCTCTCTCAGGAGCAAGTACAACAGTATCAAACTCACTGAGGGAAGGAAGATCACTTAGGGTTCGTCTACAGTATGAAATTATGTTGAATTTATATAAGTTAATTTTTTGGAAGAGATTTTATACAGTCGAGTGCGTGTGTCCCCACTAAGCATGTTAAGTCAGCGGAGTGCGTCCACGGAACTGAGCTTAGCATTGACTCTTGGAGCGGTGCACTGTGGGTAGCTAGCCCACAGTTCCCGCAGTCCCCGCCTCCCATTGGAATTCTGGGTTAAGCTCCCGGTGCACGATGGGGTGAAAACATTACCGCGGGTGGTTTTGGGTGCATGTCATCAGTCGCCCCTCCCTCCATGAAAGCAATGGCAGACAATCTTTTTGAGCCTTTTTTCTGCAGCAGACAGTGCAATAGGACTGCTAGCTGTCCTCATCCTCATACATGGCGTACGGCTCCACTGCTTCTGCTGCCACTCTGCTCTTCTGCAACTCTGCGGCACACGGTGCAGTAGGACTGAAAGCCATCCTCATACATGGTGTACGGTTCCAGTGCTTCTGCTTCGTTTCACGCCTTTTTTCCTGGACTATCTGTGCAGACGCCATAGCACGGCAAGCATGGAGCCTGTTCAGCTCACTGCTGCAGTTGTGACCATTGACTGCATTAACCTGCAATATGTGCAAAACCAGTATGTGCAGACCATTGACTGCATTATCCTGCAGTATCTGCAGAACCTGCAAAACCAGGCGAGGAAGCGATGACAGCACGATAACAATAGTGATGAGGACATGGACACAGAGGTTCCTGGAAGCATGGCATGTGGCGATTGGGACATCATGGTGATGTTGGGCCAGGTTCATGCCGGGGAACACCAATTCTGGGCCGGGGAAACAAGACAGACTGGTGGGACCACATAGTATTGCAGGTATGGGATGATTCCCAGTGGCTGAGAAACTTTAGCATGCATAAGGCCACTTTCATGGAACTTTGTGACCAGGGCCGGTGTAAGGATATTTTGTGCCCTAGGCGAAACTTCCACCCCTCCCCTTCCGCACCTCCCTGCCTCCCCTGTCAGAGGGTGATCCTGGCTCAGCCATGTCCTCCGCAGCCCCTCCCACCCCTGGGGACATGGGCAGAGAGCCTTTGCGCCCTCCTCCCAGTGGGACACCGAGCCCTCGTGCGCCGCTTACCCCCCACAGCAGGACACGGGCACAGACATAGGCACAGACTTTCAGATTTCCTGGGGGTTGCTCGACACCCCTGCTCCGGCATAGGCCCTGCCCCACTGCTTCCCCCAATGCTCCACCCTCATCCCACTTCTTCCTCCCTTCCCCCTCCCCTGCCTGAGGTTCCCCATATTTCCCCTCCCCAGCCTGAGGTTCCCCATATTCTTCCCCCCTTCCCCCTCCCCTGCCCGTGGTTGCCCCGTATTCAACGGTGCCTCCCCATGGAGGGTGGAGGGGTGAATGTGTGTCTCCCTCCATGCCCAGCTCCAGGGCCTCCACACTCTCGCCGCTCCATGTAATCTGCGGGGCGGGGGAGCACTTTGTCCTCCCACTGAGCCTGGCCTCCTGGCATGTTTTGCTGTTTTCCTGGAGCAGAGCAGGAGGAGCCACTTTAAACGCCGGCCCCTCCCGGTCACTGCTCCGCAGCCCTGCCTGGCAGCTGCCTGACAGAGCCTGGTTGAGGAGGTGGAGGCTTCCGTTCCCATCTGGTTCAGCTGCTGGGGACCCCAGCACCCAAGCCCAGGCAGGCAACAGGAGTTACCTCCCCAGCCATGCTCTCAAGCAACTGCTGCGCAAGGTTGCAGAGCAGCGTCTCAGTGGCTGGAAGGGGCTGGTCCTGTCCCTTCCATTCCCCGCATCTGGGCCCTGCGTCGCCCAGGCCCATCCCCTGTTCCTCCCCTAGCATGCCACCCAACAGGTGATCGAGGCTGGTGGGAGTAGGGTGACCAGATGACCACAAAATATCAGGACACATGGGGGGGGGAGAGGGAAAAAGGGGGGGAAAGGGGAGGAGGGGGGAGCCACAGGCTCACCTCCCCCACTCCACTAGACCCATAGGGACCAGCTGGGAGATACAAAGCCTGACCACGGGTCAGCAGTGCAGACTGGAACTGATTCTCTTCATTGTGAAAGTATGCATTAAAATACTTATTTTGAGAAAAAAAGAAACATCTAGAGTATTACATAGACTTAGCAAACAGCCGTCCACAATAAAGATTGGTCAGGTGTCAGGTTTCTCAGTCTTAACAGTGTCCCTGTAATGTCAAGTGAACATTTTACACTAATGAGGAGACAGTTGTACATGGACATAGAGTTACTGTAGCTTTGACTTACTGCACACTTGACTTTCTTGAAAATGTTCCAGTTTTTGTGTCTGTGAACAGATGTGATGTCTTTATGCAGTGTAGAGCGTCGGCTCATTCCTTCCTTGCACATTACTGTACATGGGCCACTCATCATTTTGTTGACAAAAATATTGAACTTGAAGAATATCACTTTTGCTTAAAGTAAACAGGAGACTCACACTTTCCTGTTCCTTCTTTCCCCACCTCCGAAAAGGCGCAATATGCAGCTGTAGACTGGGCCAAAAAGAGCCCTAGGAACATGGATGGTGGGTGAATCACGGGCTTAGGGAGGCCAGTCCAATCCACCCCTTCCATCTCCCCAATCCCAGAGCCTCCCAGACCTGGGTTGCCTGCATGCCCAGTGGGTGGTGCACAGGACCCTCACCAGCTAGGGAGTGGTGAGCAGGCAGGTGGTGCGCGGTCTCCCACCATGTCCTGGAACACTGGGTGGGTGGTACATGGCCCCCTGCCGTCCCCGCAGCCCTAGGTAAGTAAACGGCCTGCCCCTTCCCTAGCCCAGAGCACTGGCCAGGCAGTGTATGGTCCTTCCTCCCACCCTAGCGTTGGACAGCCCCAGCCACCCAAGTCCCAGCTGCCTTAGCTGCAGCCAGCTTCCCTTCCTGGAAGAGTAGCAGCCTGCCAACGTGGGGCCAACTAGCAGCAGCAGGAGCCTCAGTGTGGAGCAGGGCCATGCGGGTCTGTCTGGGCAGGCACAGCCTTCCCCAGCCTATTACACATGGCACCCATGCCTAGAAATGTTAATCTTTTTGCCTGGAGCACTAACTGGATGAGAATAAAGCAATTCAATGAATGCTCAAAACATAGGCATGCCACTCTGAGTTTTCTAATGTAATACAAATATTTTCTTTCAAGCACATTGTATCCACTTTTCTCATATGATTTTTCTAGAAAAAAACATCCTTGAAATCAAGGGGGCAAAGGAGATAGTTGGAACTTTATAATAATTACACTACTGAAAATTGTATATAGTTAATTGTAGCCCTCTGTCCTGACCCACTTGCCTTCTTAGGCCCTAACCCTGGAAAGACTTATGCATGTAGTTAATTTTAAGCGTGCAAGAAGTTCCATTGAATTCATGGGGCTAGTCACATGCTTACAGTTAAACACAAGCCTTTGCAGAATTAAGGCCTTCATTTGTAAGCTCTTTAAGATAGGAAGGCACGATCCCTAAATGTTTGTACACTGCCTGGCCCAAATGAACCCTGTTCTTGGTTGGGAACTGTTTACTAGATTAAAGATTACTGTAGGATATGCTTTCATATACTTTCACACTGCATAACGCTGGCATTACTTCTTAGTCCGGACCTCCAGTATCTTTGCTATTCCATGTAGCTGTCTATGCTACGAGCTAGGGATGGATTCCCCCGCTCATGTGCGCATATTTGTGGTAGCTTGATGAGAGTTAGTATGAGTATAAATAGCAGCATAGCCACAGTAGCATGGGCAGCAGTGGCTGTGCCAAATGCAGACCCATTTGAAAACAGTGCGTATGTACTTGGCATGGATCAGCCATGCCCTCGCTGCTGCTTCCCGTGCTACCCAGGCTACACTACTATTGATATTTGAACTACTGCAAGTATGTGTAAATAAGTGAGGGGAATCCCACTGAGCTTGTAGTGTGGCATAGCCTTAGTCTCTTTCCAATCAGAGAACAAGAATTGTGCCAAATTAGGTGTGGGTTTGTGAGGTATACAAATGTCAAATAGGTATGCATACGGAATTACCAAACTTATTTTCTATTTGTGGTCAAATTCAGACTGGAAGCTAGACTTCTAGTGGTATGTGTATGTTCTTACCTTCCCCTCTGGGGTTTCTTTGTTTCTATCTTTGTCACAGAGGCTGAAGGGAGAATATCTAGTATACATTGGGGTTCCTCTTTACAGATAACAAAGGTGAGACATTGTTAGAAAGAGCATCAAAACAAGTGATGGAACCATTCGAGATACTAAGTGACAGTAAGCATCAGGCCTGGATGGTATTTACCTACGAGTACTAATGGAAATTAAGAATGGAATGTATGACTTGTTAATGAAAATATCTCTCTAGCATTACAAATATATTATACTGTGCTTAGATGTGTGCTATAGAAATAGCCTAGACAGATTAGACAGATATTTTATTTTTCTATTTTATTAGGGAATGGGAAGGATGCCAACACTGCACCCATGCTAAAAAAGACCAAAAGAAATATAGGCCAATTATCTTGATCTCATTACTGGGAATAGTTGTTAATAAAGTAATTAAAGACAAAATTACAGAGCACTAAAATAAGTATAATGTGAGAAGGACAAATTAGCACAGCTTCTGTGAGAGTAAATTGTGATTAACGTTTTATAATTTTCTTCAAGCATTAACAAAAAATAGTGGAAAAGATGATATAATGTACTGGATAAAGTCTCACACCAGACACTATAAAATAAACATGATAACCACAGGCATGGTAAATTATTGTCATTGATCAAAAACTATTTCAAAGGATGGAAGCAAAGTATATGAATCAATGGCTAATTCTCATCCTAGATAAGGTTAATATTGGGTTGGCCCAGAGATCAGTACAGTGAAATATTTCTGTTGTGCTATTACCAAACGAAGCCAATAAGAGGTAGCAAATTAATGATAAAAAGATATCACAAAATATTACAATTCATTACTCAAAAGGTATAGATCCTAAAACTTGTTGGAAACTGGTGATTAGCACTTATTACCCACCCCTCCTCAAAACTTAATTTTATTCTACCATGCTGCAAAACCATTCAACAGTGTTATGCAATTATTTGATTCCAAGTTCTCATCATGTGAAAAAGAGTCCAGTCACCATTTTCACCTCCCTGGAATAAATCCACTTGCCATGGCCCAGACTGTGCATCTACCTATGCAAAGGGTGATATGCGACTGGGTGCAATCGCTCTCTGCTCATGCCCCCTAGAGCGCAAAAGGATGGGAAGTGGGGGAATACGTTGGGTTGAGTATTTGGCCAGTGGCATACAAAGCACAAATCCAAATCCCTGGCAACAGAACCCAGACCCAAATTACTATTAATACTGTAGCAGTAACAAACAAACAGATGAACTTACAAGTAAGGTAACAAAACTTTATAACATGCTAAAAATCTCATCTCCACAATAAAGTCTCATGTAGTCCCTAGACTCCTGCATGAGACTGGAGAGGTTGGAGGGGACTCCAATTCACTGTCCAGCTATCTGCGTGGGCCTGGTTGCAATGGAGCCCACCAAGGTTGTAAAGTGTGTGGCAATTCACCAGACACCTACCCAGGCCAGGCCGTACTGGGAGCTTGGCAAGAGGCCCAGAGAATTCCCTTCTTCATTCTCTAGACCAGGGGTCTCAAAACTTTATGAGACGAGGGCCATATTATATTTTTAAAGGGGTTTCGCGGGCCAAAGCGACTGTGAAAAAATTCAATATATGCAAATATATGCAAAATCCCCCCCCCTTGCTCCTCCAGCTGCTGCCGCGTGCCTCCCCCTTTCTCCTCCAGCCACTGCCGCAGGGGCACTCACCCTTCCGCACATGGGGCCACCATCAGCAGATCACAGGGTGGGACAGCGGCGGCTTCTCCACGTGCCTACTCGGTGTGCCTGCTCAGCTGGAGGGCTGGACAAATCGAAGCCGGGGGCCGAATCCAGCCCCCAGGCCATAGTTTGGAGACCCCTTCTCTAGACCCCTATAAAAAGCCAGGAAGCATCAAGATCCAGGTGAGGAGGACAGAGAAGCTCCTTTTTCATTTGCTGGGAGGCTAAGGCACTGTGAGATAAATGCTCAGGTCTTTTCCAGAAGGCACTGATACAAACATGGTTTGCTAAAGGTTTGACTAAATAAACTTAGAAGACATATTGCTGTATTGTGGGAAAAAAACTGGTGCGTGGAGACACAATTCAGTTACATTCATTGTAATTCACTTAGATGAGAGTGCCACAAACTGGCCACAAAAACTCAGTTGTACTTGTTGTACTGACAGGCCCTAAATGGGGCCAAACAATATTAGAACTATGTTTAAACATGACCCATGGTGGCTGGCTAAGCCATGTTAAAAATTAGTTTAGCTGTAACCTTAACTCAGTTTGATAGTTTCTTAACTTAGTTTGAGTCCTGATAGGGATATGCACGCTTCTGTCCTTCAAAACTTGGGAACACAACAATTTCCTGGACAAGAATTGTTTTCTGTAGCTGAGGGAAGGAAAGCAAACTACGTACTCTGGGAGTAGAGTCTCTGATTTTTAAACATATTAACATTTCAGAACTATGTTCTGCTTCATTAACACATTTTCAAAAGAACAATAAGTACATTATGGCATGTGATTGTTTTTTGTTAGTTTCTTGTGTCACATGTTGTCAGATAACTCTCTGAAGATCAGGGCTTTATTATTTACATGAAACAACTGAAGTAAGGAACAATTAGAGAATATGAGTAATAAGCACGAAGAAACCTAGTCCCAGGGTCTTAGTCACAAATTGATGTTTTTGAGGAAATAATGGAGACTTTGCAATAACATTTTTTTGGCCTTCATCTCAAAATGCCAAATGAATGAATTAAAATTAGGAGTGCCCCCAGTGGCAAATTAACACACGGGGGGGGCCTGTGCCCAGGGTCTCCAGCCAATTTTGGGGCACTCAGCAGGAGCACCGAAAACTGGGTAGACGGGTGGGGGGTGGGGCACAAGGCTTCACCCTCTCCATGGCCCTGCCCCCTGCTCCTTCTCTTTCTTCTGCGGCTTCCCACCCTGGCCAGGCTGGAAGCTGGAGTCGGGCCATAGTAAGAGCCACCCAGGGAGCCCAGTCACTATGGGGAGCCCCAGACCATCCACCTGCCCTGGGGTGCGGCCAGGGTGCCAGAGAGGAACCCCTGGCCCATGTCTCTGCTCCCTGGGGGCGCATCACCCAGGGGAGGTGGAAATTCCAGGGCTCCATATACAGCAGCCTTGGCTCCTGGTGGCTCTTACCATGACCTGGAGCCAGCTCTTGCCCTGGCCATGGGGTGTGGCCTCTGGAGGGAAGAGGAAGAGCAGGGGCCAGGCCAAGCCACTGAGACGGACCAGGCCTTGTGGTGAGGAGGAATTCACCCCCTCCCAGCATTCTACCAGGAAGAGGCTGGCACCACCGGCAGGGGCTGTGCTTTGTGACAGGGTAACTTTATACTAATGCATTTTGGAACATTTGTGTTTTAATGGGATGTGGGGAGCTCAAATGTTTTTTGTGCTCAGGATCCCAATACATTTTAATCTTCCTCTTGGCAGAGCAAGAAAGAATACATAGAACTGCTCCTGCTAAAAATATTAGAGACATTCTGGGATCCTGTCTCAAAGACATGAATGGGTTTCTAACCTCAACTATCATGCATTTGTTATATATGTAGCATTCGTTGGGTGATTTAAGTAGACAGAAGACTACGGGAGAAATTAAAAAAAATATGTTAGTTACAGCATATGTCGGTTGCACTCAGAAACTGATGAGTACAATTTGCTTACACTCAGGTGAAACTATTTCCTAGAGCAGTATGAATTGCAGCGACTCATAGGACCAATTTCTGCCATGATGCATATGCTCTGCGACCTCATGAAAAGCTCAGATTGCACAGGGTTTGATCATGGCTCAAATTTTACTGGGGGCAGATTTTTCCTTTACAACCCTGCTGTGGTTCTAAGAATTGAGTCCCCTGATAAAACTCCATAGCTAAAGAAAAACCCCTTCATTTTTACTCTATTATTGCCCTCCTCATCATGCATTACAACTGTTAAATGACTTTGAAGCCCAACAGTCCTGCTTTTTAATCACTCAGAAGAACCTCCATCAGTCTAGCAAATGAGAGACCAGAACAAGAAATTGAATAATCAAGCCAGAGTCTACTGTAGAATACTACCAATTAACCACCAGGCTACTCTGAAGGAAAATATTTTTGATACACTCACAGAAATTGGAAGGCATCTATTGTGCCATCTCCCACAATAGGAACTCAGGGTGTGTCCAGTATCACTAAAAATCAAATAACCTGTTTAGGTGCCTACCCTTAGGTATTCAAGTTTGAAAATTTCGGCCTAGATTACTATTTCTTATGATTGTTTAAAAAAAAAAAACACCTTTCAAATGTGAATAGAATTTAAATTGATGTAGTGTTGTGTTCTCGAGTTTGTGAATTGACAGCTTAAAACAATAGCTTAAAAGTGTCTCCATGTGTGTTGACTCTGAAGCCTAAAGGTAACACATACTTTAAATGTCAACATTAACTCCTTTACTGCTGATCATTTTAAAAGAAACATCCTGCTAATATGCTTATCTTCTGTTGTTGGATACAGTGGTGGACAATCTCTTATCCACATGCAAAACTACCTGATATTTTTCTTCTCTGCCCTGACAATTTCTCTAGTGAGTTATATGTTGTCAATATAAACATCTGCAGTCCACTGAAAATAAATTGGAATTTAATATTAAAATAAATACCAGAAGGGACACTTGTGTTATACATTTTCATATGTGATTCAATACAAACATTTTTTTAATTTACCTGAAGATGATGCCTAATTTTCGTGACCAAGAGTCTTGTAGCATCTTATAGACTAACAGATGTTTGGGATCATAAGCTTTTGTGGACTAAGACCCACTTCATCAGATGAATGTTGTAGAAATCTCCAGAGACAGGTAAAAATATGCAGGCAAGATAGCAAGGTAAATTCAATCAGGGAAGGTGAGGCCCACTTCCAGCAGCTAATAAGGTGCTACAAGACTCTTTGTCGCTTTTGCAGATCCAGACTAACACGGCTACCCCTTTGATACTAGACACCTAATTCTTGTGTTGCCACAAATTCTTCACTGTTCTCATACTAAACTCACATAGACAGATATTACAATGGTGCAACTCCACTGGCATTAAAATGTCTGGTTTAAAGATTATTTTTACCTTCTGAGGGCTTGATTTTGATATTTACTTACACTGACACTTTATTTATATAACATTTATAATAGTTTAAGTAATCAGAATCAGGTCCTTAGAAATAAAATAACTTTTGTTCTGGTCATTTCACCACTTTACTGCCTACTGCTTATTTCCATATACTTTATTTATGTTCACCAAAGCCGTAATTCTAGGTTTTTTGTCACACTTGAACTGCAACTTCTGGTTCAGAGTCCTCTTTCTCTGGTCTTTTCAGTTATATTCCTAAAGCCTCCAGGAGGTAGCTATATTTAGATACACAACTGCTTTTTTGCCTTTTAGTTTGCTTTACATGGTTTTGCTATGTCTCCATCTTACCTGGAACTCTGCATTTCACCCAGCATATTCTGCCAGGAACTACTTTTCCATTTTCTTGACAGTAGTGTTTTGTATTTAAAAGTACATTCTCCACTACTTTTTAAATTAGTTTGTGATTTCTTTTCATGAACTTAAAAATATTTTCCCCAAACTCATATTCAGTCAAACCCTGCTCGTTTTGTTCACAAAAGCAGCCAAAGTGAAATCACCATGTAAGGCAAACAACATTTGGCCAGAATTCTTTTCTGTTTAGCTGACACTGATTTTTGTTTTCAACTTCCAAATTTGTAATATAACAGAAACAAAAATGGTCCCTTTTATTCACTTCGTTGCTGGTGCATGAGCGTCAAAAAGGTCAAAAGGTAGGGAAAAAGGTTTGTGAACCGGATGAATCCAAAAGTACTGCTCTGTAAGTGCTAGGCAGCATGAGTAAGAGTGGCAGAATCATGCCCACAAAAGAGCACTCATAATCTGTGTAAAGTGAGAATGTTAAGGCTTGTGATAATAAGGCTAGAACAAAAATATTTAGAGCCCAGCTGCCTAACTCTTACAATGACTGATATACTTGTTTAACAGATTTGCTTGTAAATGGCAACATTTTCTGAAGCAGTTGAAGTATCAATGAGGATAGAAGGCATTCCCCTATGTTAGATTATAACCATTGATGTTGGTGAGGAAAATGTAAATTTTGGGGAAGAGTGGGGGCAAAGGAAAAAAAGGCTGCTCAGTCTGGGGATATAGATGTCTCGTAACAGTCCAACTCATCACCTCAACACACGGCCTAGGGAGGTGGGCTATGTGTTGGAATAATACGTAAAAAAACATCTTCCTCCCAAGGCCATGGAGTATCACTGGAGCTACTCTGAGGCCATTACTGCCACCTAAAGGATGCACTAGTCCCTGCAGCAGATGCGTTCGCCTTTCACAGGGGGATGCCTGGTGAATCCATGTAGTCCTGGACCTCCAAGGCTGGATTTTCTGTTCCTGTATGACCATTTTGCACAGCTTGGGACCATGGCAAGTAGTTGTATTCTGGCCAGAGGTGGTCAGCAGAGAATTCCCTTTGTGTAAGGGAGCCCTTCACTGGCATGAAGCTTACATAGGCATTCAAGCCACTTCCTGAACCAGCTATCCCACACACATCTAGGGTCGGGGGCATGTTGAGAGAGGGAAGGATCATGCTGGATCAGGATGAGATTGGGGTAGAGTTACTGGACAGCAAATGTGAAAAATCGGGACAGGGTAATAGGAGCTTATATAAGAAAAAGCCCCATATACCAGGACTGTCCCTATAAAATCAGGACATGTGGTCACCCTAGTTTGGGGAAGGGTCATGACAAAGCAGAGCTCCACTATGCCTATCCTCCAGTGGCATAAAGTCACTTCATAGATTTTAAAGCGAGGGGGACCATCATGATCATCTAGTCCAGGGGTAGGCAACCTATGACACGCGTGCCAAAGGCAGCAGGCAAGCTGATTTTTAATGGCACTCACACTGCTTGGGTCCTGGCCACTGGTCTGGAAGCCTCTGCATTTTAATTTAATTTTAAATTAAGCTTCTTAAACATTTACTTTACATACAATAGTTTAGTTATACATTAAAGACTTATAGGAAGAGACCTTCTAAAAACCTTAGAATGTATTACTGGTACATGAAACCTTACATTAGAGTGAATAAATGAAGACTCGGCACACCACTTCTGAAAGGTTTCCCCAAATTTCCTGGTGCCCTACGCAGCTGCATACTTTGTGTATGGGTAGGGATGGCCCTGCTTTCCAGGACACAGTAGAATGGTCCCACCCCCGAACTGACAGCTTCTGTGCCATTGAGGAGGATAAAGTCTCAGGGAAGGAGAACATCCAACTGGAGCAGAGGAAAAGGATCACATAGTTGGGATCCTCCTTCCAGATGATGTTGTGGTAACCTCTCACACTGAGGATATCTCTCCAAGGGAGGGAACTCCAGTTATTAGGAAGAGACAGGTAATAATTATGGGGGATTCAATCATTAGAATCATAAATAGCTGAGAACCACATGGTGACTTGCCTGCCTGGTGCAAAGGTTTCAAATCTCTTGAGACATCTAGATAGACTTATGTGTAATTCTGTGGAGGAGCCAGTGGTTGTGGTACATGTATGTACCAAAGACATAGGGAAGGATAGAAGAGAGGACCAGGAGGCCAAATTTAGGCTGCTAGGAAAAAGACTGAAGTCCAGGGCCTCCATGGTAGCATTCTCTGAAATGCTTCCAGTTCCCTATGCAGGGCCAGTTAGACAGAACTGGAGGGTCTCAATGCTATTAGTTTTCCCTTCAAGGTTAATGGGTCCAGTTGGGGAACAGTTTGATTCCAGATAATCCTGGGGAAGGACATTGTATGAATTGACTAGCCTGGACAACATTTACAATAATCTTTTGTCTGTTACTCTCAATACAGTGACTCCTATACCTTTTATTTCCTGGTGACGTCCATATAGATTATTATAGTGGGTATATAATGGCAGGCAAGAGACAGAGTGGCAAGACAGCTCAAATGCCAGTACTGGAAATCCCAGTCTAGTCTGACTACAACATGCATTGTTTTTGCAGTCATATGCCATGGCTGTACTATATCCCATCTCCATCACAGCCTCTGCAAAGTTCTGATCAGTAGAACTTTTCCAGCTGATGAACAACCTGGTTAATCTGAAATGTCTGCATCAGTAACAATTGTCAAGTGTTTCTGCTGTGATAAGCATTCCATTTAATTTGTGGATCGGACCACTCAGATTTAGACTGCACTGTGGTAGTAGAGCCATATTTTGAAAGGATAGAGGCACCACTGCAATTACTGCAATTTGATGATGAAATCACACTGGTATAAATCTGGAATAATGCAGTAGTGAATACAGTGTCTTCTCTGCTTGAGTTTTAGCTGGTGTCCCGCTCTAAAGTGATGGGGGACATGCACACTGTGTCTCACATGTCAGCTCGATGCTCCGTCACACCTGATGAAGACTATGTGGGAGGTACTGGGATCATAGTTGAAGATGATTTTCAGTTCCTTCCTCTGATAGTGCAAGAGGTCAGTTTTCTTAAAGAACAGATTATCTCTTGTTGCCCCAGCCCTCTCCAGCTGTTGCCAAGTGTTCATTCTTCCTTCTTGGGAAAAAAGTATAGTCAGAAAATATGCTGTTCTCAGGCCTTGTTGACCCTGGTCCATTTGGATTTAGGCCTTCTCATGGTACCAAAGGTGCAGTGGTTTTACTGGATGATGATTGGATGTCAGTGCTGCCTTTTGGATCTGTCAGCTTCCTTCTCTACTACAGCAGAATCTCAGAGATATGAACACCAGAGTTACAAACTGACAGTCAACTACACACCTCATTTGGAAACAGAAGTATGCAGTCAGGCAGCAGCAGAGACCAAAAGGAAAAAAAAAGAAAAGAATGAAAGAAAAAAGCAAATACTGTATGACTAAGCAAAATGTCAAGCAGTGGGGAGCGAAATGTGTCATACTTTCAATTGACACAGCTAGAAATATTTTTTAAAAACTCAACAACGGTATTAGCCTCAGCAACATAGCAGTAGAATATGGTACTGTACTGGGAAATCAACTGTCATCGATATTGGGAAAAGCTGGGAAAAAATAAAAGCAATTTGCAAAAGAAGCCAAAGACATTGGAAGAGTAAAAAAACAGGTGCATTGTACACATAGCAGCTGCTTTTGCTGATGATTTTGGTAAGGCCATGTATCTGTGATTAGCACAAGAGAGATCAAAAGGCAAACGGTGCTATGGTTACAGAAAGGGCAAAGTTACTCTGCTGAGAAATGTATCCTGACAAAGGGTCGGGCCATTTTGAAAGAAGCATAGGGTGGCTCTGCTGGTTCAATAATTGGGATGGAATATGGCAATTGGGGATGCAAGGAGAGTCTCTGAGAACTGACTCAAACGCCATTGGGGAATTTAAAGACACTTTCAAATCTTTTTTTGAACAGCATCAATTTACCCAGGACCAAGCATTTAACTGTGACAAGATGGGCCTGTACTGGTGCCTGCTTCCAAACAAGACTCTGGCAGACAGTTCAGGAAAACTGGTGAAGAATTTAAAATCCAGTAAAGATAGGGTCAGGCTGATGGCTACTGCTAACGCAGGTGGGGATTTCTGTCTCCCCTTGGTTTTCCTTCACAAAAGTGTGGAACCTTGCTGCTTTGCAAACATCACTATGTTAGCTCTACTTGTCCTGGGGTGACCAGACTGCAAGAGTAAAATATCAGGACACATACGGGGTGGGGGGAACAGCCACAGGTGCACAGCCCTGACCAGAGCTATGGGGGTGGAAGCTGCGAGGCAGGGGCACACGATCCCAGTTCCAGCCCTGGCTGCACAGCTGGCTCAGCCCAATTGATAGTCACCTCACGTCCCAGCAGGGCCACTGAGAGCGGCCAGGGGAGGGGCCAGGGTGTGGGGAAGTGAGTGTCTGGGAGGTCTAGAAGGGGATGCTGGGCTGTGACGGGGTGGAGGGGCACTGCGCAGTGGGGGAGGTTTGTATGTTTCAGGGTGGTAGGCAGTGGGGAGGCCTGTTAGGGGGTGCTGGGCAGTGGGAGAGATCTGTGTGTGTCAGGGTGCTGGGCATTGGGAGTCTGTGTGGGGCACTGTGTAGTGGTGGTGATAGGGTTGTGGGGAAGGACACTGGATAGTGGGGGAGAACTGTGTGTGTTGGGGAACTAAGGAGTGGGGGTTCTGTGTGGGGTGTTGGGAAACTGTGAGGGGACTGTGTGTGTGTGTGTGTGGGCGCTGGGCATAGTGGGTCTGGGGGATGCTGGGCATAGCAGGTCCAGGTGGTGCTGGGCGGGGGAGCTGTGTGGGCTTTGGTGTTGGCATTTTTTTCATTGATAATGAACACTGGAAAAGAAGCAAAAGAAATTATTTAAAATGGAAAAACAGTACTGTGTTAAATGTAAAATGCTAAAAAATAAAGTCAAAATTTTAAAAAAGATTTGAGAAGGGAAGGAAACTGTTTCTGTGCTTGTTTTGTTTAAACTAAAATGGTTAGAAGCAGCATTTTTCTTCTGCATAGTAAAGTTTCACATTTTTAAATCAATGTTCAGTTGTAAACTTTTGAAAAAACAATCATAACTTTTTTTCAGAGTTACAAATAACCTCCATTCCCAAGGCGTTTGTAACTCTGAGGTTCGACTGTATTGTCCGCTAGGTGGTGCTAACACACTTGCAAACCCCAGAAGCAGAGTCATTTTTGAGTAGTTGTACTGCTTTCTACTGACCAATAAGGCAGTGCCTGTTCCTTTATAGTGATACCTGTGCCAAAGTGATATTTCATCACAGTGGGTTACTGTAATATACTCTACACCAGATTTCACCCTAAAACCATTGGAAAACTGCAGTTAGTGCAGAACATGGTGTGCCATTTATTAAATGGCTTATCTGTAGAGTACACATTGCACCAGGAGTCCATTGCCAGAATTGCCAGGCATCTGACTGAGGCAGGAGCAGATGCGGGCTGGATCAAGGTCTGACTAGCAGGGAAACAGGTCTTGCTAGAGCAGGAGCAGTCTTTTGAAACTACTGGCAATGGGAGCGTTTCCAGCAGGTAGTGATATTGAACAGTCTAGGGGTATGTCTATAGAGCAAAGAAAAACCCATGGCTGGCCCATGCCAGTCAACTCAGGCTGCGGGGCTGTTTCACTGCAAAGTAGACTTCTGGGCTCAGGCTGGAACTTGAGCTCTGGGATGCTAGGGTCCTAGAGCCCAGAAGCCTACACAGCAATGACACAGCCCTGCAGCCCAAGGTCCCTGAAACTGAACCGGCTGGCACGGGCCAGCAGCGAGTTTTTCATTGCTGTATTGACATACTCTAGAGAGAGAGAGACTGCTTCCATTAGGAGCCTACACACATTCCATGGGATCAACTGAGTGGAGCTGAACCCAAGTTTGGCTGAACCCGCCTTGAATAGCATGGGGCCTATCACAAGATGTGCAGGTAATTGTCACTCTCTGGCTCAGGGATGACTCCTCAGGCTTAAGCAGCCTCAGACACAGGTAACTCCGGGTTGACTCACCAGGTTTACAGAGGCTGGGGCTCAGAGATATCTCAGGCTTGGGCAGGCTCAGAGATATCACATCCATACCATGCACCAGTTCTTGTTGCCAATTGATTTGAATGTGACATTTGTTGTTTGAATCCCTGTGTGATTTGGATGCTGCCTACTTTAAAGCCTGCCTTTCTCAATGCATCCCAACATGGTAACTGTAATCAATGGAGTCACCCAAGCTAACAGCCCGCTGGTTTAAATAAGAGGAGTGGATACAAGGGCATTGTAGTGAGGGGGCTTCATCTCTAGAACTTGTTTTTCCCTTTGGTCTAACAGTCCAGATTTAAAAACTTTCAGGCCACACTGTAAGGCTCATCAGTTTCCCAAAGCTTTTCTGGGAGTGTCAGCTGAATAAGCTTATAGAGGAGACAGCAAGTGAGTTTATTTGTGTGGCCCAAACTGTCCCAAAAGAATTAATTCTGTGAGGAGGAACATAGGAAAACCACAGGCAGGTTGCCTGAGTCTCATTCATGATAACATTGTGCACGGCCATGAGGCTACAGGGACTTGAAAAGTTGTTCACAGTCACTTTTATAAGCAGATCCAGTGATCCAAAGACGCACTCACTGCTTTCAGATGACTGCATGAAAATACATATGTAACTAGCTGTTGAAGGGGTTCTCAGTAAATGTGTTTATATGTCTTTTTCATTCCATACTACTTCATGCAGCAACCTAACCTATTTAGTGTGGTTCTTCAAGCTAGCAAACTTCCCACAAGTTCTAGGGGACAAATTCTGCTCTTGGTTACGCTGGTGCTACCTCGATGAAGTTGCATTGATGTAAAAGCAGAATTTGGTTTACGCTCTCTCAGTCCAAACAATAGGGCCTGAGGAGCAGAACTCAAAAATATTTAAGAACCAGCACAAGTTCTAACTGAGAATCCTGTAAACCTCAGTTTCTCAATACAGGCATGTGGTTTTGTTATGGGAAACAAATAATTAAAAATCGGAGTTTGCTGCTCTGCCAGAGCTTCTCAAAAACATATAGAAAAATGGTTGCTGCCACCTTGTGGTAGCAAATATTGAGTATGCAAAGCTGATACTTGTGTCTATGTGAAACTTGAGAATAAAACAAGAAACACACACTCAAAGGACCAGGAAATACCAGGAGTGCCTATTCATAGAATTCCCTTGGAGCAGTTGAATTTGCCTCCCTTGTGGAACAGGCAGTGGGCCTGAACTTCCTAACCTGCTAATGTTCTGAGATTTGCAGGGAAATCCTGCAGATCACAGCACACCCACAGAAAACAGAGGCCCAGGGCATCCTCAGTTCACTTTGGGTCTTTTCCCCCATTGCTCAAATAAATGCTACGCTCTCATGGGCTCCCCGCAGCTACTACCCCAAAATGCCCATCAAAGGGTTTCAGTATGTTGAGAAGGAATCAGTATAAGATAAAGCCGACAGATTCAGCTAATTCCCGATATTGTAACTTTACAGTTCAGCTGCTCCGCTACTGTGGAAAGGGGT
Source organism: Dermatemys mawii (assembly GCA_007922305.1). Classification (NCBI taxonomy): domain Eukaryota; kingdom Metazoa; phylum Chordata; order Testudines; family Dermatemydidae; genus Dermatemys; species Dermatemys mawii. The sequence goes on from ML677364.1 coordinate 29,860,085, forward strand.
CAGGTGAGACCATAAAAATTTTTCTCCAACACTCCAAATGCCATGCCAGTATCTTCGGACAAGTCAGACAATGGTACTTGGTATCGTAGGAGGTATCTCCTGATTATCTAGTTCTGTTTGGGACCAGGACTGTCTTCATGTATGTCTGTACAGTATCTAGCACATTTTGGGTACCCCTTTAATATAAATAATATATAAACTAATACAAATAACCTCTGGTTGGCATACACAGTTTTCTAGAAATGACTGCCAAAAAGTCAATATAAAACACTTTTGTGTGGAACCGTGTTTCAGTATTAATGCCATGAGAGTCTTGATGTCCATATCACCTTTGACCAATACATGTTTTAAGACATTATTTAGCATACGTTAGAAGATTACTGCCTGTTGCATAAAATTTTGTACCAGTTAAAATCATGTATTAGGCACAAAGAATATCCTCTTGGGAGAATTAGGAAAAGCCTAAAATTTCAGCAAGTGGAATTTTATCTAAACCATCTCATTGCATGATTCCACTCCTGACAGAGCAGGCAGGGAGTATGGCTTCCTTAATTCATGGGTGTCCAAGATCCATGGGAAAAATTATGTAGATTTTAAAGGCATCTATATAAGACTGGTACATTTGCTTGGAGGTCTAATAAGTCCATGCTACTCCTAAGGGAGCTATGATGACAGCAGCTCTGTGCCTGCTAAAATTCCTCAAGTCTTCAAATAGTGGACAGTCAGAGAATGGAGTGGGAACCTGCATAAAATAATGCTGACAGTAGGCCAGATTATTCTACTTATCCTGCAGAGGGGATAAAAGAATCAGAAAGAGACTTGGAGGGGGTTGATCCTATACATCTAGTTCTCAATCCCTTCGCCTAAGTAGAAACGTGTGATCTTTCTATGAGTCTCTCTTCAGGAGCAATGTGGGGGCTGGAGGCAGCAGGAGCTGGGGTCATGGTGGGGTGGGGTTGATCCCAGAGTCGGAGCCTGGGGTTCCGCTGCATGACTGGGGACTTGAGCGGGAGGAGTGATTTGTGTGGGGTGAGCCCGGGACTGGATCGCCAGAGCCCAAAGCCCTGCGGCTGGGAGCCGGAGCCCATCACCGCACAGCCAGGGCCTCCTACCCACCACCCCTGGAAAGGCTGAAGCCCGAGCCCCACCACCCCTGGGAAGGCAGGGAACTCACACTGGTCGCCTGCTCCTACAGTGCTTGTGGCTCCAGCAGGGGGCATGGACAGAGGGGCCCACTGCTTTGTCCCTTTTCCCTCAATCACGACCCAGGTGGTTGTGGCTGAAAGAAAAGCCCCTGGTGGCCACATGTGAGAAACGTTGGATTAGGAGGAGACCTTCCTTTTTCCACTGTGGGATTTCTTGCCTTGACTTCCGACACATCTGATTCCGATCACTGTTGGAGACAGGATACTGGACTAGATCAGCCATGGATCGGATCCAGTCTAGCATTCTTATGTTCCCTAATAACATGGAAAAGATTTTTTAAAATAGCTTTTAAAAAAAGTATAGAGGAATGGGTTTTATTCCTCTGAGTGGCCAAATATAAATGAAATCATGCAGCAGTCGACTTTATATAAAGGCCAGACCCTGAAAGGTGCCAAGAACTTCTTGCTATATACTGAGCATTTTCTATTAACTTCATCTAACAGGGTTACATTCTGCAAGGTGTCTCTTGTGAGGAGCTGAGTACCTTCCTACCCATTCATCATGTTGTTGGAAATCATTTTCCTAATAACTTTATTAAGGTTTACCACAACTCAGTTTCCATACAAGGATTCCTTGATTTAGTCCAAAGACCCTTTGGTATTGATAACATTCAAAATATCAATATAAACATACATCCTCATTCTTTATCTTAGTAACAATACAGTGATAAGCATTGACCAATATATTGACAACAGATTCAGTCCTGGGAAGTATCTTCCCATCCTGGCATGACTGCTGGGGAGTAAGAAAAGCTCAGATAAGAAGAGAAAACCTTGCTTTTAGTACACCATAATAAACAAGTGATGTTATTGTTAGTCCTTGGACCTTAGCCAAAGTCAGCTGAAGCAATTTAGGGCTGCACTTTGCTCTCTTCAGGGTTTTCTTTTTATCTTATTTTGCTGCATTTTTTCCAACTACTGAACTACGCATTTCTAACCAAGTATTTATTGCACTTGGTGCCCAATTAGCCATGTTTTCTAAATTTCTTTTGCTTAACCCAAACCTTAAATAAGCTAGCTAAATAATTTCCAAGGGTATTACAAGTTTAACACAAACAATTCCTTTTTCCTCATGAGTTTTTCTTTTTGGGCCTATTATGTATGTTAGAATCCAAACAATTTAACACTAATTCACTCAGATCTAACCTGAGCCTATATTTCTACAGATGTCAATGGGAGTTGTCTGCACTTAGCACCTCACAGGAGGTCCTCAGCTCCTTTCAGAATTGCAACCTTCGTGAAGTAAAAAAAGATTTAAAAAACCACGACTACTTTTAATTGCCTGTAGAATAAATAAAGGAAGATGTAACTTGACAAGTTCAGTCTTAAGGATTTTTATAATATATTTAATAATATAAAAATTTGCATCAATAGAAAAGTTGCTTTTTTGCTACAGTTTTATTTAAATAACTTAGAATCATTAATAAACAGCACAATTAATACAGCCATTAGGAATATCTGTTACAAAATGAAAGTTTTTATGTTGTGAAAGAATCAGAAATATGCTACTCATGTCTTCATCAACTGTGGCCATCCAGTCATATAATAAAAGAACATTGTGGCTTGTCACAAGTAAAAAGGAAATTATCTTAGTTCAAGGAACGTCTAAGGGCTAAATTTGTGCCAACTATTACTCCCATGTGGGAGCACTTACAGCAGTAGTCCTCCTGACTTCAGTATTACTATAATAGTCAGTAAGCTTTCACCAGTGTGAGTTCAAGTTGTTCTAAGTTTGCTAGAGGTACAAAACAGTTTAAATTATCAGGGGTATGAAATGTCAACAAAATAGCTGGCATTATTAACATGCAGCTGTCATATATTAACATAATGAAACATTTTGCAGAAAGTGGTCTATAGCAGTGGCTCTCAACCTTTCCAGGTTACCGCACCCCTCACAGGAGTCTGATTTGTTTTGCCTACTCCCAAGTTATACACCAATTAAAAACTACTGGCTTACAAAATCAGACAAAAATACAAAAGTGACACATTATTACTGACACATTGCTTACATTCTCATTTTTACCATACAATTAGAAAATAAATCAGTTGGAATATAAATATTGTGCTTACATTTCAGTATAATGTATAGAGCAGTATAAACAAGTCATTGTATGAAATTGTAGTCTGTACTTACTTTGTAAATGCTTTTTATGTAGTCTATTGTAAAACTAGGCAAATATCTAGATGAGTTCATGTACTCCCTGAAAGACCTCTGTGTAACGCCAGAGGTATGTGTACCCCTAGCTGAGATCCACTGGTCTAAAAGGACTCTTATTGTGTTTTATTGTCTATAAAAATGGAATTGTAATCAAGACTCAAATATAATGTTGTCAGTTCATCCAGACAAAAGTCTGTCAAAACTAAGGGCAAGACTGTGAGTCCCTTCACACACATTGGTGAGCAGTGACTCACAAGAAGTTACGGTTGTCCATAATTGTAATGCTATATTCTTACAAATTACATTAACTCAGAATAAGGGAAACCTTAAGGACTAAACAATTACAAAAATAATAAAGAGAAAAAATTATTTTCTTCCTTCTTTTCAACCCCTTCTGGCTCCAGTCACAAGCTCAGTGGTGTCAAGGTCACAAATCAAGTTCACTCTTAGGCAATATCATTTCTCAAAAAACGACCAGGATTCAGCCTACTGGTTAACAGTTAACAAAGTTTATTATGAATACTTGATATTTTTGAGTAAAACATTTGAGAGCTCTGAGTTAATGTTTATTTTAGCCCTTTGAAATATGAATCACTTATTCCAGCTCATGCAGTCTGTGAGTTTTACTTGCAAGTGTGAAAACAAGTGGGACAAAAAGAGACACCCTGGCTTACCTGAGATATCTAAATAAAGAGCTGAACAGAAAAAAATATTTATAAATATAGAAAAGTAGACAGAAGGAAGTAATAAAAACTATGATCAATAGTCATTATTAGATTATTAATTTTTATAATGATGGAAAACACATATATTATTGTATATATGTATATATGTATATGTATATATATATAGTATTAGCCCATATAATCTTTTCCCGGTTGGTGAGGGGTTGTTCCCGACTGCATATTCACAACTGTTTAAATAGAAAGTATCATGCAATAGCCATGTTGGTTCACATAAACTGAATATTGTCTCCAGCCTTCTTAACAGCCTCATTAAGTTCTTCTAAAATTGGCTTTGATAGTGACTGGCTTATAAGGCTTTCTGCATGTTGATACAGTCCAGAGGCACGGTGGTTTCCAGCCTTTTCATAAAGGTTGTCAGTATTGGCTTAGCTGATCAGTCTGGCAAACCAATCTCCTCCACTTTTACTATATAAATCCATTACATACCCACATCTTAACTACTGTGTGTAGTTCTGGTCACACCATCTTAAAAAAGATATATTGGAATTGGAAAAGGTACAGAGTTAGTTAGTTAGTCCTCTTCGCTCCTAGTGGAGCATAAGGCGCCAACCATTCTTCTCCATTCGACTCGATCTTGGGCTAACCAGTAGATTTCATCCCAGGTCTTTCCCATATTTTTCATTTCGCCTTCGATAGTTCTTCGCCGTATTCCCAGCAGTCTGCCTCTCCTTCTTTTTCCCTGTGGTATCCATCTTAGAGCAGTGTGAGGATGTCTGGTAGTATGCATTCTCAACACGTGCCCCAACCATCTCCATCTTCGTTGTTTCACCTCATCCACTATGTTGTTAATGCCTGTTAGTCGGCTCACTTCTCTACTGGTGACACGTTGTGGCCAGTGTATGTTAAGGATGCACCTAAGACACCTTCCTTCGAAACCCCGAAGTCAACCTTCTATCTTCTTGTTGGTCCTCCACGTTTCCGCCGCATAGAGCAATACAGAGCGGACATTCGACCTGTAGATCTTTACTTTAGTTTTAGTTTGCAAGATTGATGACTTCCAGATGTCTTGAAGTCTGTTGAAAGCATTTGCTGCAAGACTAATTCTGGTGGATATCTCTTTCTCAATATTACCATCAGCTGATATGTAACTACCAAGATATTTGAAATCATTCACCTCTTTTAATTCCACGTCATATAGGACTGTCTTCACCAAGCTTGCTGTTTTTGCTTTCGTTATCTTGCTCTTATCAGCATGGATCTTGAGCCCCACGCATCTAGCTGCTCTATCTACCCTATCAGTCTTCTCTTGGAGGTCCGTTTGAGAATTTGAGAGCAGAGCGATGTCATCCTCAAAGTCACAATCTTCAATCTGGCCAGACAGTCCCCATACGAGCCCTCTTGGTCAGACAAGAGTGCGTTATCTCGCCCATCCTATTCCTTGTGGTCATAGACTGGGTGATGCGGAGAGCCACCAAAGGTACAGAGAAGGGCAACAAAAATGATTGGGGTATGGAACAGATTCCATATGAGGGAAGATTAAAAAGACTGGGCCTTTTCAGTTTGGAAAAGGGATGACTAAGAGTGGATATGATAGAGTCTTATAAAATCTTGATTAGTGTGGAGAAAATGAATAAGGAAGTGTTATTTACCCTTTCACTTGACACAAGAACCACGGGTCAAGCAATGAAATTAATAGGCAGTAAGTTTAAAACAAACAAAAGAAAGTATTTCTTCACACAACGTAGTGTCACCTGTAGAACTTTTTGCCAGAGATGTTGTGAAGGTCAAAATTATAACAGGGTTCAAAAAAGAATTAGATAAGTTCATGGAGGATAGGATCATTAATGACTATTAGCCAGGATGGGCAGGGATGCAATATCATGGTCTGAGTGTCCCTAGCCTTTGTTCGCCAGAAGCTGGGAATGGACAACAGGGGATGGATCAATTGATGATTCCCTGTTCTCTTCATTCCCTCTGAAGCATCTGGAACAGTCACTGTCAGAAGACAGGATATTGGGATAGATGGACCATTAATCTGACCCAATATAGCCGTTCTTACATAAAAAATAATTATAATAATAAAAAAGTTTAGTACAGAAACTCCCCAAGATAATGACCTCCTGTGATAGCGATGATGTGAGATAATTACTTTGGCAAATAAGGCATTTAAAAAATCATGGCCTACTAGGTAATATATTTATATAAGTTTCCCAGTCACAAATCTAGTTTCTAGAGAAAAGTCACTAAAACATAGTCCAGTGCTCTGGTCGCTGTTGTTTGTCATGCCACCGTTCACTCTATTGCTCTGCTCCAATGGCCCTGCACTGTCACCTTCTGCTGCCACCTGCCACTGTGACCTCTGTGAGTTGGTCTCTCGTGGTTCCACCCAACTCAGTGATATCAGCTCTCAGGGCAGGGGAGAACCTCAGTGCTAGTGAAGACTGGACCATCTCTTCCACAGAAACATTGTCCCACGTGAGGTCTAAGCACTTAGATCTGATTATCAGAGATTTCAGCTCTAGGGATCACTTAAACCAAAAGACTCTCTATGAAGCCTAATCAGCTCTGTCTTTAAACAGTGGAGAGGGGGCAAGTCAAATAGTACTTGTGACTCAGGCAGATCATCAAGCAAAACACCTGTCCCCACCCTCTCTCGATGCCCTCAATCAGCACAGACTAAGGACAGCTTTACTGCCCTTTACTCATACAATAAGAACAAAATTTCATTACCCCCCGCATTCAAGTGATTTGTAACCCAACCCTGGCCAAAATCTATCACTTGGGCAACACAGCTCTGTTTGCTGGGTACCTAAGTAGATTAGGTGTGAATGTAAATATAATGTGGTCCTGAAGCCTTTCTGCCCAGCCCTCAGCTCATCACTAGCTGTCGGGGAGAGCTCATTTAGAGTTTGCTTACAAATCATGATTTGAAATTATTAGGTTGGCAAACATCACCAAAATGAATGCACTGACAGTCACAAAAAACAGCAGCTGTACAAGGAAGCTAGTCTGTGTTTATACTTTTCAAATCTATTATACTTTTTCATATACATGTATTTTATTATACGCTGTATGTGCTTTTAAACTGTGTATTAATGTTTCAGTTTCAATTCAAATGTCCAAACAATCACTACACTGACAACACGGCATGTAACTAGTTCACAAAACTGGGGGTGTGTGTTGGCGTTGGGAAAATCCAGGGGGGAAATCCCTGGAGTTGCAGACCCTCCACATGCCCTGGGCTAGGAGCCAGGAGGGTGGGAACGTGGGTTGGGGCTGCTCGGGCTCTCTCCTATCAGCATAGAGCAACTACACAAGCAATCTGACAGCAGTGTATTGGTACCGCTGTGCTGTTGTAAGTTCTCTAGTGTAGATGTGATCTCAGTCTTTGTGGATTGTAGTGATTTTCTAGGCCCCTAAATACGAAGGAATGTAATTTTCAGTGTCCCAGTGCATAACTCCCTTTATGCATCCATGCCTAAGTGTACACATCAAAATTCACTGGCATAATTTGCTTTAATTGACATTCTTGTTGGCAGCTCTGAATAGGAGTAATTGACTGACTGACCAAAAGAATGAAATCCATTCTAATTCCCTAGAGGGTTCCTCCAGGTTCCAGAAATTTTCATTTTATAAGCACTGTGAATCTGTTATTTCTCATGATCACTAAATTCCTTGACAATTTTTTTAAGTACATTGTGAATTCATATGTAATCTTTCATTCCTTGCACCATAGAACCTGATCCAAATGCCACTGAAATCAATGGGATTTTCCCCAATGACTTCAACTGATTTTGGATCAGGCTCATTATCTGAAGTCTACAAGTGGTCTTTATGATGTAAGAGTTATTATAAAGATGTAATTAAACCTCAGTATAAATATATTTGAAAGCTTTATGTGATGGAGAAAAAGTGATTGGTTAGATGTAAGTTATGGTATGTCACTTTAGTGCCTGATCTCTGAATCTCAAATTTTAATGAGACAAATCAGCACCCTCTGGTTTGAGTTACATGGCTAATTTCAGGGAGCATGTGCATCTATGTACCCAAAGATAATTTTTTTCCCTTTCTACTTGCCTCTAAAACTCCGCTTCTGTTTGAGGCTGCATTATTTCTCCATTCCCATTTGTGAAAACTTTTCTTGCTGACAATTTTCTGTATAACCATAAAGTATTGTACTAGGCCCAAATACAGCAAAGTATTTAAGCACATTCTTAAGTCCACCCCATGGACTTTAACATATGCTTAAGTCCCACTGATGTTAATAAGACTTAAGCACATGCTTAAGTGCTTCACTGAATAGGCACTGGCTGCTGACATGGGACCCTAGATCACACTCCCTGTCTCATGGAAAATGAAAATATTTCTCAGCACTCGCTGATGCCTTACTGCTGCAATGTATATTCACCATTTTTCCGGTCACCCTCTTCCCTATTCCTGCAATTAAGATTTAACTTCCCTCTTTTTATGATTTGCATCCTGTCATCTGTTTGGTAAAATAAGTTTGCCTCACTCTGTAATTTCATTTCTTGTCTCCATTTAGTTTCATTTGCCCATGTTAAATTAATTTCCCCCTTTCTCTCTTTTTCTGATGTCATTTAGAATAACAATCTTGATATTTTATTCTATAGCAATCTCCTCTGAGTTTTTGAGACTTACAAGCTTTTTTATTAAATAGGAATAAGCTCAGTCCAACAATATCTTGTTCTAACATCTCCAAAATGTTAAGGACAGACATATTGGGTCAGATCAAAGGTCCATCAAGCCTGGGGTGGGCAAACAACGGCCTGCGGGACTGTTCCGCTTGCCCCCTGAGCTCCTGGTCAGAGAGGCTTGCCCCTGGACTCTCCCCCACCTTTTTCCCTCCCCTGGAGCCTCACTGCAGCATGGGCAGCGCTCTGGGGGTTGTGTGGCTCCACCCTCCTGCGGGGCAGCATGTCTGGCTCCGCACGGCTAATCCAGGGGCATTGGATAGGGGGCAGGGAGTCCCAGGGGGCAGTCAGGGAACAGGAGGCGGTTGGATGGGGCAGAGGTTCTGGGGGCAGTCAGGGGACAAGGAACAGGCGTTTGGATAGGACATGTGAGTCCCGGGGGTCTGTAAGGCGGTGGGGAGGTGGATAGGGGTTGGGGTAGTCAGGGGACCAGGAGCAGGGGGCTTGGGTAGGGGGTGGGGTACTGGGGGGCACGTAGGATGGGGGGTCTTGGGAGGGGTGGTTGGGGACAAGGCGCAGGGGGGCTTAGATGGGGGTGGGTTCCCAGGGGGACGGTTAGGGGCAAGGGTCTCTGGAGGGGGTGGTCAAAGGGACAAAGAGCAGGGGGATTTGGATGGGTCAGGGTTGGAGGGGCAATCAGGGGGCAGGAAGCAGGAGGGCAATGGATAGGGGGCGGGGCCAGGCTGTTTGGGGAGTCACAGCCTTCCCTACCCGGCCCTCCATACAATTTGCAACCCCGATGTGTCCCTCAAGCCACAATGTTTGCCCACTTGTGATGTAGCCCAGTATCCTGCTTTCCAACATTGCCAGGTGCCCCAGAGGGAATGAACAGAACAAGTAATCATGGAGTGATCCATCCCCTGTTGCCCATTCCCAGCTTCTGGCACACAGAGGCTAGGGACACCATCCCTGCCCATCCTGGCTAATAGCCATTGATGGACCTAACCTTCACGAATTATCTAGTTCTTTTTTGAACCCTGTTATCCTCTTGGCCTTCACAACATCCTGTGGCAAAGAGTTCCATGGGTTGACTGTGCATTGTCTGAAGAAATACTTCCTCTTGTTTGTTTTAAACCTGCTGTCTATTAATTTCATTTGGTGATGCCTAGTTCATGTGCTATGAGAAGGAGTAAATAACTACAAAAACGTTCTTGATGGTTATTTATTTTTACTTTTTAAACATACCAGATAAAATCCTGTCTTGATGTAAACACATTTGAAGTCAATCAGGTTATATACTCTTTACTTCAGGGCTAAATCTGTTTTTAAGTTATAGATTTAAATCAAATAGTAACAACTATTAATAATTTTAGAGATTCCTCTACCTGAGAGATACAGAAAACCTGCATTTTGTGTATCTTATTGTAACCCTTCTGCCAGGCCGGGTTAAAGCAGCAAGGGCCGGGTTCAGTACCTAGGGGTCCCCTCTTAACAACACAAGACAAAACTGGCTCGAGCCCCCACCCAGTGACCTGGGAAAAATCCTAACACCCCCCCTGGGGGCCTCAAAGAGGCAATACTTCCCCTCTCGCAAGCACAGATTGGTGTATCAGAAATTTTTATTAACAGGAGATAAATGACATCATGAAATTGGGAAAAAACACCACAACTAGGGTCATACACCAACCCCTGAGCAAACCGCCACCCCAGCCGATTGGGCTGTGTCCCCTTCTTTAGGTTTGTGAGTCCAGTAGCCCAAAAATCACCCAAGTCCCCAAAATGTCCCACAGCCCAAAAGTGTCTGGAGCCCAGCAATCCAAAAATCACCCAATAGTCCCGAAATGTCCCACAGCCCAAAAGTCTCTGGAGCCCAGCAATCCAAAAATCACCCAAAAGTCCCTCAGCCCAAGAGTCTCTGTTCCTGGTCAGTGCAGAGTTCCAGAGTTAATCTGCAGAGTCTTACCTCCCAGCCTGGGTGGAAATGGAGGGTAGGGCAAGGGGCACCTTACGTGGTCCGAAGCCGACTGCGCCGCCTCTCCGTGAGGTTCCGCTGCAGCTCTCCCCGCAATCGGCTCTGCTCCGCTCCGCTGGCTGTCCCACGAACCGCTCTGCCCGTTGATCCGCTAGCTGCTCTGCTAACTGACACACAGACAGCTGTGCCGCGCCGGTCACTCTGCCCGCAGCACCAACGCCTCTGCTAGTCAACAGACAGCTCTGCCGCACCGGTCACTCTGCCCGCAGCACCAACGCCTCCGCTAGTTGACACACAGACAGCTCTGCCGCACCGGTCACTCTGCCTGCAGCACCAACGCCTCCGCTAGTCGACAGACAGCTCTGCTGCACCGGTCACTCTGCCTGCAGCACCAACAGCTCTGCTAGTTGACATACGGACAGCTCTGCTGCACCAGCCACTCTGCAGCACCAACAACTCCACTAGCCGTCCTGCTAGCCGACACGCAGACTGCTCTGCTGCACCAGCCACACTGCACTTTTTTCCAGCCCCCCTACTTAAGACAGTGCTCAGTGATTTCTTTAGCTCTTAGGTGATTTCAGCTCTTAGGTGATTGCAGCTCACAGTACGGGAGCCTTAGTGCAGGTGCACCAGTGAGCCCAAAGCAATTTTCAGCTCAGCAGCCTGAAACCAGGCTCCTAATGGAAGCAAAATTCAATTCTGACATTCCACAGTGGAGAGAGGCAGGGTGCAATAGGCCTGGGAGGCCCTCAGACAGCACCCTCACCAAAAGGTATAGGTGCTTGTCTACCACCACCTCTCTCAATCTCACAGTGTTCTGAAACGCATGGCCCTTGCCCAGTGAGTGCTACCTAGATGATGGCGAGTCCCTCCATCATAACAAGGGCCAAGTACATGTCCATAGTCCTTCATTCACATAATCATAGTAGCATCACTTTATCATTCCTGCCCCAATAACATAGAAACTGGGGCTCCCTCATCAGCCGAAGTGGCCATGTGGGCTGCTGTGGGCTCAGGCTAGGCGCAGTGGGTGTGTCTATGCAAATTGATCAGCCCCAGAATTATTTTCCATGACTCACTGCGATTCCCATAGTTCGCCACCAGATGTCAGAATATATCTCATTCCTGACACTGCTTACATTATCATTCAAATTGATTTGAAAAACCTCCTTATCCTGGAGCAATTTTCATAGTGCTCTCTTTCTCCATGCTAATCCTTTACAGAGCAATCTTGTCTAACAGCTACTTTCCATGTGAGTGACAAAAGGTTACCACTCATGTCCAAGGCCATTCATACTGATTAATGAGTCATTGGGCCAAACATGACACTGACTTGCATCCTCAGCAATTTCACTGACTTCAGTGAGGTTAGAATAAGTATAAATCAGCCCAGTATTTGTTTCAGTTTTTTTCATAATGCTTTGAAGATGTAAAGTCCCTCATTAGTATTACTAAATGGAAAAAGAAAAAGGCAACTGAAAGTCCTGAGCAATAGTGGAAGAACTGGTTAAGAAAGAAAGGGTAAAAGCAAAGCAGAGAGGTTTTATAAAATTCATTACCAGTGCATTTTTACATCCTCAAATTGAAAATGCACTCTAAAGGAAGAGAGAGAAATATGTTCCTGGGAACATTTTTGTTTAATACGCTGCAATTTGGAAGCCTCAGAAAAACAGGAAATTCTGAATGTAACGTCATCAAGTAGAACACTCTGCATGTATCACAACAGGTCATATGCAATAATGTTAGTCTTACATTAAGCTTGGAAATAGTATAATAAACCTCTGTTTTTTTAGAGGGTGTTTTAAATGTATATGTATATACAGTTTCTCTCTGTCTGTCTAGTATATTCTTTTGGCAGTTAATCAAAATGGTACTGATTAATTGTTGTTCAAAATCTGAAATAACACTTCTCTTCCCGGTCATCTTCCAGAACTTCGTAAATAATATGAACAGTAACTAGGAATTACTCTTCCACATTTCAGGGAAAATAAAGTTTTGTATATGGCAGAACTAAAACCACTGTAACATACACACTACAGTCACAGGATCATTGTATCTGCTTTGAAGATAAATCTAGAATAAGGATAAGTCATGAAAAACGTCCACTATATTTTCTCATCTGAGGACTAGGCCTACCAGTTTAAGTACCAGTTCTGCTACCTCTTCCCAAAAGCCAAGCCTATTTCATTAATGTTTGTACAATTTAATCCCCCGCAATCATTCACCCTCACCAATAAATCAATTATGCCCCCTCCCACACATCATTAAGCCACCACCACTACCTCTGTTTACTCCAATAAATCAATTCTACTTCCTCAACTAAATTCTGCATCTTGTTTAGGGACCACTACTATCTGGTATAGACATAGTCCAAAGGCAGAGTCATGAATAGCCCTGGATTTTTCAGGAAAAAGACATTGTGATAAACTGTAAGCCACAGAGGTCAGTTTACATTTTGATGGTTCTCAAGTTATCTTTGAATTCAAAAGGGACAGAAGTTTCTTTAATTTAAAAATGAAAATGGAAATCATCATCGACATTTACTGGGCTCTGAAACTCCGAGGGCACATAGCTGCTGGCTTGGCATATTGCAGACATGGACAATGCTTGTTGGAGGGAATGAAGGAGAAAAATAATGGGGATCTGAGTGTGTTTTCCCTTCCTGCAAAAAACACTTGAAGCGTGGCCAGTCTAGCCACTCTGCTCCTTGCAGGCCACAAATTGATTCCTGTCTGGACTTCAGCTCTTACTCCTAGCCCAGGGCTAACCTGTGTGATTCAGCGGAGACCTTTCTGGTTGATAAGGAATATTGAGAAGCTTGGCTCCACAGGAATTTCTTCATCTGGAAGGATGATGGCTGCAGCTCCGGAGGCTTGATGCAAGGTTTAAAGTTGGAAAGAAAAAATGTTCCTCAAGGTTTTGACAGGAGGGGGGCAGGGCTACTTGAAAGCGCAGTTCTACTCTGAAAAATGACTCTGGCATCTTAGATTTCCGTGTTCATTTTCTCGCCATGATTTACAGAGTGAATTTACAAATAAAATTATGGTTTGTCTAGCTGCCAGGCTGCAAACTCAGCCTGGGATTTAAAAGTCCAGTTGTGTTCTTTCTGGCTCATGCATCATCAATGAAGCTTCTGCCATCAGAGCTTAAGTCCCAAACTTGCAATCAGATTCACGGAGTGGAACCCCTGTATGCCACTAGAGCTTGTGGGACTTCGCACGGGAGCAAAGATTTGCTGACAATGGCCTCAGTTGCAGGATTAGGATGTTAGTTAACCATTCTCCTGATGATATGTGAACAAGGTCAGACTCTAGCTCATTCTCATATAATTAAATATGCCCTGAAGTGCCAACAGGAGTAAAAAAATAAATAAAATGTAGTGTAGGCACCATTCCGGCAGCTTCTGTGCAGGCTGCTGTATCCACAGAGAACCCAATAACTTCAGTGACCATCCATACAAAAAAATTGGAAATATGTTTAATCTTTATCATCAATGGAAGCTGGAAAATTCACGGCGGAGGCAACTGTGCGGACCTTAACATATCCCATTGTACCTAACAAACACAGAGTCATCTGACATTCCTTGTGCTGCAATACCATGAAAACTAGATGAGATAAGGAGGAAGCAAGAGCCCTAAAGAATGTCTTTGCTTTTGTTGTTTGTCAGTCCCCTAAAATGTGATTGCAGTTTGGGAGGGGAGGTCTATGTAAAGCTCACACTTTGTTGCTGAGGCTATGTCTACGCTGCACTTCCTTAGGAAAAATTTTTGTCAGTCAGGGGTGTGAAAAAAACTCCACACCCCTAGAGCTCTTAGTCCTCTTAGTTGTGAAAAACATTCCCGACCTACAAAAGAGGACTAAGAGCACCCCTAGAGCTCTTAGTCCTCTTAGTTGTGAAAAACACCCCTAGA
>ML677364.1:29874678-29887996 GCA_007922305.1 Dermatemys mawii
CTTAGTTGTGAAAAATTCCACACCCCTAGAGCTCTTAGTCCTCTTAGCTGTGAAAAACATTCCCGACCGACAAAAGTTTTACCGACAAAAGGCGCTGATGTAGACAGCACTTCGTCGATGGGAGATGCTCTCCTGACACCACTTGTTGGGGGTGGTTTTATTGTGTCAGCAGAAGAGTGGCTACGTGGCTATAGCACGGCTATAGCAGCACAACTGTGGTACTGCAAGGTGTGCAGTGTAGACAGAGATGGTGGGTGAGGTAATATCTTTTATTGGACCAACTTTTGTTGGTGGGAGAGACAAGCCTTTGAGCTTACACACAGCTCTTCCTCAGGTCACTTGACCCACCTTGTCTCTCTAATATCCTGGGACCCATATGGCTTACAACAGCACTGCCTACTTACTTAACAGAACTGCTACTCTGTGTATTGAGTCATATCTGCTTACTATAGTAATTAAGGAGGCACTGATCCAGCAATTTCTTTGATGTCGGTAGACTGCTCCACACCCCTAGAGCTCTATAAATTCTATGCATCTGTTCTTCTGTGGTTCACTTTTGTAGCCTAAATACTTTCTTTTAACATATTTTTTGGTAGTAATTACAGCAATCAGTCTAGAAAAAGTAACAAAGAGCTGACTTGCTCACATACCACAATAATTGATGCAGCATAAGAACCAGTGTTACCAACTGTTGTGATTTGATCACATCTTTGGATTTTTGGTGAATTTCTTATAGTTACAGCTCCTGAAATCATGAGACTGCATGACAACTTCAGCTTTCACTTAAAAATGTACATTTTTAGTCCTCTTAGATGTGAAAATGTGAAGCGAGTACACCCAAAAGGTTCAGAAATCCAAAGTCAATAAAAAGAACTCCACATGTATTAAATAAAATCTCATGATTTTTTTTTCAGGCAGTCATGTGATTTGGGGGGCCTGACATGATTTTTGAAAGCTTAGGGCTGGCAATATTGAGAAGAATGAAAAAGTGAAAGGATACAAAATAACAGCAATACAGTACTATTGGGTTCTACTTACGCCTGGCTCTGTCAATGACTCACTGTGTGACTTTGGGCTAAGTCATTTCCCTACTCTGCAACTCAGTTTCCCATTATGTAACACAGGAATACTGACTTGCATACTAGGGTGGGCGTGAAGATTTCACAGACCTCCGAATATAAATTAAAGATTCTACTTTACATAGGCTACAATTTAGTCACAGGAATTTTTAATAAAAGTCATGGTCAGGTCACGGGCAATAAATAAAAATTCATGCCCCGTGACCTGTCCATGGTTTATACTAAAAATGCCTTTGATTAAATCTTGGAAGTGGGGTGTTGGGAGAGGCACTACTAGCGGGGACACCAGGGCCAGTGGCACCAGCTGCTGGTAGCCGCGGTTGCTCTGGCCGGCCACCACTACGGACTGCGGCAGCTCTGGCTTGCTGGCTGGGGACCACGGACTGTAGCTGTTCTGGCTGGCCTGAGATAGCTGCCCGGGGCTGTACCTGCTCTGGCTGGCTAGCCAGGCAGGGACTGCTGCCTGGGGCTGCGGACCGCAGCTGCTCTGGCTGGCCGCCCGGGGCCCACTGCTGGGGGCTGTGGACTGTGGCTGCTCTGGTTGTCCTGGGACTGCTGCCAGGGGCCGCCAGAACAGCGGCTGGTGTGTCTGTCCTGGGGGCCACCTGAGCAGCTGGCCCCGGAGCCAGCTGCTTGGGCAGCTCTGGGGTCAGCCACACTGGCCTCTGCAGAAGTCACAGAACGTCATGGAATGAGTTTCCTAGTAATGAGCTTTGTGTAACCAGGGGAATCGTGGGGAACTTTCCTTGCTTATGCACTACCCTGGTGGAATTGGCTAAAAAGGAAAGGATCTGAATTCTTATTCCCACTCCCTTTACCCGGAATCCTGCCTGACTTTGAGGGCTCCCCTTCCACTCTCCTGTGCAGCAGAGTCCTTGTAATCCCCAAAAACCTAAACCCAGGATTCTGGGGCGGGGGGGGGGGTGTTCCACCCCCAATCTTGTTTTGGTCATTTAGGACAGGGGCATTCTCTCCGCTCTGGACATTTCCCTGACCCACTGATCATTGCATATAATTGTGACAAATTGCCGGCACTACTATGATGGGTAGTATGATGGGTCCCGCACTTTCTCTTCTTGGCGGGGGGTGGGGGTGGGGGTGGTTCAGGACACCGTCTCTTGCTCCTGAACTGAGGTATTAACTGCTCCACTAGTATCCTAGAGAAAGGTAGTGGAGAGGGAGGGACCCAGGCCCGTCTGCCCTCCTCCCCGGGTCCCAGACCTGGGGCCCTAGGGATAGTGGCAAACCACTTGAATTAATGCTTCCTTCCCCTGGGCTACTTCCCTCTCCTGTCCTTCAGCTTGTGGGGCATCCTGTCCTCTCTCTGCACAAGCTACATGTCTCTTTATCTAGGGACTTGGTCTTCTAGCCAGCTGCAGCACTTCTCCAAACTCTCCTCTGCTTCAACTCCTCCAAACTGCTCTCTCCAACACCAAATCACTCTGCTCCAGCTCCTTCCCTGTCTGATTGGAGCAGGGTTTTCTTTTATCAGGTGACTGGCTTCAGGTGCTCTAATTGGCTTCAGGTGCTTTAATTAATCTATAGCAAACTTTCTTCCCTCTAGAGGGAATAAGGCTCCCCTCTGACACTCTCCTGCTACCCTCTGGCCATGCTGTATCACAAGTTCAAAGCAAATACGATTTATTAAACAGCAACTAATTAAAGAAATAAGGAAAAATGGGAAAGACTAAAGGAAAACAAATAACTCCGCTCTGTGGACATGGGAGAACCACAAATAGCCACCTCTGGAATGTAAGGGAAGTTCAGTCTTTTCCTCATGCATCCTTGGCCTCCTCCCCAGGCCATGGCTGTGTTTCAGGGATGCAGTGGGTCAGACACCTGCTCTGGCAGTGGTCACATGCCCTCAGGCTCCAGGGAGCAGTATACTTCTTCTCAGCATCAACCCCTCCAGTCAGTCAGGGTAATGATCCCTCTCCAAGTCTAGCCTGGAAGGCTCTTGGCATCTCCCTGACCTGGACCTGCTCTCCAGGGTCCCCTCAAACTCCCTAGCTGCTCACCACACTGGGCTCCAGCCCTAGCACTGCTGCTGTTCTGCATCCTGCACAGCTCCCTGGGAACCTGCTCTGTCCCCTCTAGTTCTGGCTGCTGCGGCTCTGCTCTGCTCAGGTTGCTTCTCTCTAGCTCTAGCCAGCGCCCCAGCTTGGGCTCCTGCTCTTCCTTTAGCTCCGCCCGTGCTCTGGCCCACGCAGCTCCAGCTCACTCAATGAAAAAGTGTAACTGTCTGAGCAACATATTGCAGAAGTCTGGAGGTCTTTCTGAGCATAGCCTTCATCGATTTGAGATCTACCATGCCATTCTCTCACTAGAAGGGAAAACCTATAAGGGCAGCAGGCTGTAAAAGAGACCCAGTTTGGGAATAAGAACCATTCAATATATGTTTTTCTTTAAAATATTATCAGCAGTCACACCAGTGAACTGGTGGAAGTCACTTAAGCACTGGGATACAAGTGCTTAAAATGGTTAAAGTGATAATCTCACTTTTAACAGCAGTAGTTTCTTCTGCCGATGTAGAAAGAATATTTTCTGCCTTTGGACTAATTTCATTCCAAATTGAGAAATCGTTTGGGACCCGAAAAAGCAGGAAAGCTTGTTTTTTCTTTCCCAGATTATGAACAAACAGGAAAATGAAGGTGAAGATAAATGAGTTAGCTGTAGAAGCCAGTATTTTAAATTTTTCATGTTGACCTGGCTGACACAGTCGATTTGATTTTTTAAAAAATATTTCATTTAACTATTTTAGTTAAAAACAATTTTAACAAAAACAAACCTGATTTTAAGAACTTTAATGTTTAACTAAATTCAAAAATGCATATGCTTATTTTATTAAAATATTATACAGCATGTTTGCTGTTGAAGAAAAAAAATCCAGAAAACATAATGTTGTTTTAGCTAAATAAAACAATTTATATATCTGTCTGGTGATGTTCTCCCTCCTAATATAGCATGGCAAGAAAATCCTCCAAATATTAATAATCAACCTTTTGAATTGGCAATAGTTCACCTCCCAGTGACTTCATAAATATCTGCTTCAATTACCTTTGATAAATGAAATAACCAATCATTCATTTTCTGATAACTATAAAACTAATCTGAAAAGTTTTCAAAATAAATCACTTAAAATATATAGTGTATACCTTCTAATAATGAAACCTACAACTATCTCTGAGTTGTGAAGAACATGTGTTAAGGTTATAACAACCAACAAGAATGCACTTTTATGTAGAAATCCATGATTAAATCGAGTCTTGCTGACTAGTGATTTAAATCAAATCCACCCTGCCGCCTGCCCTATCAGTCAGTCTGACCTGTAGCTTTGGCCTCTCCCCCATTGCTCCTGGGGACTGTTAGTCTCAGGGTCCTGATTTCTTATCAGTCTTCCCCCTTTCTTTTGGTACTGGGAAATGGCCAACCAAAAAAACTCACTAAGTAAGGGCCAACAGTTCCCTTATATTTGGGCAAGTTTGTGAGGAAGGTGCTCTATATCCAAATACATTTTCCAGAAGTCACAAGACCTGCAAACAGTTAACTCCTCCTGCAAGCAACATGAGACTTGCAGGGCCTCAGCTGTGTAAATCAGTGTACAACCTCAGGGTTGTTGAAAATGGTTCAACTGCTAGTGGAGATGGAACAAAACCATTCTGAGCACTGTTATGGAAAACACAATTGAGACCATTTACACCAGTTTTGACTGGTGTTTCTGTGTATTAACACTGGAATTAGTTTTGTCATGCCATGCAAGTAGCTGAACCATGTTCAGGGGGGATCCTACTGCTGACAACCAGGCAGCTGTGGGTTATTTCCTTGTGTAGACAGACCCTATGTCTTTCTGAAAGAATGCAGATCATGGAGAATGAAGCGATAGAATCCTAAAAAAGTATAAAAGTTCCTGTCTTAGTCCAAATTCTTGCTTATTTCATTATTTCAGACACTAAGAAGTACAAAGGCTAGCTTTCCAAACAACTCATTAGTTTGCCATTGTGTATTCTGACTAGCTGGCAGATTCCTGTTAATCCATCGCTAATCCAACATTAATAGCATGCTGCCTTGCACACTTTCCTTGTAGACTGATTTTTTAAAAAAACAACTCACTAATTCCATTCTTCCCATACTTTCACCTTGAAGCTACCAAACAAAAAGCAACCATATTATGCTGCTTGGAAAAAGTACTTTGATTCAGTGCTTTCCATTCCAAAGAGGAGCTGATAGAATCTGGGCAGGAAATGGGAACCAGGCGGGAAGGTTATTTTCTTCATAGCAACCCCCACCCCACATACTAATCAAAATGAAAACAAAAATCCATTGCATATTTCACACACAGCCTTGAGTCACATTCCACACTAAGGACCTCCTGAATAAGTTTTTGAAGTTCTTTAACCCACCCTCTCTCTTGCTTAGGAATTGGTATGTCCCAGGGACAAATGTCTTCAGATTTTCAGTATTAGGGTTGCAGCTAATGCTGAAGTTAAATTGTGTATCTCTGGGGGGAAACTTTACAAGACCAAGAGTCTGGGGGAAGTATAAGTAGAGTTCATTGGTAGTGATTTAAAAAAAAGAAAACAACCCAGCCACAGAACTATTTCCTTCTTCATAGGAAAGGTAAGTGTAAAATCAAAACTTTCTGTAAATGTGAAATCTAATCTTCTAGCTAAAAGAATGCTAGCAATTTCAACAAGAAACATGTGACTGTGTATGTGGGATCCCTGGTTATTAAAGAGGTTGCTGTTTTCAGCTGTGCTACTGAGAGAAAGAAATTAGCAACTAGCAAGTTACCTTTTCAAAATATTTTTGCTTTTCCTCCATGATTTTTTTAAAAAACTAAACATACCCTAAAATTCAAGAAAATATTTATGATCTTTTGAAATCCCTTAACCCAGGACTGCAAAAGAGATCATTGAAGATGATGAGCCAGAGCCTTGGGTAAATTAGTGTAATTTAACTCCATAATTTAAATGGTGGTAAGCCAATTGACACCAGCTGAGATTTGGCTAAATGGCTCTGAAAATTTAAAATTTGCTAATTGGAGGCCCATCTAAGAGTAATACAAAAATCTATCACTTAAATAAGGTGGAAGGCTCCTCTTAAACTGATACCCACAACTCCTCCTGGAAATTCCTAATTCAAGCTAAAAGAACAGGAGTACTTGCTGCACCTTAGAGACTAACAAATTTATTTAAGCATAAGCTTTCATAGGTTACAGCCCACTTCATCAGATGCATGAAGCTTATGCTTAAATAAATTATTTATTTATTTATTCTAAGGTGCCACAAATACTCCAATGTTTGGTTTTTTTTCCAGATAAGGACTAACACAGCTGCTACTCTGACACCTAATTCAAGCTAACTCTCCTGTCTTTAGTTTCCCCATTGTAGAGGAACAAAAGGAGGAGTTTGGATAGGGTTATCTTCATTTCCAGTTTGCTAGATGGAGTCTGGTGGCAAAGGAAAAAGTTCCTTGTGAGCACAATCAGAGCTCTCAAGTACGTATCCCCCCCCATTTCTAACTTTATCCTTTATTACTTAATGACTTAATGTGTATAAAGCCTCAGAAAACCTCCGGGGACAGATCTTATTTAATTAAATGCCTCATACTATTTTTTCTACCCCTGCCTCAGTTCAGCACATTGGATAGGTAGCCAGGGGTGCTCACCAAGTAACTAATCGGTATTTCTTTTTATGCTCATTATTCAATGTGGGGCCTTATTTCCCCGCCCATCATTCTAAACTCTGGCCTGAGCACAGAATTGTCAGCTTCTTCATGGGCCTTTCTAGGGTGAATGTTCCAAGACAGGGTGATGAGTGAGATATGGAGATCCCCAGATAGGGTGACTAGATGTCCCGGTTTTATAGGGACAGTCCTGATTTTTGGGTCTTTTCCTTGTATAGGCTCTTATTAGCCCCCAACCCGTCTTGATTTTTCACATTTGCTGTCTGGTCACCCCACCCCCAGATGGGAAGAGAAAGGGGCTGGAGTCCGAACTCGACTCCACGTCAGGTGCCGCTGGGTGTTGCTCCCCGTTTAGTTTCAGGGTCAGCGGCTCCCACTGCAGCCACGGTGGCGGGGTAGCCGAGGCGGCAGCAGAACTGGTTCTCCCCGCCAGGAGGAGAAGCTGGATCCGGGCTGCGGGCAGCCCCACGTGGCCGCCCGGGCTGGATCCCTGCTCCGGCTCCTCCAGGCTTCCTCTTCCGTCCTGCCCGGGGCTTGTCGCGGGGGAGGGCTAAGGCAGGAGCCTCTCAACTTTCAGCTCCCTCCGGGCGGGGCGAGCCCGCCCCCTCGCTCGCGGCTCCGCTCGGCCGGGCAGGGCTGAACCCGGCGGCGCCTGGCCGCCCGCAGGGGAAGGGGCGGCCCGGGATGCGGGCGCGGAGCCGCGGCTGCTGAGCGCGCGGCGGAGGCTCCCCGCAGGATGAAGCCCGACGGGAAGGTGGTGCTGCTGGGGGACATGAACGTGGGCAAGACCTCCCTGCTGCACCGCTACATGGAGAGGCGCTTCCAGGACACGGTCAGCACGGTCGGGGGCGCCTTCTACCTCAAACAGTGGGGGCCCTACAACATCTCCATCTGGGACACTGCAGGTAACTGCGGGCCCCACGCCTGGGGCAGGGACGGGCTGGGGCGTCCTGAGCCCGACTTACGCTGCGCGGGGCGTCCCGGGGCCCCCGGCACCCTGGCGGCTCCGGGCTGGTGCACGCCGTTGTGTAAACCCAACGGGAAAGCGAGCCCTCCCCCCACTTTTTGTGGTTTTGGGCGCGCGGAGCGGCGGCAGCACAGTGTGTGTAGCCCGGAGCTAGGTGAGCTCCGCTCCCGAGGCTGGGTTTGGGGACACAAAGGCGGGGTGTGGTGGAGATCGGGTGTTGGGGGGCTAGGGTGACCGGAGGGCAAGTGTGGAAAACCGGGCTGGGGAGGAGGGGTAATAGAAGCCTAGATAAGAAAAAGACCCCAAAATCGGGACTGTCCCTATGAAATCGGGACATATGGTCACCCTAATTGGGGCTAGTGGGTTGGGTTTCTGCAGAGCGCTCTTTGGTGTGGTGGGAGAGCAGCTGCATTAAAGTCTGTGGCCCATATTTGCAGGCTGACTGCTCCCCCACAGCCGAGCTTGGCTCAGGGTTTTAAGGGGCTGTCCCACGATGTACAGGATCAGGTCTCCGAGGGGGAACTTTTTCATGGCCTTAAAAATGTGGCTCAATGCCTTAGTGGCAGGAGTAGCTGTTGGACTTATGTTGTTGTAACTTTAAAAAACACTTAAAAGCGGGGGTGGATGGGAGGGAGGAGCATGCCTGTAACATAGTCTAGTACTGTACAGTGGTTCTCAAACTGTGAGTCAGGGTGCTAAAGTGGATCGCAATCCCGTTTTAATGAGGTCACCAGGGTTGGCATTAGACTTGACGGGTCTAAGCCCAAACCCCGCCACCTGGGGTTGAAGCCCAAGGACTTCAGCCCTGGGCAGTGGGTCTCCAGTTACAGCCTCTCTCTCTCACACACACCCTTTCAGGGCTGAAGCTCTTGGGCTTCAGTTTTGGCCCCCCTGCCTGGTGGGGGGCTCTGACAGGCTCAGGTTTCAGTCCCCCTTCCTGGGGTCATGAAGTAATTTTTGTTGTCAGAAGTGGGTCGCGATGCAATGAAGTTTTAAGAACCCCTGGTCTAGTAATTATTCTCCGCTAAGTTGCAAGACGCCAGATGGGGGCACAACAGTGGGGAGAAGAACTGATGTATGCGTTGTTGCCATGTTTAGTATGGTAGCCTTACTTTCCACCCTCACCCTTCTGCCCCCCCCATCCCTCCGGTTTTGTAACAGGAATTTTTTTTTTCCCATATGTCTGATGCCTAGCCCATTTGGGCACTAATGTAATATAAAAACTTAAAATAAGTAATATGTCTAAAATGAGATGTATTTATGATTAACTTATATGCATTTGTAAGGTGCTTGCCACTGATATTTTGTGCACCCTTCACAAAATTTAGATGAAAATTAGAAAGGGGGGGGGGTGAATAGGCTCCATCTCCTCACTTTTGTCTAGCTGTAGTAGTGGTCAGAACACTTTTCTTGAAAAGCCAGTGCCAGACACATCCATCCATGGTAGAAATTACAAAGACATTACAATACTCCTAGTTAGTTAGAAGCTGGAGCAAATTTTTACGTTCTGCAGCATGCTTTCCAGGATCAGATATATGCACCCTATGGCTAATAGTGGAGAGATCTGGTTTGAAAAATGACTCTCAAGTTCAAAGAATACTTCTGTATGTTTAATATTGAATCATTCTTTAGAACAACTTGTGCAGGATTCAAGAATTTCTGATAATATCATCACTGAAGCAAGACCAAGGTTTTATGTTTAACTGAATAATGGCCAAGGAGAAAAAAAATGGAAACCTCTAGTTCGTTCTTGTAAAACATTGCCAGAAATGGAGAACTACAATAATATGCAATACTCTAGTTTCCATTTGGTGACGCTTAGGCATTAACAGGAAAGTCTAGTGACTTTCCGCATGTTTCATCAATACCCGTGCAATGAATACACTGTCCAGTTGACATAGACTTAATTATTTCATCCAATCCTATAATGTGGCTTTTGCTGAACTTGTGTGTGGGGAACAAACTACTGAAATTTCTTAAGGAAAAATATTTATTTGGATAAGTGATCAAACATTGATTTATTTGTTTTTCTACATTTGTGTTTCTAATTTTATGTAGCAAAATGCAGTTAGATTATTTCAATACCAATAGCATCATGTATTTCAAGCTCCTTATTTCTCCTTTCTGGAGTTTATTCTCTCCTTTCTGTCTACGTCCTCCAACTTCCCTGGTAACGAAACTTAAGAGCCAGTTACCAAACTGATTTTCTTAACGTGGTAGTGGGGAGTATGTGGTGTTAGAGTAGCTGATTGTCTCTGCTGTGACAGACCCATGTAAATAAGGGTAATTGATAGGTGGAATTTGTTTCAACAGAAGAAATATTAGTTATATTATAGCTTCAGTAAGACTGGTCTCCAGTTACTTTTCTCAGTTGCCTTCTGCTTAACTGAGAATCTTTGAGAGGAAATCCATTATTATTTTTTTTTAAAAAAATCCCATATAGCCCTAAACTTCTGACTCCTTCCCACCCCTGTCTTTTCTGGATCTACATAACCTCCACACCTTGATTTAGTCCCACATTGTATGCACTAGTTTTGTTAATTGAGGAATGGAAAGAACTTTTTTTGGAAGGTTGGTTAAGCCCCAATACCACCCTTTTAAATATGTGTACAGTAGAAAAAGCAACTCTCGAGCGACTCAAGGCCATTCCTTCCTTTTCTGCACATGGAGTGTTTTTCCCTTTTGCAACACTTGCAGTTGCTGCTGGTCTACAAAAGGAATTGGGCTAGTGCATTAGTAGGTTCCATCTCAGTTGCTGCATTAGCTTCCTGTATAGCATCGCTGATTTATCTCTACTAGATGAATGTCAAGTGAGCTTTAAATCTCTGTAGTGAAGATAAGTTTAAAACTCCCTTTGGCAGTCTATTCTATTACCTACGTGATCTAAAAAGTTGCTTGTTGCACGCTGAACTCTTACATCTTATTTTAGGAGTCAGAAATCAAATAGAGTTAAATATATTTGTATATATGCCCGTATCTGGACAAAGGCAAGCCAGAAATAGATGTTGGATGACATTCCTAGGAAGGCCTCAGAAATTATTACTAAGTCTTGGTCTACACTACCCAGTTAGAGCGATGTAAGGTCGACTTAAGTTTGTAGCGTAGCCATGCCATAAGTTTTTGTTTTGTTTCTTTTAAATTTGATCTGATTTCTGGATCATGCACTGAGCAGAGCACTTGGTTGGTTGTCTCTTCTTTGGGTATGTCTACACTGTACACTAAGCCCGGTTTCTGACTCAGCTTTGAGCTCAAGTCCCTCTTCCACCTACCGTTGGATCAGTCGGACTTGGGTCATCAAGCACTGAGGACCCTAGTATAGGAGTGGGTCAGAACCCGAGTTTCACTGTGACTCAGGTCCAAACCTTGTCATTTTGCAATGTGGATGCAGGTCAAGCTTCAGAAGGTCTGCGTGGTGGGGTGTGGATACATTAGCACAGCTGTGAGACCCTGGTCCAGCAGCTGTATACCCAGGCTTACAGTGCAGAGTGGACACTCAGGCACTGTCTTGGAAGCACGGAGTCCACAACTCTGGGTCCCAGAAATCTGGGCTTAGTGTGCAGTGTAGACATTTTCCAGTGTTGCCAAGCAGATGGGCTGTTGCTTCTTGGATCAGTTGAAGCTTTAAGGTTGGAATGATCATTGCTAAGGCTAGTGAGTGACAGCAATCCCATCTACTGGTCACAAAAACTTGAACCACTCTGGCCGAGACAGTGTCAGATTAGGATGGCATAGGTCTCCTTGCCAGTCACAGATTGATGTTTTTAGCAGCTGTAGCTATTTGTGTATCCAGCAGCATGGAGGTGCTAAAGCAGGGGTCTCAAACTCAAATGACCACGAGGGTCACATGAGGACAAGTACATTAGCCCGAGAGCCGCATCACTGACGCTCTTCCCCCCTGCCTTCCCCGGTTCCGCCCCCACTCCTCCCTTGCCAGGAGGCCCCACCCCAACCCTGCCCCCATTCCAACCCTTTTCCCCGAAACTCCCACTGCAACTCTGTCCCCTCCCTGCCCCCAGGGGTTGCAGGTAGGGGCTCAGAGCAGGGAGTTGAGGTGCAGGAGGTATGCAGGATGCGACAGGGGGTTCAGGGCAGGGGGTGCGGGATGCAGGAGGGGTGCAGCAGAGGGTCGGGGTGCAGAGTGCAGCAGGGGATTCAAGGCATGGATTGCAGGAGGTGTGCAGGGGGCTCAGGATGGAGTTGGGGTGTGGGGTGCAGGAGGGGTAAGGGGGGTGGCATGGGGTCAGGGTGCAGGTGTGGCAGGGGGCTCATGGCATAATCTGCCGCCACATGGCCAAAGCTTGAGCTCCACCGCCCTCAGGAAGGTGGGGAATTCTCACTGGTCACCTGCTCCTACAGTGTTTTTGGCTCCAGAAGGGGGCAAGGACCAGCCCCTGCTGGTGGCTTTGGGGAGGGGCAGCTCCTTTGCCCCACTTCCCCTCCATCACCACCCAGGAGGCTGTGGCCACGGGAGAAGCCCCTAGTGGCCACATACAAGAAATGCTGGATAATCCTAATAGGTAGTTTAAAAAACAAAAATAAAAAACAACCCTTAAAACCAACCTAAGGAAGCTTTGGATTATGAAACCAGAGGGATGATAAAGTAAATTGACTGATCTCTCTGACTCCAAGAGTAACACAGATTTGAAAAGTACATGCTGCTGCTACATCAGGTTAATCACTGGTCTCCTGAGTCATTTAAAATACGTTTCATGTTGATCAGCCAAACCTGCGCACCCCACATTGTTACTAAAGCATACTCTGGCACAGAACTAATCAAATATCTGTTTCCAGGAGAGCTGAATCTTCATGACAAATAACTACTGATTACAGAACATTGAGTCAAACATCTAAAATGTGACACTATCAGTCTTGTTTCTTGTTTCATCACAGCCTACTGAGTACACATTTTGTTTTATGTGGAATCTTTAAAAGCTGTGGGCTAGAAACGTTGAAACTCTTGTTGGAAAAATTCCAAGAATCAAAGGAAATTTTACTGAAAAATATACCAGTTCTTACCTCCTCTTGCTGTACTCAGTAATCTCTTGGTCACGTTTAGCCTGAGAGGCCCTGGACCTAATTTAGTAGTCTCATCAACTTTATGGTCAGAAGGTACCATAATGATCATTCTAGTCTGACTTCCTGCACATTGCAGGGCACAGAACCTCACCCACCCACTCACTCCTGTAATAGACCCATAATCTCTGGCCGAGTTACTGAAGTCCTCAGATCATGGTTTAAAGCAGGGGTGGGCAAACTATGGCCCATGGGCCACATGTGGCCTCTGGCCATTTGTATCTAGCCTGCAAGCTCAGGCCAGGGGCTGGGCTGAATGCGGTGTGCCACAGTGCCCCATGCTCCTGGGCCAGGGGCTGGGCCGAGCTCAGGGAGCTGCAGGGCCCTGCCCTCCCTGGCTGGGCCAAGTGCGGCGTGCCGTGGGGCCCCGCGCTCCTGGGCCAGGGGCCGGGTTGGGGAGTGCTCGGCTGAATATGGTAAGCAGGGGAGGATGGGAGGGGACTTAAGTGGTGAGGTCCTGGGGGTGTGTGGTTAGGGTGGGGGAATCTCGTGAGGGGGCAGTCAGGGAACAAAG
>ML677364.1:29888006-29961898 GCA_007922305.1 Dermatemys mawii
TCGTGAGGGGGCAGTCAGGGAACAAAGCAAGGGGGCTTAGATGGGGGATGGGATTCCGGGGGTAGTGGTTAGGGTGGGGGGATCTCGAGAGGGGGGTAGTCAGGGAACAAAGCAGAGGGATTTAGATGGGGGATGGGGTTCCAGGGGGTGCTGGTTAGAGTGGGGGGTATCTCGGGAGGGGGCAGTCAGTGAACAAAGAACAGGGGGCTTAGAGGGTGGGGTTCTGGGGTGGCACTTAGAGTGGGAGGGTCTCTGGAGGGGGGTGATCAGAGGATAAGGAGCTGGGGGTTGGATGGGTCGGGAGTTCTGAGGGGGGCAGTTGGGGCGGGAAGCAGGTAGGGGTTGGATAAGGGGAAGGGTCAGGCTGTTTGGAGAGGCACACACTTCCCTACCTGGCCCTCCGCACAATTTTTAACCCCAATGTGGCCTTCGGGCCAAAAAGTTTGTCCACCCCTGGTTTAAAGACTTCACATTACAGAGAAACCATAATTTACCCTTCAAGAGATCCAGGTCCCATGCTGCAGAGAAAGGGGAACCCCCCTGGGGTTTCTGCCAATCTGACTGGTGGGTAAATTCCTTCCCGACTGTAAATACAGTGATGAGCTAGACCCTGAACATGTGAGCAAGACCCAGCAGCTAGATACCCGGGAAAGAATTCTCTGTAGTAACTCAGAGCCCTCCCCATCTAGTGCCCTGTCTCCAGCCACAGGGGTGTCTTGCTGCTGGCAGTTGCTAAAGGGCCACATGCCATTGTATGCAGTCCTATCATACCATCCCCTCCGTAATCTTATCTAGCTCACTCTTGAAGTCAGTTAGGTTTTTTTGCCCACACTGTTCTCCTTGGAAGGCTGTTCCAGAACTTCTAACCATCTAATTTCAAGCCTAAAACTTATTGATGGCCAGTTTATATTCATTTGTTTTTCTCTCCACATTGGTGCTTAACTTAACTTAAATAACTCCTCTCTCTTCCTGGTATTTATCCCTTTGATGTATTTATAGCGAGCAATCACATCTCCCCTCAGCTTTCTTTTTGTTAGGCTAAACAAGCCAACCTCTTTGAGTCTCCTCTCATAAGGTAGCTTTTCCATTCCTTGGATCATCCTAGTATCCCTTCTCTGCACCTGTTCTAGTTCGAGTTAATCTTTCTTAAATGTGGAACATCAGAACTGCACACAGTATTCTAGATGAGGTTTCACCAATGCCTTGTATAATGGTACTGACCCTTCCCTATCTCTGTTGGAAATATCTTACCTGTCTGATGCTTCTTAGTACTTCATTAGCCTTTTTCATGGCTGCATCACATTGGTGGCTCATAGTTATCCTCTGATCAACCAATGCACCCAGGTCTTTCTCCTCCTCTGCCTCTTCCAACTGATAAATCTCCAGTTTATAGCAAAAATTCTTGTTAGTCCATAAATGCATGACATTTCACTATTAAATTTCATTCTGTTTCTATTTCTCCAGTTTTCAAAGTCCTCCAGTTCTTCTTGTATGATATTCTGGTC
The DNA here is from genome assembly GCA_007922305.1 of Dermatemys mawii. Taxonomy (NCBI): domain Eukaryota; kingdom Metazoa; phylum Chordata; order Testudines; family Dermatemydidae; genus Dermatemys; species Dermatemys mawii. Next base: position 29,889,512 of record ML677364.1, read on the forward strand.
CTCCTACATATTGGCAATACCTCCCAACTTTGTGATCTGCAAATTTTATTAGCACAGTTTCCTGTTTTGTGCCAAGGTCAGTAATAAAAATGATTGGTTCTAAGACTGATCCCTGAGGAGTTCCACTAGTAACCTCCGTTTAGTCTGGCAGTTAATCTTTCAGTATTACCTCTGATCCCTTAAACCAGTTCATTATCCACCTTTCATTTCTCATATTAATCCCCATCTTCTCCAATTTAACTAATACTTTCCCACATAGAACTGTATCAAATGTCTTACTGAAATCCAGATGGATTTGTCTAAAAAATCTGTTCTCTTCTCAAGGAGGAGATTAGGTTGGTCTGACTGGTGCAATGTACCTTTTTTAATTAATCAATCAGTCAATCCCTTTGCTTACACTTAAGTGTTGTGCTGAGTGATAATAAACTCAAGTACATGTATAAATGCTCTGCTAGCTTGAGGCCTAAAAGCTGGGTAAGGCCCTGCTGCTCCCATCCCTCTCCAGTCCTTTGCACTCTCATTCTTACCTCAGAAAGATCAATTGCTAAGTTAAGTCCACATCTCTTATGTTTTTCTTTGCATGCATCTGACGAAGTGAGTATCAGCCCACGAAAGCTTATGCTTCAGTACTTTAGAGTTAGTCTTTAGGGTGCCGCAGGACTCTTTGTCGCTTTTGCAGTTCCAGACTAACACAGCTATCTCTCTGATGCAGATTTTTAAAAGTATTTAGGCATTGCAGTGCTCAGTATAACCTAACTCAGTGGTTCTCAAACTCTTGTACCGGTGATGCCTTTCACATAGCAAGCCTCTGAGTATAACTCTCCTTATAAATTAAAAACACTTTAACACCATTATAAATGCTGCAGGCAAAGCGGGGTTTGGGGTGGAGGTTGACAGCTTGTGACCTATTTGTAATAAGCTCGCCACGCACTGAGGGATCCTGACCCCCAGTTTGAGAACCCCTGACCTAAGAATTTTTTTAGAATGAGATTTAGGCTGCTAAACTAGGTAGGAATGGGAATGCTGAGTGTTGCAATGCCTAAGGACCTTTAAGAATCTGGGCTTTAAGCATGTGCTGTATTGAGACCTCCTGGGTAGTGTGTGTTTAAAAACCAAAACCAAAACAAAAACAAAACCCATCAAAACCAAGCAATAGAGGTGAGATCCTCAGCAAAAGGATCTTTCTCTGACAAAATGGCTGTAGAATCACAAGCTGGAGAATGAAGGATGTTTATATATATTAAAATATAATATATATATTTTTTTCTGGCAGCTGACCGCAGTCAAGGAATAAAACAAGATCTTCCTGCTGTGAGTAGGCTGCTTTGAGTTAGGGCCCATAGCCTTTTGTCTTCTGCAGACTGAAGTTCAAATACATATTGAAATTCTGGTGGTCTTACTGGAGCCTGGCTTTTCTAAATGGAAAATTACCATCTGGTTTGTGTAATTAGTGTTTTAGCGGCTGCTGATTTCTTTGGTGAATTTTGTCTCTATGCTAAACTTAAATGACTTGCATTTGTACTGTTGACAGATTAAACGAATGTTCAGCAACAACAAAACTTCTCAATTACTAGCTGTCTCTTCTAGATGTTTCGTCTAATGCTGGCTCATTGTCAAAGTAACAGACTTGCAAGTTAATGGAAAGTATTTCACAAACTGTATTTGCTGAGGCAATAATATTATTTTACAAAAGGGGCTGGCTAATGAACTTACCACCAGACAGTCATGTGTTTGCACAGGAATGACAAGGCGTGATGGTTAGAGCTGCTCTCCCCCACCCCCGTGACCCCTTGGCTTAGTTGTTTGCGTATGAGAACAGACTCCCCCGCCGCAAAAAATAATCAGCTATGAACCAGTTGTAATGGTTTCCTTCAGCATGTGCAGATTTCTTCCATGATGGGGAGGGGGAAATCATATACATGCCATGAATGGCAATGTATCCTCTTTCTTTTGGCAACAAAGCTGACTTTCCTCTGTGGAATGAGCTCACTGCATGTCAGTGCTCTCTCTTATGATGATCATGGGGGTGGGAATTGAAGGCAAGAACAGAAAGTTTTCCTTTTTAAAAAAAAAATCCATGGAAATGTGTTTTTTCTACGATTCTAAATCTTTTCATTTCAGAGATTTGTCTGCCTGGGCACATTGCATACAGTGGGCTGGTCTTTACTACTGCTGAAGTTGGTGTAATTATACATCACTCAGGTGTGTGAAAAAGACACACCCACGCAACGCAAATTACGTCAGCTTAAGCGCTGTCCACAATGGTGCCGTGTCTGTAGGAAGTGCTTAAGGAATGGGATGGAAAATACTGTGTGCTTTGCTGGTCACCACATCTCAAAAGAGATATTTCAGAATTAAAGGCAATTCACAGCCGGGTATCCAAAAATGATTAGGGGTATGGAAGTTGTCTTCTATAGTCAGATAGGAAACTTTTGCTTTCCTTGTCCTGTAACTTGAGGACATTCAGTTGCATTAAAAGCTTGCAAATTCAGAACTGATAAAAGGAAATACTTTTGCACATTATATGTAATTAGAATGTGGAAACTAATTACAACAGGAAGTTGTCGAGGCCAAGAATTTAGAAAGATCCCCAAGGGTTGGATGTTTGCATGGATAATGAGAATATCCAGTTAATTCTAATAAATTTTGGAAGGGATGCTAAACCTCATGTTAAAGGATTAAGCCAACATTTACTAGAGATCAGGACGAGCGCTCATGTGGGGCCCATGTTACTCCACATCTGCATACTTTGTGGTTTTTACACTTTCCTGTGAAGTATCTGGAACAAGTCACTGTGAGAGACAGGAGACTGCTTTACATAGATCTTGTTGGATCCAGTATGGCAATTCCTGTTTTCCCAATCTGAGTTTAAATCCATACTTGGTCTGAGGTATTTAAGAATACAGTATAAAAAAACCCAAACATATCAGCACTGTTCTAGCATACACTCACTGAACTATCATGTTATTTCTCATGTATCTCTCTGACTTGTTCATGACTGAAACTTTCCAGAACCAGTAAGTCAATATTTCACAAAAGTCAGAACCAAGGGGAACAGCTTAGTGTCCACACACAGCTCAACTTAGATAACTGAAGACTCCTTGTTGGCTTTCTAATTTTGAGAGGAGACAGGAGGAGATTTGTGGAGATACTCTGTAATACTCTGAGCTGATTATAGGGGGTTAATTTTGATTGACAGGTTTCAGAGTGGTAGCTGTGTTAGTCTGTACCAGCAAAAACAATGAGGAGTCCTTGTGACGCCTTAGAGACGAACATTTATTTGGGCATAAGCTTTCATGGGCTAGAACCCACTTCATCAGATGGATGGAGTGGAAAATACAGGAGTAGGTATAAATACATGAAAAGATGCGAGGATAGATGCCAACTGCCCTGGCGCCAGTGGGTGTTTGCGCCCCCCATTTCCGCCCTAACTCTACCCCTTCCCCGCCCCCAAACCAACCCCTTCCCCAAAGTCCCTGCCCTAACTCTGCCCCTATTGGACCCCTTCCCCAAATCCCCAGCCCCGTCTCCTTCCCTGAGCAGGCCGCATTCGTCCTCTTGCTCCCGCCGCTTTCCAGCTGCGTGAAACAGGTATTTTGTGCCACAAGCACTGGGAGGGAGCAGAGAGAAGCAGGACCCGGCAGCGCACTCAGGGGAGGAGGCGGAGTGGAGATGAGCTGGGGCGGAGGGACAGGGAGGGAGCTGCCAGTGGGTGCTCTGGAGCTGCTGGTGGGTGCTCTGCACCTACCAGTTTTTCACTGTGGGTGCTTCAGCCCCAGAGCACCCACAAAGTCGGCGCCTATGGATGCAAGTTGCCTTACCAAGTTATTGAGATATCCTTGAGAGAGAGAGGGGAAAAATACATTTGTTCAGTCTTCGGAGGACAATATTTTAATTTGGAAACCTGCTATTTAGTATAGATGAGTTCGAAAAAGTCTGAGGTTAACCTTGGATTGAGTGAAGATGTATAGTGTAAGACTTACTCTTTTTCAGTTTGCGTACCAAGTTGAGGTTGAGGAAGGACTGGAAAAACTAGCATTGGAAAGAGTGTGCTATGTATACACTGTGTCCTTCCACCCTTCCCCAAGAATGAATAAAGTATTTAAAGAACATGACTAATTTCACAATTTAGAAAGGGTCAATAAAATTTCAATTCAGGGTTTAATAACTTTGTAAACTTTCTTTTGTTAGTGGTGAAATATCAAGGGACTCTGTGTTGTTGTTTTTTTGACCATAGTGAAAACTTTTTGGTGGGACGGGACTTTCAGGAGAGAAACAGATGGACTTTGGGATGTGCAATGAGGTATGGAGCCTTTCATTTCAAAGTCACTGATTTATAATTTGGCTAAAGTTTCATCACAAGAGGAAACTGATTGTTTCATTGGTTGTCCAATTGCCAATATGAAAAGTGTAAAAAATTGGCACCCTTGTTGGCATTCTCAGGAAATGGGCCAAAGATTGATTTATGCTTCTTGATAAGGTTGAGATGTCTTAACAGGGTAGTGTTGGAAGCTTACACAGCTTTTGCCTATACTGTACTTGTTCAGGATGCAAAATGTCAACCTCCTGGAGCACTTTTCACAAACAATAAACTCAAAAGTTAAAATGTCTATTGCAGCTTTGTAAGAAATTACCATTTGTTGAGTGATATTTTTCTTTTGTTCCTGTGCAAACAATACTTTTTCTACTTGAATATTCTCTCCATTCTTCTGTGTAGAAAACATTGTGGAGAATAGTGAATTTAGCTTAATTAACTGCAGCATAAAGAAGAGTATGTAAACCTGACTTCACATTTTGTGTGCCCAATAGTAATTCTAATTGTTTAAGTTTTATGCTAATTGGAATGGATACCAATTCATGAATGGATCCCAGATATTTACTTAAATGACTTGGCTGTCCTATGTGATATTCCCATTGAACTAAAAGCAAAGTGCGGTGCATTCATTTTTATGTTCAAAGGATGTGGTGTTTTCCAGCAGTAGCTTCTCTGAGTGCTCAGGAAGGAATAACAAGTACTCTCCTTATTGTACACTGTATACTGTTCATGGTCAATGAGCATCCCTCTTGAGGACAGTTCTCTAATATAGTAATTAGTTACTCTCCTAGGTGAGCTGATGTTTCATTCACTGCAAGTCCCATGTCTCTGCAAGTTTTACTAAGTGATTGGTGTATGTTGTAAGAAATTGAAACAAGTCCTTAAATGTAGTTTACGAAACAACCACTAACTGCCACTTTTCTAAACTTCTCCTTTTAAGTGACTGAGGGGCCTGATGCAGGATGATATCACACCCTAGATCCATATGAACTTTCAAGCAATTCTAGCTGTGCCAGCATTTCACCTTCATTTGAAATTGTAAACTTAGTAATTCCTGTGTGAGTCACGCTGCATTAGTACAGTCTGTTAAAGAAGACGTTCTTTATACAGAGTTTCATAAGAGAAGTCATTAATTCAACAACAGAGAAAAATGTGAACTTGCTCTCATTAAAGAAGATGTTGGGAGTGAAAGAATCCTGTTTCTTTTCCCTGAGTCCCAGTGACCATTTGTGTTTTCAGGGACTGCTGAATGGGACTCCCTTGGGATTTGATCAAAGCTTTTTCTATAGATCCTATGTTAAGGTTCTTTTTCCCACTGCTGTGGCTGTAAGATTCATCTGCAGTGACTGAACGCTTTCAGGTCTAGGAAGCAAGACTTGGACCTGGTGATTTACTTTAGGTCTTGCGTGTGGCACTGCAGAGCTGGCCAAAGGAAGTGTTTTTTTTGTTTTTTAATTTGGGTGAACTTTAGTGCACGTGCAGTTTGGCACTTTTCATCATAGAAGTTGCAGAATGAAGTTTTTACTAGCAGGATGCACTAGGCAGTGGGAGTGCAAGCTTTTCCTACCCTGCCTCATCACTATTTCTCTCCTGATTTGGAAAAATCAACTTCAGGAGTGAAAATATTAAGTCTCCATGTCTCTTTGGAAGTTTGGGCTCTCTCTGCCTGTTATAGGCTGGGACTGACTGATGGGATGGATCACTCTGTAAATTGCCCTGTTCTTTTCACTCCCTCTGAGGCATCTGACACCAGCCACTGTTGGAAGACAGGATACTGGGCCAGATGGGTCATATATTCTTATTACAGTAGAGCCAAATACAGTGATGAGTCTTAAAATGTAGACATCTGTCTCTTTAAGTATTGGACTGAAATCAACAACTTGCTTCACATAGGCCATCAAATGTCTTGTGTAGGAAGAACTTCGGCTGTTACTAATCTAGACCGTATTCTAACTAGTTACCTGAAGGGGGGCTCCAACATATGTGCCTATGACATAAATGTAAACCAGGATGCACTCAACAAGTCTCAGCTCTTCACTTTGATTTTACATTCTTTTTGCAGATAAAAGGGAAGTTCAGAGTATATTGCAAATTAGTGTTACAGCCCTGTGAGAATTTTTATAGGACCCTATACAGAAACTTAGAATCCATTAATTTCGTATCACTAAAACAGGCTAAAGACTGTACAAATGGTTTACAGTGAACCAAAATTTCTATATTACTGAGGTCTGTCTTCTGTTTTCTTTCATATTCTAGAACAGGGGTCGGCAACCTTTCAGAAGTGGTGTGCCGAGTCTTCATTTATTCACTCTAATTTGAGGTTTCGCGTGCCAGTCGTACATTTTAATATTTTTAGAAGGTCTCTTTCTATAAGTCTATAATGTATAACTGAACTATTGTTATATGTAAAGTAAACAAGGTTTTTAAAATGTTTAAGAAGCTTCATTTAAAATTAAATTAAGATGCAGAGTGCCCCAGACCGGAGGCCAGAACCCGGGCAGTGTGAGTGCCACTGAAAATCAGCTCGTGTGCCGCCTTTGGCATAGGTTGCCTACCCTTGTTCTAGAAAGTCACGTCTGTGAGAAGCAAGTACCCATCTTGGATTTTTCATGAGCTTTTCCATCTTGAAAACACCCCATTAGTCTCTTGCATCACATCATGTTTTCAGACAGATTCCTTCCTCTTCCAAAGTTTTGCCAGCCCATAGCTTGATACTATCAGAAGATGAGAGCAGCTTCGTATAATGGAGTGGATAAGATTCTATCAGAGAGACCCAAAAGCACTTCCAGTGGATGGATTAATATATCCTTTTAGGGGAAAAACCCTCATTAAGACTTAAAATGTAATCAATATTCCTGTGCTTTGGGACTTACTTTCTCACCAAATATGGATGTTATGCCTTTCATACTATATATCAGGGATTGGCAACCTTGGCATGCGGTCCCCGAGGGTAAGCACCCTTGGTGGGCCCTGGCTGGTTTGTTTACTTGCCGTGTCCGCAGGTTTGGCCAATCGCAGCTCCCAATGGCCGTGGTTCGCCGCTCTGTTCCAATGGGGGCTGTGGGAAGCGGTAGCCAGCATTGCGCTGCTTCCCGCAGCACCCTTTGGCCTGGAATGGCAAACTGCAGCCAATGGGAGCTGCGATTGGCCGAACCTGTGGACGCGGCAGGTAAACAAACTGGCGGGGCCCGCCAAGGGTGCTTATTTATCTGACTTTTGCAGCACAGTTTCATTTTACCACAAGTCATAATCTAGTTATCTGAGAGGGGCGCATGCCAAGGTTGCCGATCCCTGCTATGTGTTGTCCAGCAGTTATCCAACACACTCTTGTACAGATTTTTTCAAAAGTAGTGATGTAGGGTACTGCTGAAATAGTAAGTTATGTTTTTATTTTACTGTTAACATGTCTCACCAGTATTTGAGTTCTCCATTATGTGTGGCAATATGTCAAAAATGAATAAGTAAAATAAAATCCCAACTATTTCTTTTCACTAAATCATTATATCTGAAATAAAGATCTGGGTTGGTGAGAACTGCCGATGAATGCGTACATTTAAAGTTGTCATTATAGGACTCAGTGAAGCATGTTGATGGCAAGAGCAAGGGAAATTGATCTGTAGGTCACCTTGAAAGAGGAAACTCTTTAATTTTGTTGTTTAGTTGTAGCCTTCAAGATGGAATGTAAATGAGTAAGTGGCTTATGCTATATAGTAGCTGTTCACTTGGACACCATCCAGGTTTCACAGTGACTTAAACTTGCCAAATCCACTATTCTTCCATATAGAGGAATTAAACCTTGTGTGGGCTTTGTGTCGGGATGACTAGACTAAAGTACAGTTGGGGCAGGTAAGACCTTCTGGCCTAGGATTAGGAATTGGGCAGGTGAGGTTCTCTGGCCTAGGGCCATAGTTTGCTGCTCTGCTCAGGCTGCTTGATGAAAGAAATCTGAAGGATCAGTGCTGCAAATTTTTCCTGCTGTCTATGGTCAGTTAAAAGTGCCCAAACCAACCAATAAGGAAGACTCTATTTGAATTGGCAGCTTGACATTTTATGACTGTCAGGGATTGAATGAAGCAGTTGCTGTCTCCTCAAAGACAAATGAGGTTAGAATAAATATTTGTATATCTGTCAGCATTCCCAATTCAGAGTCATCACATAGCGTTTTTTCTAAATGGTTTATTTTGTCATGGCTCCATTTAGGTGTCCTCATAAACAAATGGCTCCAAGATTTTACGCCACTTTACTGGTTTGTGTTGGCCTCCAGAAATAAAAAGTAGAGACTTATTCTCTTCACTCTACTCACGTCTGTGTTCCAAGGCTGCAGCCATATTTCAAGACTCATTAAGGACTGTTTAAAATAGACCCAAAAGGGAAACCAACTTATGCCTTATTTATCTGACTTTCACAACAGAGTTTCATTTTACCACAAGTCATAATCTAGTTATAACCTTAGAGAAGGAAGAGTAACTTGCAGCTGTTATCTGCCCATCCAGCCCATCAGCCTGTACTCAGTATTGATCATCGCGTTATATTTATTTATTTTTAAAAAAGACTGTATTATAAGTTAACTTGCAAGACTCATTTCTTGGGTTTTAATACAACTGGGACAGGTCACTTGTGACAGCAACTACCATGTTGCCATCAACTGATAGATATCTCTCTAGTTGTTCCTGCCAGATCTAGCCTCTTGGTTTGTCTGGGGATTAAAAACTGGGTGAAGTGGAAAGACTATAGTTTGTTTGTGTTTTTTGGGGCACGGGGTGGGTGGTTTGTTCTTTTGTATTTGTACTGCTACCAGTATTTGCTAACCTGCTTTCTTGCCTCCTGGCTCTTTATGGTCTAATTCCTTTAACTTTTAAAAAAGGCAGTTCAGTTTGAAACACTGCCTTCCCACTCCTGTAAAAATGGAAAGTGGCTGCCCCGCTAAATACACCAATAGGTGCACACCATTTGAAGCAACAAAGAAAGTATCAGTGTACTTTATTTCACTTTGTTTGTTTTGGCTTGCAATTCATTCTCTTTTGATGGAAACTTGACCAATTTTTAGAATGTAAGCTCTTTAGGACTACCTTCCTGCGTGCGTACAGTACCCACTGAATAGGGAATTGTACGCTGATCCTCCTACTAAATATTTAATTTTGTCATGTGCGAGGGTGGGGGAAGTTTGATAGCATCACTGCTGTATTAAAGAAATGTGGCAAAGGGAAGCCTAAAAGGGACTTTATATGTGCTCATGTGGCTTTATCAGAAATTGGCTGTCACTGAATTTTAGAGGAAGGTTGAACAATAGTGCGCTGTAAGGGTGGATGCTACCTCTCATGCCTCAGTACCATGGCACATGTATCCTGTCCTTTCAGTGACATCTCTGAAGAGTGTGTATGTTTAAATACCTAGTAATGATCTCAGATGCCCATTCCCTTGTCTAGGGAGGACTAGTATAGATGGGACTATGGTAGGAGCATTACAAAATATATGTACAAGTCAGTGCTCATTTCCTTAGTTTCCAATATTGGTACTGATTGTAGGAGAGTAAGAAGTATTACCCAGAAGGGGATGGTGGAAATAAAGCGCGGGGTATTACAAGAAAACGAACGGGTGATGGGTGTATAAGTTGAAAGAGGAAACAGTTCTATTCAAATTCTTATATGGCAGAGCTTACCATTGTATTTGAGTGACTTCTAGAAAGCACATTAAACAGTGTGGCTAGCCATGGTCTTATGTGGTTCTCTTCCTCTTCCCAAGGGGAAATTGAGTGGGGATTTTTAAAATCTATTTATATTCTACAGAACGGTATATACATGCACTTATGCAAGCAAAAGTAAGGTCCTAGAAACACGTCTTGTGTGTGGAGTGGAAGGTGATATTAGTAGTGGTTCTTAGACCATGCAAGAATTGGCCAAACAGTCTTGGCCTGCCCCCTGAGAAAGCTTTGTGTCTTGCACAGGTGAATTTCATCCTTGTGCCCGAGGAGCAGAATTGTTGACCACAGACCTCATCCCAGAATTTTTAGGTGATCTTTAGGTATCCTAGACCCAAACTCTTGAGTGCTTTGAATACAAGAACAGAGACTTGCAATACTCTACAGGGAGCTAGTATAGAGAGCAGAGGACAGGTCTGAAGGGGTTACTGTAGGAACTCTGATGGGCTCCTTTTTCTGTGAGAGACTCTACTTAGTTGACAGGAAACTCCAATTAGTCAAGAATGAACTGCCTCGTGAGTGTAGCTCAGTCAGAGGGTGGCCAAGTTGTGTGGTACTTGATTGTCTACCAGGGTGGGATGCAGTCTCCTAGATAGCCATAGATGGTAGACTGCACTGATTGCAGAATTAGCAATGTGAAAACTTAGCATCAATAAGGACTCCAGGGGTACTCTTAAACTGTACTGACCAGTTTGTTGTTGTGCATCTTCAAGCAGTGGAGAGTACACTGTGGCTGCAAACTCCTTCAAGTGTCTTCCGCTTCTAATTGGCACAACCTCTTTTGTGCTTTGGATCAGCTTCAGCCAGCTGTTCTTCACCATGAGATGAGTTGTCAGTCAGTCATGGCAACAGCTTAGTGATGATGTTGTTTGTTGTGAAGGGTAGACAAAGCTGTAGGTCATCTGCATATTGTTGCCACTCAGGTCCATGGTAACTCTCCATTTTTCTTAGTGGGTATGTGTAGAGGCTGAATAGTTCCACAGTTACTAAGGGTAAGTCTACACTACCTGCCAGATTGGTGGGTAGTGATCTATTTTTTGGGGATCGATTTATCGTGTCTAGTGTAGACGTGATAAATCGATCCATGAGCACTCTCCCCGTTTACTCTGGAACTCCACTGCTGTGAGAGGTGGAAGTGGAGTTGATGGGAGAGCAACAGCGGTCGACTCATCGCTGTGAGGACGCCCGAGGAAGTCGACCTAAGATACACTGACCTCAACTACTCTATTCACGTAGCTGAAGTAGTGTGTCTTAGGTTGACCCCTCTTCCCCCAGTGTAGACTTGGCCTAAGGAAGTAACTCTGAGTGCACTAGGGTTGTAGTCATGTTGGTCCCAGGATATTAGAGAGACAAGGTGTTCTTAAAATGACATGTGCAGGTCATCATCTGAGGCTGCTACAACATGAAATATATGGCAGAATGCGGGTAAAACAGAGCAGGGGACATACAATTTTCCCGCAAGGAGTTCAGTCAGTAATTTAATTAAATGATTTTTTTTTTTAACGAGTGTCATCTGCATGGAAGCATATCCTCTGGAATGGTGGCCGAAGCATGAAGGGGCATACGAATGTTTAGCATATCTGGCAGATAAATACCTTTTAATGACGGCTACAAAAGTGCTATGCCAGTGCCTGGTCTCACTTCCTATTGACATTGTAAATAAGAATTAGGCAGCATTCTCTCCTGCAAATGTAAAGAAACTTGTTTGTCTTAGTGATTGGCTGGATAAGAAGTAGACCTGAGTGGACTTGTAGGCTGTGAAGTTTTGCATTGTTTTCTTTTTGAGTTGAGTTATAAAACAAAAAAATTTCTACATTTGTAAGTTGCACTTTCATGACAAAGATTGCAATATAGTATTTGTATGAGGTGAATTGAAAAATACTGTTTTGTCATTTTTACAGCGAAAATATTTATAATCAAAAATATACACTTCGATTTCAGTTACAACACAATACAATATATATATGAAAATGTAGAAGAACATCCAAAATATTTAATACATTTCAATTAGTATTCTATTGTTCAACAGCTCATTTAAATCTGCGATTAATCGCGATTAATTTTTTTAATCATTGATTTTTTTTTTGTTAATCACACGAGTTAACTGTGATGAATCAATAGCCCTAGTCTAAAGATAAAATACTATTCTGTAACTAGCTTCTTTGTATGTGAACCAGTCAATATTTGAGTATTCAGTTAAGTTCCCTGTTACAATAAATCAGGCCTGCACAACTCGGAAAGCAGCGAGGGCCATATTACTGCAAAAAAAACAGCTGCGGGCCGAAAAGCCTTGCCCTCACCCTGCCCCCATCCGCTTCCCCCCACCCCACCGCTTGGCTTGCCACACCCCTACTCACCCCCACCGGGCCACACAATGAGCCCCTGTGGGCCGCATGTGGCCCCCAGGCCGCATGTTGTGCAGGCCTGCAATAAATTATTGGGTTCTGCCTGAAGCTGCAGCTCAGATCAGAAATAAGTTCTGCTGTTTCATCTATACTGATTTAAACAGCATTCGATTCCAAAACATGTGTCATGTTCATCAGGCTAACTACTCTATGTGTTTAGGCACAACTTATTTAAGCAGTCTTCTGTCAAAGAACAGATTTAGGTAGTTTTTGCTTTACAGTTAAAATATAAGCATCAGTATAAAATTCTTTTGCAAGTATTTGTTTGAGACTTTCGTAAACATAATCTCATGTTATCAACCTACCATAGATCCCTACTGTTACATTTTTTAATCAACTGAATGTCTTGCATAAATCAGTTCTCTGATTTCTTGCAGTGATTATTTTTGAAATTTGATTTAAAACCTGTGCAGTGTTTCATATGAAGGCCTGATGGTGTAATCCTTTTTTTAAAAGTGTAGGAATGCTCTGTGAATTTGGAATCCTGTCATTTCATTCTATACTATTGCTTTCACCAGACATCAGTGTTAAGATAACATTTCTTCATTTATCTGAAACCTCACTGTGGGTCATGTAGATGGGGTATGTAAATATTAGTCTCTTTCTCTCAGTTTGTATTGTAAATAAACTGCAAACTCCACTGCCAGAGTTGTAGGTTTAAGGTTTTCACTTTCCATTGGCTACTGCTGTATTTTCCAATACCTGGAGGTCTTGGAGCTTCTAGAAGGAAAGGGGAACTTGAGTCTGAAGTCTGAGATGCTTTTTTCTATTTTAGAACCTGCTTTTACATCTGAGGCAGCAGCCCATAAAAACTACTTAGTCAAAACAGGTAGCTTAGGACAATGTACGCACACTGCCTTGCTAAATGAAAGCGACTCTGTCAGAATGGTGTTAAGCGTCAGTTGGAACTTTGGCCGCAAATGCAGTTTTCTACAGCTCTATCCTAAGTTTTCACGGGCTGGAAAGATGCCACGTAGGGAGAGGGCAGGAATATTTGCTGAATAGTAGGTCAGATTATCTCCCGTCATACCATGTAAGTAAAGATTCATCGTAATGGAAAAAGTGGAAGTAGAATTAAAGTTTCTATGGAACTTTGACTTTTTGAACTCAGTGGTATTTGTGTGTTTAATAGCTCAGAACTTAATATTTCATTAATGTAACCTTAATCCTACCTTTACAGTCTTGAGCAGGCAATTATTTTGGTGTATTCAGCAAAATAGTTGGCTGATACTTCTACATCTTAGAAAAAACTCTTCTTGGGTTAGGTTCCTTGGTGAGCAGTGCTATTCATAGTCTTCTGGGAATAGCAGCCCTCTTTTGTGCCTGTAATCATGTTTACAGTTCATCCTGTTTTCTTTTCTCTATCTGTCGCCACAGTTTCCTCTTAGCACATTTTATGGAGGATCCTTGCAGGTCCCTTCCCCAATGAGTGAGTTCCTAGGTTTGTTTTTGGCCCAGTGCTATTCAATATGTTGATCACTGAACTGGAGGAAAACACAAATTCATTGCTGGCAAAATTTGCAGATTACACAAACTAGTGGAGTTGTAAATAATAATAGTGTAATAATAATAATAAATAAATGGATCACCTGTTAAACTGGGTTGCTTGGGCAACTTTTTTTTTTTTTTTTTTTTTTTTTTTTTTAAAAAGCAGGTAAATGCAAGGTTGCACATCTAGAAACCAAGACTATAGTTCACACTTACAGGATGGGGAACTGTAGTTTGGAAAGCAGTGACTCAGAAAAGGATGTCAGGGTCATAGTGAATAACAAGCTGAACAAGAGCTCTCAGTGTGAGGCAGTGGCTAAGAGAGCAAATATTATTCTTGGAAGTATAAGCAAGGGTTTATAGAGTAGAAGAAATGTAATGAACATCAGGCTATCCAGTGAAAAAATAATGTGGAAAAAACTCAATGATTATTCAAATAGGCCCTACTGGGCTCGGGTGGGAGGGTAGATTAAACATTTTCTTGGATTACTTTGAATTCTTTTACAGTTTTAATAATTCAGAATATGAAAATATCTTGAGCTATATTTGCTAAACCTGAGTCAAGAGTGTATTTGTACCCTGGAGAGGGATTTACTGAACTGCTGTAAGATTTTAACTGTCATTAAGCTTTTCTATGTATACACTGCAATATGGTGAACTCTTTTCTAGTTTGCCATTGTAAATGGTATCGTTGTACACTCTGTGATCAGTTTTTGATAGCTACTGTTCTGTGACGTTGCACACCTTGAAGGTGGTGCTAATGGATCGATCCATTAACAGATTCTAGTTAGCTGTGTGTGGGGTGTGTCTGTGTCTGTGTCTGTCTGTGGTGTGTGTCTCCACACTTTAATTTAGCAGTCTCATGGTTTAAAAAACAGTAACCCCAGTTACTGTTTGGAGAAACAAAACCAATTGAAAACAAATTCACTAAGCTGCATGTTCAAAATGTATGCTATCTCAGTTGTAATGTTCTTAAATGTGGACTTTGATTTTGGTGTTTGTGTTTTGACTGTTCTTTCTCTAGAACAGCGGAATATTGTTATGGGTCAATTCATAGTGGGCTTCTGCCAACGTGTGTCCTTAACGAAAATCATTCGTGAGTGAATCTGAAATATGACTGCAGCCCTATAGCAATACATCTTAAAGCAACTGCTCAGTTAACCAGATCTTTGGAGAAAGTAAGTGGATAAAGAAAAATAACTGATACTCGGAGGCTTTGGGGCTGCACTGTCAGTTGTATGACAGCCTTAGCATTTGCTATGCAGATGAAATTTTTATTAATTGTGAAAAAAGGCTGTGCTTTCTTCAGAAACAAAATAAACTAGAATGGACAAATTTGGCTTTGAGGCGCTCATATGTCACTATCCATGTCTACTGGTGGGTAGCATATGACTCTTAGTACTGCATATCCACATTAATTTTGCATATGGCTCAGCCCCAATAATTTTAATTTAATTTTAAGAATTAATCCATTCAAATTGGATATTTAATACAAAATGCTTGTATAAATCTTGCCAAAATATG
The DNA here is from genome assembly GCA_007922305.1 of Dermatemys mawii. Taxonomy (NCBI): domain Eukaryota; kingdom Metazoa; phylum Chordata; order Testudines; family Dermatemydidae; genus Dermatemys; species Dermatemys mawii. The sequence continues at coordinate 29,904,942 of ML677364.1, forward strand.
GCTTCTTATGCACCTCTTGAGGAGTAGTTCTGTAGCAATTGTTAAATAGATGTTAGTTGCGGCAACTGTGTAAACTGTCTTACCCAAATGTACATAGCTGTTTGACAGTAGGGTGTTGGCCTCTGAAAAGGTGGAAGGACCACTGGTCGACATGGGTAGGGCTGTCTGATAGTCCCCTGTACAGAAAAGGGCAGAATAGGATTCTATCTAATTAATTCAACACAGTTCAGCTGTGGCCACAATAAAAATGTTTGTTTTTTTTAAAACTGAAGAAAGGGGAAGCAAAACTAAGGATACTTGCTGTCATCCACTTTTTGGTGTTGCTTTGCAATGAACCCTGTTTTGTTTTTAAAAGAAAAATAAACAGCCATGCTTCTAGAAGGAACTACATTGGGACACTTCTATTTTTTGTGTGATTATGTTCCAATTCTGTTATATTTAGACGGAAGAAGTAGTCTCATGATACTTCTGTTAAGGGGAAGCTTTAAATAAAGACCCAGACAATCCCTTCACCCACCCACAGCCATACAAAGTTCAGAATCTTTCCCCTCCTCCCCATTTGACAACCTCATTTGCAACATATCCTACAAATCTTATTGGTAACATGTCAATCATTTAGCTTAGTAATGTTTGTATTGGGGCTTTGTAATCAGAATATATTACTCAGCTATAGCTGAGTGTTCCAAGTCCACTAAGAAACTCTATCCTTTTTCTTTGTGTTCTGTTTCTTCTGTCTAGTAATTTATATGGTTGGTGTCTCCTGTTTCCCAATTCATGAGATAGCAAGTCATGAAAATAGGAAGTCCTTTTCTTCCAGTTGTTTGCTACTAGTGCAGAGGGGCAAACTGCGACTTGGGGGCTGCATCTGGCCCTCCAGATGTTTTAATCCAGCCCTTGAGCTCCCACCAGGAAGCGGGGTCTGGGGCTTGCCAGGGGGCTCCACATGCTACTCCTATCCCAAGCACCACCCCCACAGCTCCCTTTGGCTGGGAGCTATAGGGGCAGCGCCTGCAGATAGGGCAGCACACAGAGCCGCCTGGTCACACCTCTGCATAGGAGTCGGAGGAGTGATATGCCACTGTTTCTGGGAGCTGCTTGAGGTAAGTGCCACCTGAAGCTTGCCCTCCTATGCCCCAATCCCCTGCCACAACCCTGATTCCCCTCCTGCCCTCTGAACGCCTCGGTCCCAGCCCGGAGAACCCTCCTGCACGTCCAACCCCTCATCCCCAGCCCCACCCCAGAGCCCGCATCCCCAGCCAAAATCTTCATGCCCTCTTGCACCCAAATCTCCAGTTTTGTGAGCTTTCATGGCCCGCCATACAATTTCCATACCGAAATGTGGCCATCGGGCCAAAATTTTGCCCACCCCTGTACTACTGCATTCTGGTTCTCACAGTAAATAAAGGTATTGTCAAAACAAATTGAAGTTAAACTAAAGGAACTTTGGATAGTGTGCATTTTGCTGATAGTTGAATCCGGTACCTCATTTTTTATTAGCATCATTTAGGAATATTGGTTATCTTTCTCCCTATAATTTTGCCAGCATATATCTCTATAGAGGTGTGTATTTTCCTCTCCTCCTCTCCCTTCCTGCATCAGATATTACTGATGCCATGTCTTGGAGTAGTTTTTTGGAAGTTGTCAGGCATTATGGCTATATTTTTGCCATTCTCCCTTTGCTGATCTCTATGAAAAATAACCACATATACATACAAAGTACACTTGTACGGAGGGTCTCTAAAATTTGTAGATGTTAGAAATTTTCTTTTATGATTCTATAACTAACGGATTTTTATATACCAGCTCCCTTTTAGAATTTAGCTTATTAGAATTTAATCTGTAAATATTGAAAGAATGAATGAGAATTCTTAAATTTATATATATGATGGTGGTTTAAAATGTGGGGAATGGGAGTTCAACTGATAGACATCTCATCATCAGTTCTCTTGCATTCCTTAAAGTTCATTGGAATAATATCTTTGTCATATTACTGGGTAGTGGTCTAAATAATCATGTCTGGGTCATGTCATGTGGACAGTTCACTCTGTAGCTTTCTGTTGAGACTCTTTTTTTGGTTTTATTTTGTTCAAAGAAACTATTACTTCAGCTGGAGCATGATGTGACCATGTGATATTACTCCGTGCTGTTTGTAGTCTGTCAAAGGAGATGATGATAGATTTAATTATTATTACTATTTCAGAAAGTTTAAGTGAATGCACTTTTTTATCCAGGTGCAATTGTTTCAGTCCCACAGTCCTCATGCTTAGAGAGAGAAACAATGTCCTGGGTTTGTATCTCTCATGCTCAGCATCTGCAGTAAAATGCTTTAAACTCTGGAGTTCCAGACTCCTTCAGAGTGTTTGTTTTAAAAAGTCTTTTTGACTTTGGTTAGGGTTACACTATCTGTAACTTTCCTGCCATCAAAATCCTCTTTTAGGATAAGATAGGTGTGTTTGACTTGGTTTACCAGTTGAAAGCTACTGTGTTTGAAAAAGAAATTGGTTGAGAGATAATGGCTTGTTACTTTTCAGTGCTAGAGACTTGTTCCAAACATTTTTTCCTTGAGGCCACGTTTTCTTGTCCCTGTTTCAAAGTGTTTCCTATGGACACACATATTAAGAGGGTTGTCTTCAGTTTTGTGTTGACTTTTTGTATCTCTCAATCATATTTAGTCCTTTGAGTTAAACTTCATATCTTCCACTATAGGTTTTTAACTCCTTTCACACAGATGGAAACCCTTTTGGGTATTAAGATAAGTTTTTAATACCAAATTCTAGTGCAGTCAAAGTATACTCTGCTATATTAATTTGAATTGATTTAAAACAAAGATAATGTTTTCTGAAACCACTTCATAATGACTATAGTCACTGAATAATAGTAACTTCTTGATTTAATAGGATTTCAAAATGTCAGAACTTCCCACACAATGGAAATCCCATCTTCTGACCAGTTCTAGTTATACTATATAATAAGAGAAAACTATTACTGAATCATTCAGCTAACTGTTGATTCATTTGTCGTCACTCTTTCTTTTCCCCTTCTCCTCTCATTTTAATCCTTCTGTGTTATCTTTTTACATATTTCTGTCCCCAAACTACCAAAACTGTGTCCTGCTCCTTGCTGCTGTAGATTTCCCACTAAGGTGTCTGCCTTCTTGTGGCAGCTCTAGGGAAGTGGAAGAGAACCCTTAGAACAAATAAACTCCCACCACTGATAGGCAACAAACACCTCTGACCTCTTTGAAGTCAATGGCAGAACTCCCAGTGAGTCAGTGAGGCCAAGATATAATCCTCTGAATCATGCTGTGGGGAGGGAAACATGGGGGTAGAGACTGTCAGATAACTGTGTCTATATTTCTTGTATGCTTGTGCAAACAAAAATCAGAGTTGCCAATCCCCTCATTTGTTTCACCATAGTGTCACTAAAGCATTTATTATTTCACTGGTTGTCCTCACACTATTAATGAAATTCTTTTGAATCATAGAAGATTAGGGTTGGAAGAAACCTCAGGTCATCTAGTCCAACCCCTTTCTCAATGCAGGACCAACCCCAACTAAATCATCCCAGCCAGGGCTTTGTCAAGCTAGGCCTTAAAAACCTCTAAGGATGGAAATTCCACCACCTCCCTAGGAACCCACTCCAGTACTTCTCCACCCTCCTAGAGAAATAGTGTTTCCCGATATCCAATCTAGTCCTTCCCCACAGCAACTTGAGACCATTGCTTCTTGTTCTGTCATCTGCCACCACTCAGAACAGCCTAGCTCCACCCTCTTTGGAACCCCCGCATCAGGAAATTGAAGGCTGCTTTTAAATCTCCCTTCACTGTTCTTTTCCACAGACTAAATAAGCCCAGTTCCCTCAGCCTCTGCAAATAAGTCGTGCCCCAGCTCCCTAATCATTTTTATTGTCCTCCGCTGGACTCTCTCCAATATGTCCACATCCTTTCTGTAGTGGGGGGCCCAAAACTGGATCCAATAGTCCAGATATGACAGAGAGTCCTGTGGCACCTTAAAGACTAACAAAAGTATTGAAGCATAAGCTTTCGTGGGCTAATACCCACTTCCACTGCATGCATCCAACGAAGTGGGTATTAGATCCAGACGAACATGGCCAGCTCTCTGATTCAGTACTCCAGATGTGGTCTTACCAGTGCTGAGTAGAGGGGAATAATCACTTCCCTCGATCTGCTGGCAATGCTTCTACTAATGCAGTCCAATATGTCGCTAGCCTTCTTGGCAATAAGGGCACACTGCTGACTTATATCCAGCTTCTCATCCACTCTAATCCCCAGGTTCTTTTCTGCAGAACCAGTTGGTCCCCATCCTATAGCAGTGCACAGGATTCTTCCATCCTAAGTACAGGAATCTGCATTTGTCCTTGTTGAATCTCATCAGATTTCTTTTAGCCCAATCCTCCAATTTGTCTAAGTCACTCTGGACCCTATTCCTATTCTCCACTATATCTGACTCTCCCCCCAGTGTAGTGTCATCCACAAAGTTGCTGAGGGTGCAATCCATGCCATTATCCAGATCATTTAATGAAGATGTTGAACAAAACAGGCCTCCCAGGACCAACCCCTGGGGCACTCCACTTGATACCGGCTGCAAAACAGACAGTGAGCCATTGATGATCACTGCTCACTGAGCCCACCGATCTAGCCAGCTTTCTATCCACCTTATACTCCATTCATCCAATCCATACTTCTTTAACTTGCTGGCAAGAATACTTTGGGAAGCTGCATAAAAAGTTTGGCTAAGGTCCAGGTATATCATATCCACAGAGCCAGTTATCTCATCATAGAAGGCAATCAGGTTGGTCAGACATGACATGACCTTAGTGAATCCATGTTGACTGTTTCTGATCACCTTCCTCTCCTCCAAGTGCTTCAAAATGGTTTCCTTGAGGACTTGCTTCATGAGTTTTCTGGGGACTGAGGTGAGGCTATCTGGTCTGTAGTTACCTGAATTCTCCTCCTTCCCTTTTTAAAATGAGGGCACTGTGTTTGCCTTTTTCCAGTAGTCCGGGACCTCCCCTGATTGCCATGAGTTTGCAAAGAAAATGGCCAATGGCTCTGCAGTCACATCAACCAATTCCCTCAGTACCCTTGGATTCATTAGATCTGGACACATGGGCTTGTGCATGTCCAGCTTTTCTAAATAGTCCTGAACCTGTTCTTTCACCACTGAGGGCTGCTCACCTCCTCCCTATACTGTGCTGCCCAGTGCAGCAGTCTGGGCTGACCTTGTTCATGAAGATCAAGGCAAAAAAAGCATTGAGTACTTTGGTTATTTCCACATCATCTGTCATTAGGTTGCCGCCCTCATTCAGTAAGGGGCCCACACTTTCCCTGACCACCTTCTTGTTGCTAACATACCTGTAGAAACCCTTCTTGGTACCCTTTGTATCCCGTTCTAGCCACAACTACAGTTGTGTTTTGGCCTTCCTGACTTGCTTTACGTGTGGGGGAGAGGCTCTATTTTCCATTCTATAGGCATATTTAATGCAAAGAAGGAGAAAAGCAAAGTTTCAATAAACTTCTGAGTTCAATTCTGAGTTCTAATTGAAGACTGGCTGCAATTAATTTCTGGAATGTAACTAAGAATTTCATGGTTCATGTTCTGCTGTACAAGGAAATAGATTAGATTTGCTTATGTAGACTATGGAACAAATACCTGTATTGTTTCAGTGTCAAATAGTTCAAGCTAACAATTTTGAGACCGGATTTTCCAGCTTTGATAGGTGAAGTGGGAAAATCCAAAATATTTGTGTTCTGTTGTGTTTTCTGGGCCGCATCGCAATGTAAGGGTTCTAATGAAAATGATGTGATTATTTTGAAGTATAGAAAGCAAAACTGGAAATCTAGATCCCTGCAGATACTTTCAGTCTAAACACACTCCCATTGGTCTGTCTTTCAAATGCAGATGAGCAAAGAAGTGCATAGTGCACCTCCGAAGTATGAATTTGCTGCTTCTGAAATACCTTAATTTACTTTCCTAAATTGGCACATATGGTCTTGTAACTTGGAATATGAAAATATAAATCTGTGTCAGTGATCATCTCTTTGTAAAGTTCTCATTCCTCAAGGAGTCTGGACTTGATTCAATACCTTTTAAAAAGACATTAGATGAACTAATGTTTTAGCTGGGAATCCTTCTGTCAGACGAGCTTCCCATCAAACTGTGCTGGCTTCTTCCCTTTAACTTTGTTTAGGTGTTTGAATTGGATAGTTTTGGAAGTCATGTAACCTTAACCAGCCTGGCTAGTGACTTCATAAATCATTCTTTTTCAGTTAAAATATCTTACTGGCAACACTTGTGTAGTTTCATTTGGTGTCGGGCAATACAAAAATTAAGCACAATTCAAGGCATCTTTAATAAAATCATAGTTTTGTTTTCTCTGGACTTCTATTAAAGATCTGACTTTTTCTTTCTGTTGGGCCCAAGTACACTGTAGGGTCTTCCTGGAAAGTTTAGACTATATCTGAGATCATCTTGTGCAAATGATACTGTGAACATGGAAGATATTCCGTGTTCTTTAATGGAAGGCCCCGCTTTTGGGGATTGTACCAGGAGAATCCTTAGGTCATATTATATAGAAATAATTTTGAAAAAGCAAGGGTTGAGCTCACATCCCTCTCTTGCTTGCCAGCCTTTGGTTTCACTTTTTTTTTTTTTTTTTTTTTTTTTATCCTTGACTGAGAAATAGGTACACAAGGTTATTTATCCACGATTCCATTTTGTAGCAATTTAAGTTAATGCCTAGATACTACATTGAGTCAGACCGCTTTGCAGACTTGTACAAAAACATTTAATATCTGCCTTTTTACTTTCCTATGATTATGCATCTGTGGGACTAAATAGTAGGTCTAATTCACTCCAGCTTCTCAGAAGAGTCCACAATAGTAGAAAGCTTTTCCAAGATGAGTGATTTTATTTAAAATCAGTAAGCCAAAAAATACATGCTTTTCTGGGCTGCTGGTGTACACTTTGGGAGCACTGAGATGCAGGGGCCTACAACTCTACCAGTCTAGGAGCTACCATCTTCGTGAAAGCAGGTTCTGGTAGCTGATTCAAATACAGCCCATAGACTTGAAGGCCAGAAGTGGCCATCATGACTATCTAGTCTGACTTCCTGCACATTGCAGGCCATAGAAGCTCACCCACCCATTAACTAACTTGTTAGTAGACCTATAACCGCTGGCTGAGTTACTGAAATCCTCAAATCATGGTTTAAAGATCTCAAGTTACAGAGAATCCACCATTTACACTAGTTTAAACCTGCAAGTGACCCATGCTGCAGAGGGAGGTGAAACGCTCCCATGGTCTCTGCTAATGTGACTTGGGGGGAAAAATCCTTCTTGACCCCAAATATGGTGATCATTTAGACCGTAAGCATGTGGGCAAGACGCGGCAGCCAGACACCTGGGAAAGAATTCTCTGTAGTAACTCAGAGCACTCCCCATTACTAGTCATCAGAGAGATTTGCTGCTAGCAGTTGCAGATCGGCTACATGCCAGTGTAGGCAGTCCCAGCATACCATCCCCTCAATAAACTTATCAGGCTCAGTCTTGAAGACCTTTAGGTTTTTGTCCGCACTTCTCCACTTGGAAGGCTGTTCCAGAGCTTCACTTCCCTGATGGTTAGAAATGTTCATCACATTTCAAAACTAAACTTGTTGATGGCCAGTTTATATCCATTTGTTTTTGTGTACACATTGGTTCTTAACTTAAATAACTCCTCTCCCTCCCTGGTATTTATCTGTCTGATACATTTATAGAGAGCAATAATATCTCCTCTTAGCCTTCTTTTGATTAGGCTAAATAAGCCAAGCTCTTTGAGTCTCCTCTCATAAGGCAGTTTTTAATTCCTCTGATCAGCCTAGTAACCCTTCTCTGCACAAGTTCTAGTTTGAATTTATCTTTCTGGAACATGGGAGACCAGAATTGCATGCAGTATTCCAGATGAGGTCTCACCAATACCCTGTATAATGGTATTAACGCTTCCCTTTCTGTACTGGAAATACCTTGCCAGATGCATCCTAGGACTACATTAGCCTTTTTTTATGCCACATCACACTGGCAGCTCATAGTCATCCTGTGATCAACCGATACACTAGGTCTTTCTCCTCCTCTGTCACTTCCAAGTGATACATCCCCAGCTTATAGCAAAAATTCTTTGTTAGTCTCTAAATGCAGTACATTTCATCCCATTTCTGTTACTCTACTTTACCAGGTCCTCCAGGTCTTTTGTATGATATTCCGATCCTCCTGCTTATTGGCAATACCTCCCATCTTTTGTGTCATATGCAGATTTTATTAGCACAGGGTTCCGTTTTGTGCCAAGGTTAGTAATAAAAATGTTAAATAAAATTGGTTCCCTGAGGATCTCCATTAGCTCAGAACTTAGGGGCCTGAACAGGCCAGGTGGCTTCCACTAGCTTCTGATCCACAGCATCCTGACAGGAGGTAGCAGTTTTCAAGCTGTGGAGGAAATGGAAGGCAGAAACTGGGGGTGGGGCATGTGACCCTGCGTGCCTCTCTCCTGTATGCACCACATCTGATGCAAATAGCATCATCTGTCCCACCCAGGTTAAACTTGGATTTCTCTCTCCTGCGTGCTGAATTTGATCCTGTGTTACGGGATTCTGACACGTTTATGTAGAGGAAACGTCTAGGAAGTGATCTCTTCTCCTGTCATCTCTTTGTTCACCCCTCAACCCTCTTCAACCCTTCTGGTTTCAAGAGGAGTTGAAGTGTGGGAGCAAGGAGCTGGGTGTTACAAGGCTTTGGAATTCACCCACTGTGTGTCCCGCTGTATCTAAACCAGTAACCCTGAAACTTGTCACATGTTTGGGCTTATTGATTTTGAATGAAATCTGTTATCTTCTAAGGCTCAATTGAGAAACCTGCCTTGAAATTCTAGATTTGTACATGCATTTCAAGTAGGCTGCAGTTCTCTCTAAATCAGTGGTAATATTTTTACTTATTTTATGACTGGTATTTCCCTTAGTACAATATTGTCAAGAGGCTATTGGTAGACTACTGTTTTCCTTCCCTTCACTATAGAAAGGTTCAGTGAATAATGCAACCATCAAAAAATGTCAATGTCAAAAAAAGGGTGCAAGTCCGAGGGCCAGGACTGCTTTTTCCAGCTGGCCAGGTAGAAATTTAAAAAGAGCGACACACTGAGTGTGAAGGAGACAATGTTCTTTCCTACTAGTTACTGAGATCGTATTAAAACTGTGCCACTTGGTGGCAGAATTCTGAACGGAGTAATGGTGACAAAACTGGGGCAGGCATCTAGATTTAGCTGGGATGATCTACTAGGGGTTAGTCCTGCTTTAAGCAGAGGGTTGGACTAGATGACTTCTTGAGGTCCCTTCCAACCCTGATACTCTATGATCCTATAGTGGTAGGTGTCTTGCAGATTTTATAGTGTGTTTATAGAGGGCACCTTGGTATATGGGAGATGTTTAAAGCTCTTGTCTTATTAAGATAACTGTTGGAATACTCACTGATCTGAGAGCTGTGGAGGTGTACAATAAAATTAATTTTGTTTTGCACAATTCTTCTAGAGTCACTGACTCCAGAGGCCAGAATTTCAAAACTGCATGTGTTCAAAAAGCTTGTGTGCCTGGACTGAATTTGCACACTTGGTCAATTATAGCTGAGTATGAAGTGATGGTACCTGCAAATATAAATAGTCAATTAGATGCAACTGGCCAGTTATACATACAGAACCTAGCTCTGATGTTGTGTCCTTTTGATTTTTGTTTCTGAAGTTTGCTTGTGGTAGTATGAGGTTTTTATTAGTAATTTAGTCCACAGTTCGTTATAACTGATTACACAACTTGAATGAACTAATATGCATACATTTTGGCTTTTACAACATGCATACAGTTTCTGAAAACATAGCATCAAAAGCCTTGTTTAAAAGCCCATTAGTAAAAGTGACCAGTGCATAAGGCAAGTAGCCTGTGGACTTGGCAATTTGTTTTCCCTGCAATATTATTGCATTTATTAGTAAAAGTATAGAAAAGTTGAAGATGCTGTAAATGGTACGTTTTTGCCTTGGGTGCTGCTTCTTTTTTATTTTTGTTTTTAAAACTTGCTTGTGAAACTAGGCTTTTTGTCGTTAATGGTTTAGTTCAATTTGTTAATTTTTTTTTTTTTAATCTTTCCCAGGACGGGAGCAATTCCATGGCCTTGGTTCTATGTACTGTAGAGGAGCAGCTGCTGTGATCCTTACATATGATGTAAACAGCTTGCAAAGCCTGATAGAACTGGAAGACAGATTCTTGGCGCTGACTGACACGGCTAGCACTGACTGTATCTTTGCTATCGTTGGAAACAAAGTTGACCTCACAAATGAATATGCCTTATTACTAGAAACAGAAGATGAAAATAGACCTGAAAAGCCTGTCACCAGTTGCATTCCTACCAAGCTCCAAAAACAAGTCCACCTGGATGATGCTGTTGCACTCTACAAAAAGATACTGAAATACAAAATGTTGGATGAGAAGGATGTTCCAGCAGCTGAGAAAATGTGCTTTGAGACTAGTGCAAAAACAGGATATAAGGTGGACTACCTCTTTGAAACCGTATTTGATATGGTGGTACCAATAATTTTACGGCAGCAAGCTGAGGGGCCACTACAAACTGTGGACATTACCAATTACAAGTCAGCAAACAGGACAAAATCTGGTTGTTGTGCCTAAAACACCGGATGATGTGGGGAGTGAGGGGATTGTGTCTGTATGTTGTGCTAGTGATCATGAATTTAGAGATGCTTATAGTTTGAGTAGAAAGGGAAAATCAAGGAATAAATGATCACGAATGAAGTACACAGAACAACAAATTTTTTGAAGATTAAAGGCTTTTGGAAAGTCCAATTTAATTTATTTATAAAAACCAAAATCTGAATGAAGTCCTGGGGGAAGACTTGTAAATTTCATAGGGCTCTTGGGGTGGAGGAGAGATCATAATGAATGTACAGAAGTGGGAATCTGTGCTGTGGTACTGTTTCCATACAAATTGGTACTGACAATCAGTTAAGCATTCTCAAAGGCGTCCTGCTTTATTTTTTAGAATGCATTATTTTTTCCACATTTAGTATGTTACAACTAAACTGTCACTGGATGTAACTTTCACTTTTGTACTGTATATGACTTTCACTTTAAAAAAATCATTTTCTTCTGGGGAATATTTAGATACTGGGTACTTTTGTAAGCTTTACAGATTACTTTTTTCCCCAGAATATAAATTGTATAGAGAAGTCACTAATCAAGCAATTCAGTTATCCTTTTGTACCAGATACTGCAATATAAGATGTACTATTAAAGTTACTATGGAAATGAATTGTTCATTCTGAGGATTTATTAATGTACATCCTGCTACCTCAGCAGTCATGCCTTCTCTGTGTTAACCAGGGACAACACCTGCCCTGTACTACTTGGAGCTAAAAACTGCAAAGGGTGGTAGGAAAAAATGCATTGGCATGTACACTCCTGCTTCATTATGTAGGGGTATGTGTCTCCCATATAAAGTGTATTTTGATACACCTCCATGTCCTCGTCCACCCCCACCCCCTCAGCTGGGGTCAGGAAAAATTGCAGTTCTCATTTTGGCAGGGTGTGATTTTAACATTCAAGTTCCACAACCAGGAGGGTAGTGAAGATCTGAGTTTTCTGAAGTGAAACAAGCAGATAACTGGTTTTGGAGGGAGTGGGAGGTGACCTTTATACATCCTAAAGGAGCAGTAAAGTGCACTGACGGGCTCTTTTTTTGGTTGTCATTACAGTTAAGAGGACTGGTATGTTTTTAATACTATTCTTAGAGTGGTGTAGCACTGTCAAGAACAGTGACGGGTGTAGTCATCCTGTATCTCATACAGAGAGACATGATAAACAGGGATAGGCAGGGCTGCACAGAGGATTTTGGGGGCCCAGTAACATCTGAAACTGAGGCCCCCACTCTTCTAAAAACATACAAATGCAGGGGATCCTGAGGGCAGTGGAGAGGCATTCACCTCATGGTGGCAGCTCCTGTCCCAGTGAGCTGGGCTCAACTCCCCACTCAGGCTGTTGCAACCTGGTGCGCAGGGTCACAGTACCACTTAGATTTGCTTTATCCACCACTGTGTCATGACAGGGGCCTCTGGGCGAAACGTGAGTGGCGTGATGCCAGGCTGCAATGCTACCCTATTTGGGAGCTGTCTCATATAGGGGGGCCCATGGAAAACTGCTCCTCACCCTCCCCCACCTCCACCTCTGAGCAACTCTGGAGGTAGACAATAACAAATGTAGACCCCAATTCTTGAAGTCCTTTGTGTGTGTGTTGAATTCCCATGGATTTCAAAAGGAGTTCTGCACATGGAGCAGATGTACAGTCAGTCTCCAAAACCAAGATTTGGATACATACCCTCTCACCCTCACCAAACCAAGGTTATACAACACAGATAGAGGCCATTTCTGAGTAGCTAAGTGTTAAAAGCTGTTACCAGATAGTCATGAAAACCTCTGTAAATGTTTGTCCTGCTGAGTAACGTTTTGCCAAGGGGCTAATCTGAAAGTTCAATGCAGCTTCCATTATTTCCATTACAATGATTTAAAGTCTATGACACATAATGAGATGAAATACAGTGGCTACATTGAACATTTCAATGATTTTAAAAGTTCTAGTCCAGGGGGTCTGCTGATCTCCTCCATTACATGTTTTGGAAGTATTTGTCAAACTAGCAGGATCATTAAGTACAGCTGCAGTGTATTAAAACCCAATGTGCTGCCAAGATCAAGCGATCCTCTGCTCTCTCTCCCCTCTGCAGACCTGGAGGGGTTTGTTAGGAGTCTCTGTAGCACTGGTCACTTTGTGCTGCTTCAGGCTGAAGAGCAGACCATAGGATTGTGCTGGTCTCCACAACATCCAGAATCAAGAGAGTGGCTGAAAGCTCCCCCTTCCCCAACGTTGCACAATCTGCAATGCACTGCCTGAAGACTCTCAAAGCAGAGCTAGTGTCATGTAGGTAGCTGTGAGGTCAGACTTGCAGGAGGAAAGTGAAGTGGAAACACTTTAACTGTCCATTTTAAATATACCACGTTATGTAACTAGTCTAACACTTTTGCGGGCTGTCTGTATTTGGTTCATTTGAGATCTTGAGCAACATACACAAATCTTTCCCAAAAGCTTTAACTGCTCAAACCTGCCCTCACCTGCCTCTTGTGTTCCAGTCTGCTCTGAAAAGGATTATGTGAAAATCAGTCTTGGATTTCAGGTCTGCTTTATGTGTCAAGTCAGAGCTTCACTTGGTGACTGTGGGGACATAAACAAGCACTTAGAGCTAAAAGCAGTTTCTCAGTATTGCTGGCTGGATTCTTTAAGCTCCAATTTTCTGTCCCTGCACAAACCTGCAGTAGGGTAGCAGAGGTGTAAGTGAGGCTCATTAGTCATGCAGAACTCTTATTACTTATGGTGAGGGATGAGAAGCAAAGACTAGGCTGACTTGCAGGGCTAGTTGTTTTGTGGGGGAAGGGGGCAGAGCGCCACTCGTTAGTTTGAGACCATTTGATCTGAAGTCGCTGAGGCACAAACCTGAAATCCTAATGTGGTTTTTTATAAACCCTCTCCGGTTTAGAGTAGAATTAGACTTTAAATGGAAGTTCAGAGTATTTTTGAGTTAATTGTGGTAAAGACTTCAGTGTTTTTGAGCTTTGAGGCTTTAAGTGCCTGTACTGCTGTGTGAGGGATCAGCACTATTCAAAATAAGCTCAGTTTTACAATGCAGATGGCCACCGCCTCATTTCAACTGTTCCTTGAGCTTCCTTTAGCCCTCTGCATGACTGAGGAGATGCAGTTCAACCTTCTCCACTGCAAATCAGAAACATGTTTTAACAGTAAGAACACACGTTCCATCCTCTCCCCCAATATAGTACATTTTAATGTTTCTGTGATCGAACATTTTGGGTTTGCTCGAGCAGTTAATTCCCCTGTTGGAGGGGGACCCCAATACCTTTTCACTAGTGATAGCATCAATCTTCCTAGAAAGCCTTAATTAATTATTTTTTGCTTATTGAGGTTTAGGAAGAGTGAAACTATAGCACGACGCCTAGCGGAAGAAGAATTGGTGCTAGTGACCACTAGCAGTGTTACGCAAGTGAATGCTTTAATTCCTTTCTGTGTCCTGAACAAAGCCTTAAACTGATGCACTTGCTGTGGAATAGCAGGAGTGCACCTGAGGACCATGTGACAAAACTGCTCAGGCTAAGTTCCATATCAGTTTTGGATTCTGGGCAGGCTTACAGTGGCAAACCATGCCTGTCTGTCTTCTCTCTTCCATGAGTAATTGATAGCAGAGGAGGAACGTGTTGTGCTAAATGTTTTCTGGAAACCATTTTTTCTTGTTTGATTGAAGCACAGTAGCACTAATCACTTTTCAGAAGTGACTTTGGTTTGGAGGGGATGTTGTGAAGAAATTGAACCATCTAGTAGAATTACTGCACCTGTTTCTAAGTAGCAGACCCTGTAGGCAGGGACCATCATCACATGGGGACTGTAGTAAAAGATGCTTTTTAGAGTTGGACAAATAACAGAGTTATCAGTAGCTAATCTCTATTTCTTTCCATACAGTCACTGAGAGTGTCTTCATAGTATAGTTAGTTCAAGTTACTTCTCGTGAGGTAGTCTAGCTCAGGTGACAGTAGCCACACTGAGAAACAATAATTGAGCTGCTGTGTCCACAGTGGTGCTGCACTTGTGTGTGGTGTTAGGACTTCTGCGGGCATTGCTCATGGTTATTTGCACTAGAGTAAGCTGAGCCACTCTGAATTCTTCCCAATGAATTACAGGAGAACTTGTCTGTCCTGGACACATGTGGGGGAGAAGTGTGAGAAAACTGCGAGGGTGTGGGGACAGTCGAGGCATCCATACTGCAGAGCGGTGGTGGTAGTGGCTGTGTTTTGTTCACTTGAGTGTTAGTCAGTCTATACCCCCCTAACAGCCAACTTGAGTTATAACTTAACTCTGCAGTGGAGACAAGCCCTCAGAAGTCTACTATATTCAAATCAGATCTTTGACTCCCAAGACCCAACTCTGTGTTTAGTGAGCAAAGCAGTAGCCCCCATTTGCTCTCCTAGCAGCGGAGCGAACTATTTTATGCACGAGGTCACGTTTATTACTTAAAATCTGCTAAAAGTTAGTTCTCCTGGTCTGCCTTCAACAAGTCCAGGAACATATTTACCAGATAATTGAACGCAGCAGATTTGGGGAACACAGCCAAGCTCCCAAGCTCCAGTTTCAATAGAGCACTGCACTAACGCCCAAAGAGAGCGTGGTTCTCTTGTTTCATTCTTCCAGGCACAGAAGCACAATGCTAGGTAGGATTACTTTAAAAAGCAGAGTGTAAGACAAACAGCATGTTTGTTTGAAGCAAAGGTTTCTTAATCTTTAATAAAGGCCAGGCTTGTAGTGTGAATATCATCAGAGAGGCTAGATCATAAGAATTTTGTAGAAAAATTGAAAGCTGTCAAAGACGTTTGAGTTGTATACCTATGGCTGATGGGAGCCTATATATTGGAACATTCTTCTATTACATGGTTTGTAGCACCTTAAACCCCTGGGTGCCTGTTGAAACTCTAACTTTGAAGTACCTTAGCTGCTTCAAGTATCCTGAGTGACTGTAAGTGTGCAGAAGTTGAAGTTTCCTTAACACAAGCCAAGAAAACTAAATACAAAAATCTAGCACTCATGCAATGGTGAGGCTTAAAAATCAAGTACACAGAACTGAGGATGCACAAAAGTTCAAGGTCGTTATGGCTGTTCACTTTTGGATTCCTTGAAATGTGCACCTGACTTCTCAATTTTTAACGTGGTTATACAAATATGTGCATTTAACAGCCTCGTTAAGCATAGAATATCTAAAACTGGAGGAAGTTAATATCTGATGTGATGGTGTCTAACAGCCTCCCAATAGGAGTTGTCAGAGCAAACAGTTTAATTAGTTTTAAGAGTGAGTTATGTGAATTTGAGTGTAAGTGTAGGATGGGGTTGTTTGTGATAGTGGGAGGGGCTGGGATCAACAGTCCTGCAGCTACTCTTGTTTGTTTTGAGTACCTGAAGTGTGAGCTTGAGGAATATTTCAGCTGGCCACCTTCAAGGGTCAGGAAGGGATTTTTCTCGCCCCGGTGTATTCTGAGAGGTTATTTTAAACCTACTTCCTGTGAAAAATCAGGGATGTCCAGATAGCAAATGTGAAAAATTGGGGGGAGTCGGGGTAATAGGCACCTATATAAGAAAAAGCCCCAATTATCAGGACTGTCCCTATAAAATCGAGACATCAGGTCACCTACCTGGGCTGGAGATGGGGCATTGGATGATGGGGAGACCAGGGTTCTGAGGTGGCTCTGAGCATTCACTGTCTCCGGTGCTTGGCTGGATGATTCGTGCTCACATGCTCAGGGACTAACTGATGGCCATCTGTGGGATTTTTCCCTCAGGTTGGATTGGCAGTGACGTTGGGGGTTTTCCACCTTCCTCTGCAGAGAGTGGGGCAGATCACGTGGCAATAGAGGTCCTTTTCTTTGCTAACCACTCCCAGCTCAGACTTGACAAACTCACTATGGCAAACACGTCTTCCAGGATATTTATCCATGAAGAGTAACATGTAAGGTATCTACAGGAAACCTGTGACTTCTCAAGATTCATAATCATTTGTATGAATGGTGGTAATTAAGGAATAATGTATTTATAGCAAAAGTATGTGTAAAGTTAGGCTTAGAATAAAAATTAGGTACTGGGAACCAATTTTTTTTTTTAATGTAGACCAGGCCTCAGAGCTGCCTTGCCTACCTAATGATAATGGCAGGCAACTGAGGAACTGGTTAAATTCTCTCCCCTTGTAACAATGGATGGCATAGTATCTTAGTTAGCATTCTCTCTCTGAAACAGCTTGTGTGTCTCCAGCTGACAGACTGAGCAGACCCCCTGCTTGGGTAAATCGTTTGAATTTAGATTGAGGAAGCTTATTTGGCCACCTTTTGATACTTCCGCTGACATCCAGTTAACATGGTCTCCAATGCTCTTTTTAAAAACAAAACAAAACAAAAAAACCCCAAGCAAATCCAAGCCCCCAAACTAACGTCTATTAAAGTAATTTGGGCAAATGTAATTGGAGAGCCTGGCATATGTTTGTTAGAGAATTGAAACAATCAATAAGTAGAGGTGTAGAAAAAACAAACTTTATTTAAGATAATTACAACAATGAGGGACTGTGATTACAAAACCTAACAATCACTAAAGCAGGGGAAAGGTGAACTGCATAAGGAGAAGTTCAAACTGATGTGGAGGAGATAACTACTGATTATTTTAAAGCCAGCACAGTAAGTGTACATAGTACTTTGCACCCTTGCTAATAAATGTAGCTTCCCTCTCCACAAAAAAATCTTGCCTGAAACATTTAAGTGTCGTGGTATTTACCATGCTTATTACCATGCTGCTTAAGAGACTCACAAGAGGATAAACCCTTTGCTTATTTTCATGTGCTTCATTCTTCTCTTTCAGGGTCATGAGGAAGGGATAGCTTGTGGGTTTCAGTATTAGCTTGCTAAACCCAGGGTTGTGAGCTCAGTCCTTGAGGGGGCCATTTAGGGATATGGGGTAAAAATCTGTTGGATGATTTAATTGAGGATTGGTCCTGCGTTGAGCAGAGGATTAGACTAGATGATCTCCTGAGATCTCTTCTAACCCTGATGTTCTATGATCTCTGGGCCTAATGTTTTCTGTCTACAGACAAAGTTAATCTCTGTGGGTGACCGTATAGCAAACCCAGTAGATCTTTTGCAGGCGCACAAGCTACCCATCATAACCTCTTGCACATCTTGCACCCAATTTCCAGGGCCTTTGAAGATAAACTGTACAAGAAACTTGCTCTGAGTGACTTGAAGCCCCTCTACCTGCCCTTCCTAGTGGAACAGCTGACTAGTTATGCTACCATCATCCCCCTACCCTTCAGTTGTGCACTTCTTGGCGGGGGTTTGAACTAAAATAAGCAACTTCAGCTACGCTATTTGCATCGCTGAAGTAAAAGTATCTTAGTTCGCCTTACCTGGCCATTCCCACGGCAGCGGGTCGACCATAGCTGCTCCCCCGCTGACTCTGCTTACTCCTCCTGCCAAGGTGGAGTACAGCCGTTGATTCGTGGATTGATTTATTGCGTCTAGATGAGATGTGCTAAATCGATCCTTGATGCATTGAGCACTACCCACCAATCTGGCCAGTAGTGTAGCTATACCCCCACTGTAGTTATCCTGTGATGTGGGGTATAACTGAAAAAATGTGATATGTTTGTGAAGTAACATGCTGCTATTGGTAATGAATTGTTCTCATTGTAAGAAGAAGAGAGTAACACTAAATGTGGCTACCTGAGCTAATTCAGAATGTTTATAAACGCTCTGATGGTGAAAGTGGTAGGACAAAAAGCACGGCAAAGGCATGGGAAGTTTAAAACAACCTACCTTTCCATTGTAAGTACTCAGGTATAAACTCCTATTACAGTAAAAGGTAAGTTCAAAGGCTGGGCTTGGGGTTCAGATCTAGGAGTACTTCCTAGAGGTTAGCCCACTATTGTGCTAGCACTTAAATTTTACTGTTGTATGTTACCTCTTAATTAATATGAACTACAGCTGTTAACAATAAGCTAAGACAAGAAGTACATTTAATTGAATGTTTACATTAAACATGTTGGAGAACAGATCTGCCCAAGAGAATTGTTAGATTAGTAACTGGATGGTTTTTTGTGTTTCAGGGTTGAGTATTTGACTCAGTTAGCAAATAACATGGTGTTAGACTAGCAAAATATACTGAATGGTAGGAAAAGCAGCCAACGTTTGGTATAAGCCTTTGTGCTTTTACAGACACTTATCAACTTTTCATTCAGCTTTTGAGGTAATAAGTTAAATAAGCACCAATGTGAAAGGTCTAGGACACTGTAGAAACATTTTCCTTTTACTTCTAAGGATATATTATATATTTTACAAATTTTTCATGCAGACTTGACATCTGCTGATATGAGTTCGGATGAGACCTGCCTTGAGCGTATCTGCTGAGGGCAAGCTCTGGAATTGCTGGTTAATAGTGGTAAGCCAGAAACTATACTTGTTTGCATAGTAGTGGCAGGTTCCTCGAGCACCATTGCATTCAATGAAAGGAGTAGCTCTGAAGTCTTCCAGACAGCTCCCAGGAGAAACCAGTGACTGTCCTCCGCCTTCATCACCAGCTCCAGTGTGCTGTGAAACACAAAGAAGGTGGTGTTCAGATACAGGACCAGGCTACACAAATTACTGCCCTAGATCAATACTGGCAATAATCAACAGGTGGGGGAGGGAGGAGACCAAGGGTAAAATGACTTCTAACTCTGTTACCTGTAAGAGTTCACTTTGTAGGACATTTGTACTGAGACATAAATAGGGCCAATTTTGAAAATCTTACCCCCATGTCTAAGACTTATGGGAGTACTACTGTTGATTACTCTCACAGTAAAGTTTGTAGGAATAGATCCTTAAACTATCTGGTTTAGCTACATATACCTCTTCCTTACTCCAGACATTTAAGATTTCATATTTTCATGGCAATAACAGTACATTAAGACGTGTTTATTGTGTAATTCACACTCTTTAAATGACCTCTATGAGCAAAACTGACACATAATCATTCCTGTACTTCTTTAAGAACTACATCCATTACTTTTAATGGTGTTCTACTGAAACTAGCATGTAACAGTGAACATCCCAACAGATTTTGCCTACTTTTGCAAAAACATCTAACATTTATTCTCATATCACTTTTTTTCTCCCATCTCTCAAAACCCTTCAATTTTTAATGTAAAATGAGAAACCAATAAACAGGTTTGTTTTTTAATTAATTAATATGAAAACAAAGTAAGAATAAATCCTCACTTCTTGCCTTTCACTGCTCAGGCCAACTGTTACTCAGCTTGCAAAGCTGTTCACAGATCAGTAACAAAAGTAGAAACGGATCTTTTATCACAGTGCTAAATAAGTATGTTACCAATTCCTCTCCTATCACCGTTCTCTCAGGCAGATTGACAGAGGGTACCTAGGATGCTGGGCAACAGCACAAAAGGTGTTAAAAACTGTTTAGTTTCAAGTCTAGTGCAAGTCCTAAAATCAGTGCAGTATTTGGAGGATCCATTTTCTCTATCACGTAAAGTGGATCATATCTTCTGCTGTCAGGTACAATTTGTCACCTGAAGCATATTTGGACTCCATGATGAGGGAGAGAGCAGTTTCCCCCACACATTTCTCCTCCCTGCTTCTATGGGGAGATTTGGTGTGTTTGGATTTTTAGCAAACCTCTACCTAAACCTGAACAACTTGGCCAGTAGGTGGGACCCCAGTTTATTGGAACTTGTGCGATACTGTCAGCAAATGCTGAAAAGGACAAATACCATGAGGAAGGAATATCCAATCCATAAACTGCGCCATCCTTCAGGGCAGTGTGGAATAGAAACATCTTGACTATGGACAGCAATTGCAACAGCTGGGGCTTCACAGACGGAACAACGACTGATATATGGTCTAATTTCTTCTTCTGCCACAGGCATCATTGGAAGAGGTGCTGTGGTTGAGAGCCAGTAGGATTTATCATTTCGGCTTGCATAATAACAGATGTCCCCAGGATTACAATAGAGGAAAGGCATGGTACTAAAACGAGCCAAACAGGATCCAGCCAGTCCTGTAAAAAATAAACCATCCCAAATCTTTAGCATGTGCACATTCAAGTAAGGATTTATTTTTATCTTATTCCACCTAGCCGCATAATTCAGTGAAATTTATATTTGTATTACAATTCCACTCGAATTTCAGTAGTGATCTGGAGAAACCACCTCCAGAGGGAGATGAAAGAAATTTAGTTCCAGTCTGCTGTCATTTCTAGGCATCCTAGCCTAATATGCATCAAAGCCCACATGTTCAGAAATGGCCTATAATTTTGTGTGCCTCTAGTTCTGAGTGGGAAAATCAGATTGAAAGTGTCAAAGGTTGAGATATTAAAGAGCCATGTACTTACCAAGGTCCTGGTTATGTGCTTTTTCCTGCCCTTCAAAATACAATAGACTGTAGCCACTCCAGAGTTTGTTCATACCAACTGGGCACATTGGCTCTTGCTCAGACTGGCTATGCTTCACCAGAAGGTACCCGATGTTAACACTGCGACCTGGCATACCTGGTATCCCAGGGTTACCTGGACGGCCTGGTTCACCTTGGGGAAAAATGGAAAGAGGCAATAAAGAGTAACTGGGGGATAGCCATTTTAGACTTGATTCTGTCCAAGATGGGGGAAACTGGTAGTGAATCTGAAGATGGAAGGCAATTTGGGTGACATGAAATGCTAGGATTTCATGATTTTAAGAAAAGGAAGGAGTGAGAGCAGCAGAATAAGGACAGTGACTTCAAAAAAGCAGAGCTGGTAGGTAAGGTCCTATAGAAAGAGAAATCTAAGGAGGAGTTCAGGAAAGCTGCCGGCTGTCCTTAAAGAGACAATATTAAAAGCACAACTGCAAACTATTCCAGTGCAGAAGAAAGATAGGAAGAGTAGTAAGAGGCCAAGATGGCTCCCTAGGGAGCTCTTTAATGACCTTAAAATAAAAAAGGAATCATACAAAACATGGAAACGTGGTCAAATCGATAAGGAAGCGCACAAAAGAACAGCCCAGGTATGTAGGGACAAAATCAGACAGTCTAAGGCACAAAATGTGTAACATTTGGCAAAGGTTATAAAAGGGAATGAGAAAAGATTCCTTAAGTACATTAAGATCAAGAGAGAGACAAAAGGAAGTGTAGGTCCTCTACTTAGCAGGGAAGGAGAGCTAATAACTGATGACATGAAGAAGACTAAGGAGCCTCAATGCCTATTTTGATTAAAAATAAAAAGGTTAATGATGACCTGAAGCAATGTCGTCACCCTTAGCTATTATCTTTAAGACCCCCAGGAGGAGGGGAGAGGTCCCAGAAGATGGAGAAGGGCAAACACAGTACCTGTCTTTAAAAAGGGGAACAAGAAGGACCTGGGCAATTCTAGATCAGCTGATCTAACTTCAATATCTGGAAAGATACCGGAGCAAATTATTAAACCATTAATTTGTAAGCATTGGGAGGATAATAGGATATAAGGAATTGTCAGCTAATTTATATACTGGGACTTGTTCAACCTTTAATTTCATTGCATGATATTTATCTTCTCTATGTGGAAAGCTAATGCAGTCAATCAGCTATATTTCTAGGACTGATCAAATTGTGCTGAAGTCCCTGAGTGCTGGATTGAGCTCCCTAGATTTTAAGTGGAAAATGTGATTTAATACTGGAGCTGGGAAAATAATTCACAAATAATTATCTGATGACTTTAGCCTCTTTCTGCTCATGCATTATGGGTAAGCAGTGATTTTCTTTTAAAATTTATTCTTCTGCCCATTTTTTGGGGTGACACTTTTAACCCTATAAAGTGATTGATCATGAACAATTCTCTTCAAATATTCAATATTTGACATTCTTATTTGGGCTGGACTGATTTGTGTTTGTTCAGCTAATTTATATGGTAAAGTTTCCGGTTCCTAACTGGATGTGCCCCCAAACACTTGTACCACAACTGCTCATCTATTTACCTCACGTAGGAATTCAAAATTCTATTTTCATAAAAATTCCCATTTGTAAAACCTCATTGTTCGTATTTTTTACTGAAGGCCAGAACAGAAGGGGTGCAAGCATTAAAACAAATTATTTTAAAAATTGGAGTGAATGTTCATGGGAAATGTGCACTGAGATCTAGTTACACCATTTAGTTTTAAAGACCATTTAAAGCTATTTCCATGAAAACTATTAATCAGCAAAACCTAGTAAGAGCATTGGTATTTGAAATAAGTGGAAATCCAGAGAGTTGCTTCAGACGGTTTGGCTATTGTACAATGATAATGTGGCTAATAACAGAAGATTTATAGAGTGAAGTGGGGAAAAGAAAAGAAAAAATAATAATTCAACATCACTTACCCTCAAGGCCAGCTAGACCTGGAAAACCTGATGGTCCTTGATCTCCTCTAAAACCTGGAAGAGCTGACATGCCACCTCTCCCTTGGAACCCTGGTTTACCTGGTGGGCCTCTAAAACCTTCAAACCATCAAGTTCAACATGATCAGACAGATCTGATTTTTTTTTTTAAGTACATAAAATAAGATACTCAAAGTGAAGTTCTGGTCTGAAAAGTTACCATGCAAACCTAGCACCTATGTACTCAACAGATTTGGATATTATGAGTGTGTGTGTTCAGTCAGACCTGAAAAGTTTGTCACCTAAACTAAAAGCAAGAGCCTCTGATGCTTGCCCAGACAAAGTTCCTCACTTATGTTTTTAATGGGGAATTTTGCCTGAGAAAGGACAGCAAGATCGGGCTCCATAATTCTATTATTGTTCATGCCTGTTACCACTGCAGATTCCATATAAACTATAGGAGAAGAATGGAATTCAGCTCAGTGTATCTCACCAACAGAACTGCTATTTGAAGTTCAACTGCAAGGTCAGATTTTGCCCTCAATGATATTTGTAGACCTCAGCTAATGGAGTCAGTTTGGATTGGCCTAAGATGACCATCAGGACCAGTGTGGGGTTTACGGGTGTCAGAGGCATGCAGTTGGTTAAGACGTGCATGCTGCACAGCTTCATTTTGATTGCTCAGGATTGATTTTGCAGGGGTAGCAGTGAGAAAATCCATTCTTCTGACTGCAATTACATTTAGAATTAGTTAGAAATAATACGTAGGGAACCCCCCAACATTACTTTTACAAAAGTCCTATTCTGTACAGCACTTCACTTCAAGTGTGAATGCACAATGCCTACCTGGATCACCTGGTGGACCGTGGGGCCCCATCTCACCAGGTATGCCTTGGGGACCTATATTTCCATGTGGGCCTGGTGTACCCTGGTGAGTGACCAGCTTAGGGGGGACTGCAGGCAGCCCAGGAGAGCCTGGAGGTCCTGGAAAACCTGCATTATAAAAATAAAAAGTGAACTTTTGTTACAGACAAAACAACTCCCTCCCCTTGGTGTGCTCTGTGTCTGTCACTTGAGGTATTAAGGCTGGACATTTTAGTTTGCTATTAATATTAGAGATGTACCCTGAGCCATAAAGTTCAACTGCAGATCTGGGTCTGCAATTTCCAAGGGTTGGGGAGTAGGAGGTCACCTGGCATCCTGGAAGGTGGGGAAATCATTCTGGGTCTCATGGGTTGTGTAAAAACAGGTAAAAATACATGAATAGAAGGAGACAAAGGGAGCAAGAAGGCAGACGAGTGGGTAGAGTGGAGCTTGTGATATGAAAAGTTGTGCAATGCTCTAAAAAACTAGAACGGGATATAGCACTGTCTATTTTTGTAGGCTTTTAGGGAAGGTAGAGGATTGGTATTACTGAGGCGTAGGATTTTTTTACATTTCCAAATATCTTTTCTGTTGGTTTACTCTGGTGGTCTGGGTGAGGGTTAGTGCTGGAGTTGTTATAGTTTGTGTGTGGTTGGCATTTTAAAGGTTTTTGAAAAGCACCTAGAGTTGGGAGTTGGCCCTTTTCATATATATACACATTAAAATCAATTTTAGATGGGAGCCAAACTTCATGACAGGCCCGAAGTTCATTCAGGAATGCAGCCATGGGGTCAGTTTGAAGGCAGGTGTGGTAGCTATTGAGCAGGTAAGTTTATTTGTTTAATGGTGGGAAATATAGCACCTGAAGCCTCTTACTCACCAGTAGGTCCTCTGTCCCCCTTGGGTCCTGTGGGCCCTGTGTCGCCAAAAGGTCCCACAAAGCCAAGAGTACCCATGAGACCTTGTGCGCCTTTATGCCCTTTAATGCAAAATGACATTTAATTATTGTATCTCTGCACAGATAATATAAATGGTCACTTCTAAATCTACTGTAGCAACAAATAAATATTTCTTTTAAAAAAGGGTTTATTTTTTGCCAGCTGTACCTTTTGGTCCAGGGTACCCTGGAATTCCAGTTCTCCCTGGTGGTCCAGAGTCACCTCTAGTTCCTTTTTGACCATCTTCTCCACGCATACCTATTTGACCATCTTCTCCTTTGCTTCCTGCTGGAGCTGAAATTCCAGGTATGCCCCGTGGTCCTGGATAGCCTGTGAGAGCACATTTTAAACTGGAATTTGCGTTGAAAGGCAGGACCAACAGCATGGACATGGTGGAGGGGGGAAATTAACAGTGTCATCTCATGGTGGAGCATGGGGTCCGTGCCAGGTTTCAATCACTGAGCCTGGGGTGGGGAGAGGCCTAATGCCCATGGGACCCAAGAGACATAAGAACAGCCATACTGGGTCAGACAAAGGTCCACCTCGCCCAGTATCCTGTTTTCTGACACTGGCCAATGCCAGATGCCTCAGAGGGAATGAATAGAAGAGGGAATCATCAAGTGATCCATCCCCAGCTTCTGGCAAACAGAGGCCAGAGACACCATCCCTGCCTATTCCACACGCCTGATGTTAGATTGAGACATCCTACAGTATGGAAGGAATTAGTCACCATAGGCCTTCAAGTCAAAGTTTCTTAAGTAAGGGTCATGGGAAGGGAAGCAATAAGGGCCCCTTCATAGTATTTGTTTTTCCTGGCTTTTACTACTTAACAGCCCAGGTGCACAGGTCTAGAAAAGCCCTAAAACTTGGATTCAGGAAAAGTATGACTGCGGTAATTCAGTGTACATTACGCTACTTCAGCTACATGAATAACGTACCTGAAGTTGACATAGCTAGATCCACTTACCTTGGTGTCTTCACTGCGCTGTGTTGATGGGAGATGCTCTCCCATCAATTTCCCTTATGCTTCTTGGGAAGGTAGAGTACACAGATTGATGGGAGAGCGTTCTCCCATTGATCTAGCATATCTTCACCAGACCCGCTAAATCAGAGGTGGGCAAAATATGGCCTGGGGGCCACTTCTGGCCCTCCAGACGTTTTAATCTGGCCCTCGAGCTCCCACTGGGAAGCGGGATCTGGGGCTTGCCAGGGGGTTCCGCATGCTGCTTCCATCCCAAGTGCCACCCCATAGCTCCCATTGGCTGGGAGCTACAGCGGCAGCGCCTGCAGACAGGGCAGCGCGCAGAGCCACCTGGTTGTGCCTCCATGTAGGAGCCAGAGGTGGGACATGCTGCTGTTTCTGGGAGCTGCTTGAGGTAAGTGCTGCCTGGAGCCTGCTCTCTTGATCCTCTCCTGTACCCCAACCCCCTGCTCAGCCCCGATTCACCTCCCGCCCTCTGAACCCCTTAGTCCCAGCTCAGAGAACCCTCCTGCATCCCCAGCCTCACCCCAGAGTCCGCATCTCCAGCCAGAGTCCTCATGCCCTTCCGCATCCCAACCCCCAATTTCATGAGCATTCATGGCCTGCCAGACAATTTCCATACCAGGATATGGCCCTCAGGCCAAAAAGTTGCCCACCCCTGCACTAAATCAACACCGCTCCATTGATCGATTTAGCCAGAAGTGTAGATGTGGCCTAAATAACAAAGTAGAAGCCTGGCAGTCACTGGAGGTGCTGCTAAATATCCCAGTAGAGTCATTGCACCATGGTTTTATTCTGGTCCTTCTTTTGTGTGTGAGAGAGATGAGCTCATGGACCACCAGCTGCAATTTTTGTAGAGTGAAAAAGTGAATGTGTTTTCACAGTACAAATCTGACAGCCCAAAAACTTAGTAGTTCAATTCAATACACTCACTTAAGTTTTGTGAGCAATTTTAAGTTATTAAACCAGTGAAAAAAATAAGTTAAGCTGATCACAGATTTGCAAGCGTCAGGGATATTAAATTTAAAAAATGTAAATGAACTAGTGCTTCTGAAAGTTGCTAGTCAGCCCTGGAGCATTAAATTTATTTATCTGCAAAGCAAGTCAACCACTTTAATTCAACAATAACCTGCACAGACTACCTCTGTGGGTGTGTGTGTAAGGATCATTTTATCTCCATTTTATATCTCTCTAGTTTTTTTCAAAATTAGGGTCCTGATCTGGAAAGCACCAGAGATTCTTTACTTAAATAACAGTGACAAACATTGCTAAACATTTGTGTTTAAATATTTGCTCTTCATGTGCTAATGCACACATGGCATATATTACCTGGCTCTCCCCTTCGACCTGGAGAACCCACATCACCAGGTATTCCTGATATGTTTGAAACTCCAGGAAAGCCTGGAATTCCATCAGACCCTGGGACACCAATTGGGCCTTGTTCTCCTGCAAGGAAAGTAAACACATAATTAATACTGCAGAAAAAACCCACAAAAATTACGGGATGAACCAGCCCTTGTACTCTGTGATTTTCAGAGGTGCAGAGTAATCCCATTAATTTCAGATTACAGTATAGGTGCTCAGTGTGACACTGTATAAAAAAGGAGATTGGTGACAACAATAGTGCAGACAATGTTACACAATTGTGATAAATCTTGTACAAAGCATGCCTTGTAAGATATCACTGGAAACATTATAATCTGTTAAGTATTATTATCCTGTTGATTTATGTGTATCACCATTGTATGTGAAGTTGCAACATTTTACTGTATGCAGTACGTTTGTTACTAAACGTGTTCTGGGGTAACACCAGTAAGACAGATTACATCAAGACTAGCCAGCCACAGTGTTGATGGGCCATTAAGGAGAATCAGCTCTTCCAGTGGGATTCTCCTGAGGACAATGGAGGCTAGTGATTCAGCAGGGCATGCAGAACATTCGATGCATAGCTCGATGATTGAACCAGTATTTTTCCATACCCATGGACTTGGGGTATAAACTGGAGATGGTGACATTACCTCCTTGCCTCATTCCTGGACTGTGATTTCTAACAAAGGGAGCTTTGAACAATGGACTGAGAATCCCAATATTTGGGATAGACCAGAGGGACTTATTGCAAGCCAGCAGATTTAACATCACTGCTGTTATCCTGATCTACACACTCTCAAATCAACTGTAATGTATGTGATTTACTTTAACCTTTTAATAACTCTCTTCTCTTTTTTTATATGAATAAATCTTTAGTTACTAAAGGATTGACTACCAGCATGGTTTTGGGATAAGATCTGACGTATACTCTGACCTTGGGTGAGTGGCTGGTTCTCTGGAGCTGGAAGAACCTAATAGAGGTGATTTCTGTTTTTAATCATCATTGATCACAGAAGTCTGTTTTTTTTCCTGGGTGTTGCATGAGGGACTAGCAGTCCTGATGGGGACTCTGTAGCTTCATAATAACTAGTATTGTATGTTGGCAGTACACATCTGTTTCTGGCTTGGTGAAGTCTCATGCTAGAGTACACCACCAGTCTGTGGCATAAGCTCTACTGTATTCTGGCAGTCTGGCCTGATATTGGCATTCTTAGCTGTGTCCCATACCAGGCAGTGTGACACTCAGCATCCTGAAAACGAGGCTCTAAGATAGATCTAACATTTGTTTTTATCTGTTCCAAAGCAGGTCTGGATAGTGATAGATGCTAATAACCTTGTATATGCCAGATGCTTATTATATAAATATTGTTCCAAGCTAGCAAGTACTTGAAACACATTGGCCTTGCAGCAGAACAAACACCACTGTACCAAATGTCCTACAAAATCAGTGGCTACCGATTCTTTTAATTTTTCAGGCTCAATTAAAAATAGAGATATGTAGAATCCAGAAGACTTTCTCCATAAATCCTAAATTTTTAAACGGCCACTTAAGTAGGGTAAAGTCATACTATGGTCTCAGGAAATAGTCTCAGGAAGTCATGAAAATATTTTAAATATATTTTTTCTTCAGTAAACAACTAACGCTAACAAACAGGAATGAAATTAGCAACATAGCTATTTCTTAAAGGGATTGGCACCATTTCTAGTTGGAAAGTTGAGAAGGCAAAATGTATCTTAGTGATTATGAGAAAGCAGAGTATAATTGAGGGTTTTCCCAAGGGGGCAGCACTAGAGCCATCAAAGGGTACAGGGAAAAGAATTAAAGGCCTGATTAAGTCAGTGGGAATTTTAGGCCTTAAGTGTTGGAAAGTCCTGAAAACATACAACTAACTCATTTATATGGTTATTAACTTAGATGAATTTATGGACAGAGTAGGCTTTCAGGGAAGGGCAGTTAAGAGTGTGGAAGTTAAAATGTGGTGGGGCTGCTACCGTCTAAGGGACTTGTCAGGGGCACAATTTGATGTCAAAGAAGTGGAAAAGATTAAAAAACCCAATTCTCATTTGCTGAGCTACTAGGTGTACAGCTGTTTTTCTCTCCTTTTAATAAAATAGTTCCATAAAACACTGATTTCATTAACAACATCAGAAGACTACAAAATACTTACATTTAAACAGAATAATCAATGTTTAAAAATATTACAGTGTTCATTCTTTTGGTGTAAATGCTACTGATGGGAAAATCAGTTTTTTATATGCCTTCTAGCTTCTGAGTGTTTAAGGGGCAGTCAGGTCACATTTTAAAGCTTTTCTCTGCAACCGGGAGAGCTAGAAACATTTTATGTGCCTATATTCCTTTTATTCAACAGGGTTGTGATAAGAACAAACAGGAAGGCAATGCTATGGCTCTCCACATAACAACATCCTGGCGTACACTTGAAAAGTCAATGGGAAAAGCCATTAGCTTTAAGGATCCTACAGCCTGACTCCCATGATGCAATCCTTTTTTTCCCAGAGTGGGAGCTTAGAAATCAAATGGACACCCCTACGAGGAGGGGTCAATAGTGAAGAGTTGTCCAGGGCTGGTGTCAGAAAAGGAAACCGGGGAGCACAGGATCCTGGTTCCCTGCTGCCCAGCATAGCGGGGCTGCTGGCCAGCCTTGTGTGGCACGGGTCCAGAGCTGCTGGTCGGCCCTACAGAGGATCTGGTATCCAAGGGCTGCCCCACAGGGTCAGGGTCTGGGCTGCTGTCCAGCTGCCCTGCCACACAGCCAGGTCCAGGGTCAGGGCTGCTGCCTGGCCCCACAGCAGAGTCTGTGGTCCCTGCTGCCTGACCCCCCACTCAGGGCTCCACTTTGTGGAGGGGTATCTGGGCATAGGGGTCTGTTGGGAAGGTTCAGGAGGAGGGAACACCGTGATTCTCAACCTGTGGCCATGTGGCCCACAATGATAAATAGGTTGAGAGCCACTGCAAAAGGCAAGCATGCATGTAAACTGGTTTATTGTTCTAAGACCCATTTTCTCTGAAATGCTGCTGTTCTAAATGAATACTACTTTGCTTTAAGCAGGCTATCAGGTCACTGGCTACCTCTCTCATAGCTCCTGGAGGGAAACAAACTGCAGGTACTGAACCCATGTCTGGCTTGTGGAAGCAATCGTGGTTAGCACCTGGACTTGTAGCACAGAGCTCAGTCTGAGAGTGGAGAATTGTGTGATTCCACCACAGAAGAGAGGAGCAGTTTGAGGCTCAAGACCTAAGGGTTGCACTCAAAGAGACCAAGAGTGGTCAGAGGTGCAGGTAGCCCAGTAACTGGGACACTGAGGCTTTAAGGAAAACACCAAATATCACAAAGCTCACAATAAAAATCACAAGAGTTGGCAATATTGGAACCCTCTAGATACCACAGCAATAGCTCTATGAACATCCTACTTCTGTATCATCTTGAAGCACCTGTGTAAGGCTTGGAAATGACAAATAATGAAAAACTCTGATTTTCAATACAGTTAATACTTGGCATAGATTGACAACTGCTATGCGCACTAGCTGCTACAGCAGCAGGGCCCTAGCTGAGTAAAATGGCTGTAGATTTCTTATAAACAGCTGTAACTTAAACTGTATTGTGAGAGAATGTATGCTAGCACACTTGTCATGTTCCAGTATATAATAATAAAAAATACAACACCCTAAACACTGACCTGGATTGCCTCTCTCTCCTTTCTGACCCGGCGCTCCCCTGGTGCCTTCGATAGTGCTGGGTTCACCTGCTTCCCCTTTGTCACCATAAATACCTGGGAAACCTTCAGGCCCATATGCATCTGGACCTGTTTTGGAATTAAGAAGAGTAAACTGCCAAATATCTCAGTATTTCATAATGCTGCTGTTCTACATACTGAAAACTGTATTCAAGTAACATTAAGGGTCTTAATACTGACTTAAACCTGCCAAAAGGAAAGGGATTATGACTTAAAGATTTGTCCCTAATCACCCAATTTTGATTAGGTTTGCACTGTTCAAGATATTACTTTTTGCTAAATCCTGGAATATCTACACAAATTCCATCAGAGCCTACTGTTCACATGCTAAATTTCAGATAACTATATTAAGAAATTGTATTATAAACCCGTCCCAAACGGAATTTATAATGGAATAGCCAACATAACCTGGTGCCTTTATAAAAGGACAGAATAAGATTGTCGCCCATACCTGGGGAGCCTGACAAGCCCTTAGTGCCTGGCAAACCATGCAATCCACTGATTCCTCGGAAGCCAGGTAAACCTGTTGAACATTTTACTCATGATTATCTTATTCATAGGTTCAGTGAGTTGTTAAGATTCTTTGGTTGGTAGAAAACATGCATTTGAAAACATAGCTTCCTGTTCCTAAGGTAGTCACAGTATTATGATGTGAATTTACACACAAGTGTCAATGCTTATTAATCCTACAGTTAACTGTGTATTTTCCTTGGTTGGCAAATATATCTATTTTTCTATTATCCAGTAAAATCATAGCCTTATTTCTAAGAAGCAGCTCCAATCTAACCGGTAAATGTTACACCAAGAACCAACACAAACAAAAGAAAACTAATCTGCCATTAATTATCTCCTTACTATCCTAGCTTTGATAGGATTCATCTTTCTACCTTTCTGTAGCCCCTAAAGCAGGATAACAGCAAGGTGGCCACACATCTTTTAATTTCTGTAATAAGGATCTCTTGAGGGAAAAAAATCACTGTGTGGGATTTTAAAAAACAATCTGAAAAATGCCTAATGCTTGCCGTTGTTCAAAATGGGGCACTTTCTGCTCCATGCTGGAGATGAAAACTTACATGCTTTAATTTATTAAGGGACAAGGGAACAACCCTTGATCTGATCATTAACTGTTCTATTTAAGAATATTATATATATATCTTGACAACAAAGCTCTAAGTGTAACTTGCCATAAGTCATTTACTTTCCAAACCATGTCGTCAGTAACAGTGAACTCTACTGCATCTGATGATTATGTAAGATAAATTGCTCACTATCTAATGCACTGTATGAAATGATATTACTCTCTGCTACATTTAAAAAAAGAGTTGCTCACATTGTTGAAAATTAATTTGTTTTGCAACCGTCATGAGAAATTAAAACAGTTCCTGTAAATTAGGTTCTTGACATATCAAAACCTCCCCCTACTGTCAATGTAAAAAACATCAAATCATACAAGTCTGCAGTCATGCATCTGAGCTTTATGGCAAACCAGTATTTATTGGGAAGAGAGGTAGAGCTCTGAAATGCCAATGATCCTTTCTTCCTCACCCCAAAAGGCACAATAATGAAATACTTAGAGTAAAATGACTTAATTAAAATAGTTTTATAACCTGATAGTCCTGCTAAACCGGGCCATCCACGGCTTCCTTTTTCACCTTGAAATCCAGGAATACCTGGGTCTCCCTGTGATCCTGGTGGTCCAACCAGCCCTGGGAAGCCTATAGGAAAAACACATAATTAATTCTGGGTGTCTATGAAATTGATCCCATTGTATACCATAAAACATTGCCTGTGTTACCTTCAGTCTGTCAGGTAGCAAGCATAGATAGCTTTACTGACAAACACATCAAACTCCCCTACAACAAAATTATGAAATAAAGAGCTAGTTTGAAGTATGCTACGCAGAAAGAAACACCTATCATTTAAACACCTCCTATCATCTAAACACCTATCATCTAACGCCTAACAGCTATCATCTAAACACTCTCAATCCTTGTACACTGAACACCATTGCACCGTGACTGTATTACTGTAAACAGGTACATCATCATCTTAATTAGATTAATTAATGAATGAGAGCTGATTTAAAATATTTGAATATGAATTTTTGGGGGTAAATTTTTCTTTTGAAAATTTTCATATTTTTTAAAAACTGATTTTGACCAGCTTATTGGTTGGTCAACATTTTTGAAAAATTTGAAATTTCAGTGAAAAGCATTTGAATAAAACTTTGATTTTTTTCTGCACTTTTCAAACCAATTCTACTCCTAATCTTAGGATTGCTACATAGTTAAGACAGAATGTAAGAAATGTTTCACCTTTTTGCCCTTTTAAACCGGGAGAACCTTGGGAGCCTTTTAGGCCTTCAATGCCAATAAAACCAGGATCACCTCCTTCACCTGTATCACCTCTCGTTCCTTTCACACCTGCAACACCAGAAATGTTAATAGATTCCCTAAACAATCACCATATATACTCCAGGACAACTAGAATAATTATCAGGAATAACTGAATTTGAAGTTGCCTCTTGAATGAGGCAGGATTCCTAAGAAAGTTCTTACCTCATTGCATAAAGAACACACTCAGAGCTGGGAACTTACCTTGGCCTAGCTACATCTCTCAGGGTTTGTGGCAGTCTATATCCTGCCACAAGACTATGTTAAATTTGTACAAAGCATACAGTATAAGGTATCATTTGAAAACTCAGGATTTGCTAATCATTGTCCTGGGAAAGTATGTGTATACACTTTACACTGTATGTAAAGATAGAAGATTCCTCTATATAACATTACCAAGACTTAGAGCTGAGCATGGGGTGGGGAGATCCTGGCTGAAAGAGATTCAGCCAGTAAGAGTGCTGGACCCTGGGATGAGACACCCCTTTGCTTTATAGTCACTTCGCTTGTTAAGTTAGGTGTTAGTTGTGTTTTACCTTTTATTTCCTTGAAAGCAATTCTGACTTATATGCCTCATTACTTGTAGTCATTTTAAATCCATCATTCTGTAGTTAATAAATGTATTTAATGTTTTATCTAAACCAGTATGTTTGGATTGAAGTGTTTGAGAAAGTCCCTTTGAGGTAACAAGATTTGTGCATATCATTTTCTATTGATAAATGACAGACTCTGTATGAACTTGTTTTGTCCGGGAGGGTGCTGGGCAGTACAAGATGCATGTTTGTGGAGGAAAGTCTGGAACTGGGAGTTTGCTGGTGTTGACATGCAGTGTAATTTATGGCTGGCTATCGTACTCATACAGAATTGCTGGGAGCACAGGTGGCAGGTTCCAATTATCTAGGGGGTGCTCAACCCCCTCTCAGCCTCAGGCCCTGCCCCCCACTTCCCTCAAGCACCCACCCCACTTCTTCCTGCCCCCTGCTCCTCCCCATCTCTTTCTGCCCCCTCTAAGTGTGCCCCATCCCCGCTTCTCCCCCCCTCCCTCCCAGCACCTCCTGCACACTGCGGAATAGCTGATGGTGGTGGGCAGGAAGCTCTGGAAGGGAGTGGGAGGAGTTGATTGGCACAGCTACGGACAAGTGGGAGGCACTGGGGGAGATGGGAGAGCTTGGCTGCAGATGGGTGCTGCTAAGCACCCACTAATTTTTTTCCATGGGTGTTCCTGGAGTCTGCACCTCTGGCTGGGAGTGATTTACATGCTGGGTGCTGTGTGTGAGCAGACCAGGAGTAGTCATTCTCACAGTGAAGCAGTGTAAAAGACACCCCAAGTTGGAGAATTGAGGGGGACAGCTGTCCATCAGTCCAGATTGTACTGTGGGTAACGTCAGTGTGAAAAATCCATGCCCCCGAAGAGACCTAGCTATGCCGACCTAACCCCTGGCGTAGACAGCATTACGTCATCAGAAAATTTCTTCTATTGACTAATAAGCTACTGCCCCTCAAGGAGGCAGATTTCCTACCCCAGTGGGAGAAACCTTCCCTTTGGTGTAGGTAGTATTTATGCTGAAGGGCTACAGCTGCTCTGCAATAGTGTTTCAAGTGTAGACAAACCCTCAGTGAGCTTGCCCAGCCTGGGAAAATTATTCATGCTGTAAAATGTGTTAGATGAGCCATGTGAATTAACATTTTTAAACACTGCATAGTATCCAGTGAAGACAATGACAGTGATGTTTAAAAATCCTGGTCAACCTGCTTTTAAAACATCACTATTTTTCTCAGCCTAGACTAGTCCAAAGAAGAGGTAGGCTCAGCATTCTCCATTGTGCGCAGTTAGGGCCAAATCACGATCCTACTAGTGTCAATGGCAAGAATGCCATTACAAAGCAGAATGTAATTTTTTAATTTAGTTGTATGCGGTTTGATTCTACATATTGTCTAACACAGGGGTGGGCAAACTTTTTGGCCCAAGGGCCACGTGGGGGTTGTAAAACTGTATGGAGGGCTGGGTAGGAAAGGCTGTGCCTCCCCAAACAGCCTGGCCTCTACTCCCTCCCACTTTCCGCCCCATGACTGCCCCCCTCAGAACCCCTGACCCATCCAACCATCCCTACTCCTTGTCCCCTGACCTCCCCCTCCGGGGACCCCAACCCCCATCTACTCCCCCACTCCCCACCCCTGACTGCCCCATCCAATTGCCCCCTGCTCCCTGTACCCTGACTGCCCCCTGGGATCGCCTGCCCCTTATCTGCTACCCTCCACCCCGGCTCCCTGCCCCTTACCATGCCGCTCAAAGCAGCAGGAGCTTGCAGCTCTGCTGCCTGGCTGGAGCCAGCCATGCTGCTGCAACGCTGCCCAGCAGGAGCAGTGGGCCAGAGTGCTGTCTGCGCAGTGCGCTGAAGCTGTGGAAGTGGGGGGCAGCAGGGTCAGGGCTGGAGGTCAGCTTCCCTGGCCGGGAGCTCAGGGGCTGGGCAGGAGGGTCACACGGGCTCTAGTTTGCCCACCTCTGGTTTAACACTTTAGTGCAGCATTTTCACATTCTCAGCAAAGAGGTGATACTGCATACTTTCACCTCCATGTGGAAAATGTAACACAAATGTATACCCCCAAGCACTGTGATAAGGGGACT
The DNA here is from genome assembly GCA_007922305.1 of Dermatemys mawii. Lineage (NCBI taxonomy): Eukaryota > Metazoa > Chordata > Testudines > Dermatemydidae > Dermatemys > Dermatemys mawii. Next base: position 29,940,909 of record ML677364.1, read on the forward strand.
GTGAGACAGATTCTGCAGTCACTGGAGGCACACAACACCCCTTTTCCAAGCAAAATGTCTCTTGACTTTAGTGAGAGTTCTGTCTGCATTAGGACTAAAAGCCAAGTCCTAGCTTTCCCTTACATAGAACTATAGGGCTGTTTAACCACTTACTCCTCAGTACTCCAGTTTCACCCAGGCATGTACTGCAGTGGGACCTGTTGAATAGCTCAGCCTGCTGGAGAGTTCATACAAATGAGCTCCCCATCCCTATGAGCAAACCCCCACGGATTGTAACATGTAGACATGTGAAAACAAAATATAAAGAACAATTTTGATGGTCAATGAAATGAATACCCAATGATCCAGTTACACCAGCTTCTCCTTTCAGACCTGCGCTTCCTGGTAAATTTATAGTGTCTCCTGGATCACCTGTTTCAAGCAGAAATAAACGAAGAATGAGACTGGACTTCAATTCTGAATACAAATTCAATTTAGTAATGTTCTGAAGAACCAGTAGCCTTCAGAGAAAAAGTGCAAAACTCACTACTGCAGCTTAGCTGTGCCACCACAACAACAATGGAAATGACGATAAAACAAACAAACAACAAAAAAGGAGGAGGAGATGTTCAGAAAAAAGTCTTGGCCTCTAAACAAGACTATATGGACTTGATCCAATGCACAACAGGCACTGGATCCACTGGACCACTGAATTTTTTCCATTGATTCCAATGTGGGCTGGATCAGACCCTAGACCGGGGGTAGGCAACCTATGGCACATGTGCCAAAGGTGGCACATGAGCGGATTTTCAGTGGCACTCACACTGTCTGGGTCCCAGCTACAGGTCCACGGGGCGCTGCATTTTAGTTTAATTTTAAATTAAGCTTCCTAAATATTCTAAAAATCTTATTTACTTTACATACAACAATAGTTTAATTCTATATTATCGACTTATAGAAAGAGACCTTCTAAAAACATTAAAATGTATTACTGGCATGCAAAGCCTTAAATTAGAGTGAATAAATGATGACTCGGCACACCACTTCTGAAAGGTTGCTGACCCTTGTCTTATACAAGAGTTTATATAGGAGATTAGTACAAATGGCTCAATGGATGAGAAAGAAGCAGACTCACCAGTTTGCCCAGCAGAGCCAGGTCTACCATAATCACCTCTGATTCCTTCAATACCCTTTTCACCCTATCATATGGTTAAAAATGGACAGTATTTAATTAGAAGGAATGTTTATTCAGTCATTAAAACAGCATTGCTTTTGAGACACTATAAAGTGTCAAAATACTTACACTTCTGAATTTCTTTAGCACTTTATAATTGATTCCTTTGGTTGATGTAGACAGACTACATCAATCATAATGACAGGCTGCATTTGCGAGCACTATAACATTGGGAACATGAACTGTGTGATATAGTTCAATTTCTTTGGGCAAAATCCTGCAGTCCTCACTCAGATAAACTCCCACTGAAGTCTAATGTGGGAGTTTACTTAAGAAGGGATCACAGGATTTTGCCCTATACAACCAAGTGTAGCGGATGATTTTTCTTGTTATGCCCTTTGTGAGTGGAGTTCTCCCAAGTGTGACTTATTTTGTTGACAAAGTATGCACAAAAATTGCTGGTAAATGAGAGTCAGGGCTAGTCTACACTAGCATTGCTACAGTAGCACAGCTGTATGGATGCAGCTGGGCCGCTGTAGTGGTGCTAGTGCGGACACTTTATGCTGATGGGAGAGACCTCTCCCATTGGCATAATTTCTCCACCTCCCCGAGTGGCGGTAGCTCTGTCAATGGGAGAGCATCTCCTGCCAACACAGCACTGTCTATACCAGCACTTAATATCAAAGTAAGTGCTAGGGTGTATAAGCCCTTAGTGTTGATCAACCTACTTGTGTGAGAGAGACTGATTTTATTCTCTGACCTGGCCTCTTGCTCATGAAATTGGAGAGCAAAGTGGGGTTTTTTGGTGGTGGAACCATCAGCCCCATCAGGAAGGGCAAGCCTGAGGTAAGATCAACTTTTCCTAGCAGATTCAATATCAGATTCAATAGCAGAACTGAGAAGTCCCAAGGATTTGAGCCCCACATCAGCAAAAAGCTAATGGCTGGACTTTGGGTCATGTGGAGAAGAGGAGAAGGAGAAAATCTTATTGGCATTCTCAGGACTCTGTCCAGAGTACAGTGGATGACAGCGTGTGTTTCACAGAGAGGACATTTCATACATTCCATTTTTATTGATTTCTATCTTTGTATTTCAATATTTCAACATAATTTTAATGCTGTATAAAACCTAGATCAGAGAAGCTTAATGATGGCCTTTTAGTTGAAAAAAAAATCCCAGTGGACATTAACTTACCCTGATTCCAGTGGTTCCAGGGAAACCTCGTATGCCAGGAGGTCCAATTGTACCAGGATACCCAGGAACACCCGTCACTCCTTTAATACCAGCGCCTCCTTTCTCACCTGCAATGTGACTAGGTGATCCAGGCAAACCTGGAACTCCTGGTTTGCCAGGAAAGCCTGGCATTCCTTTACTACCTGTAAGAAAACCAATATGAAATGTAACATCAGGGGAGGTTCACGTGACAGGTAATTCCATCCATGTAAAAACTTTCAGGCCAGCAGTATGTCTTTAGACAAAGAGATAGAGAGCCAGACAGTGTCAGGACTATATAAAGAGACAGCACGTTTGAAGGCCATAGATACATGAGATGTGTCTTACCAGATTAACCTATAAAAAAGGAAAATGTCAACATCCCTTTGAAGACACAAGGTAAAAATGATGATTGTGGAAAAGACAGCACAGAACAGAATTAAAGATTACTGTCTTGCTCTAGCTCCATTTAAGTCAGTGGATCTGACTCTTGGCTCTCTCAGGGCTTGTCTATCTGACAAGTTAATGTGTAGCAAGCCAGGGGATGAATTCATAGCACACTAGCTTGCTGCTCACTACCTCTCTAGATAGAGAAGCCCTTAGACTGGTAATGCCATTGTAGCATTAGAGTTACAGTGAGAATGAAGCCCTCCATTTTCATGCCAGCTCAGCTGTGCTGTGCTGTAATACAACAGGAGGTGTTACACATTAAGGATATGGAGAGGCAACTGAAAAGCTTCTGAACACCAGGCCAAGACTTAGTAACTGGTAAGTAATCATGAATATTAAATGATTGTTTTATTGTTCTTACCTTTAAAGCCGAAACCTCCTTTTGGGCCAGGGTCTCCTATATCTCCTTTCTCACCTTTAACCTCCATCAGCATGCTTGTAATGATCTTTGGTGGTTCTCCTGATGGACCCCGTTCCCCACGGTCACCTAAAAATAATAAAGCCTAGTTAACTCTACTGTACTGAAAAATACAGAGAAATAAATTGAGACAAAAATCTCAATAGTCAGAGCCAGCATGGAAACTTCGGCAGCTAAGAAAACTATTTATAATAGTAGATAAAAATACCCTAGACTAATGCAGCATGAAGGCAGCATAGTCAAACACTAGGAGATATGAAAAATAAAACGAAGTTGAATGCACAAGCTTAACTCTGCCCCCTTGTGCATCTTCATGCCTTTTCAGTCTGATTACGTAAACATATACTATTTCGCGGACAACATGGGAGAAACCTGAGTGTTCTAAGTCAGTCTAAGTAAGAGTGGCCTGTTTTTCACAGTTGCTGAGCACTCACAAACCCCACTGAAGTTAATGGGAGCTAGCAGTGCTGACCACCTTTGAATATCAGGCCATTTTTGCTTAGATGTTCAACTTTAGGTAACAAAATTTAAAAAATTTGGCCTTAGATAATAAGTGACCATGAACTTAAAGACTCCTGTTATGCACAAGCAAGAAATGACAGAGCTATGTTATTCATTCAACTTTTACTTTCACATTTCCTGACTTTTGAATACTTTTTTGTGTAGTCTTCACACTAAAACTGCATCAAAGCACTGATGTTTGTTAAAAGAAAGAAGGAGCTTCTCATTTCGACAACTAAATAGACACAAACCGAACAAGACCAACTAATGTCTGCCAGCATCATTAGTTAGTTATGCTCTTTGACTAAAGCACCATTAGTTAGTTATGATCTTTGACTAAAGCATCTTTCATCACTGTTTGGCAGCTTCCCAATTACTTGTTCACCTACACTGTGGGGCTTAGAGGATGGATTTCTTTTTCCTATTTAAACCAAATGTAGGGCCTCAAACTACAGAAATAATGTGATTAGAGCCGGCATAACATCTGCACTGTCCCTAGAAAGTTTTACAAGCACTTTTGCTCAGTCTGTATATGTGAGACCCTTATCAGCCTCCTGTTCATGGTCTGAGCCTGGTTCACAGGGAAATGACACTTGCAGCTTGTCATATGGTGTAAGTCACATAGTTCCTGACTGGAGAGAGGGATAACTCATTTACTGTTGGTCACTCAGAGAGAAGTGCTGTATGTTAGTTGTACTCTTTGATCTAGAATGTGTATCCTGAGAGCAATTCTTCCCTTTGGCCATTTAGGCCAACATACAGTAAAAGCTTTTTTATCTGGCATGTTGGGAAGATGGGGGGTGCTGGTAAGTGAAAAATTCCAGTTAACTAAAAAGGAGGGAGTCTGTGAGGAGAGAACTGTGGGCTGGAGTGTGGGAGGGGACCTGGGGCAGGAGGTTGGAGCATGGGAGGGGTTTGCGGATGCCGGATCCAAGGGGTGCTCATCTTGGGCAGCTCCCTGCAAGCAGTGACCTGTCCCTGCTGCTCCCAGGCAGAGGCACGGCAGGCGGCTCTGCGAGCTTCCTCCTCCCTGCCCTGAGTGCAGGCTCTGCAGCTCCCATTGGCCAGGAACTGTGGCCAATGGGAGCTGTGGGGGTGGCGCCCATGGGCGGAGGAAACAGGAACAGCTTTTACTGTAGTAGGGGATTAATCTAGGTGTAAAGTGCACCTGTCACAAATAACAGATTCTTTATTCAGGTGGCTATTTGGAGTTAATTAAGATCATGAACTTGGTGATAGACACCCAGAAACTTTATGAACTTTCATTAACACAGACAAACCTAATTGAAATCATAGGAAAAATCAATATAAATAAGAATAAGTACAGTAAAGAGGTTTCCTGTATTGTTCATACTTACAATCTCATTATGTACACTTATAACCTTATGGAGACCATTAGAAACAAAGACTGAAGAAAAAGTAAGTGGACATCACTCCAAAAGGAAGGCACTAGGCCAGGCTTCCTCAGAGGTTGTTCCCTTGTGCCAAAGCCAGGTTGGCTAACAACATCTTTTATACCCCTTTTCCTGTTTCATTCACATATGTGCAGGACCATATTGGATCAAGCCAAGTCTCAGCCTCCTATTCATATTTGGTATTCTAGGAGACCAATCTTAAGATTCTGGTTGTCCACATATGGTGTTCTGGTTGACCACAATTACATGCCCAACAGGTAGCCAAACCATTTGCATCAGTTCCTCTCCCAGTAATTTTGATATGCCAACGTGGTTAACTCTTAATGCAAGAAATCCCCAAGATGCTACCATCTGTTCATTTGTGGTTTACCTGTTTATCACCAAATTCATTGTTAAATTATTATAAGATATGTACTGCTAAGTTTTATAATCGTAGGTCCAGCTCATGTTATTACATAACTTTTGGTCCAGCACATAATACTCATGCTATTTTATATCCACTGCCAACTTCTAGTAGGCCTCACGCTAAGCCTTTAACATTTAATACTTAAGACCTATGGCTAAGCCTATTTTAATACATATATTTTGGTTCTTCTACTTGCTGGGGTTACACTTGCAATAACTTCCATTATTATTTCTATAAGTATGTTTAGCAGATAGATTCTATATTATCCAAAACTATAGACCTTCCAAGATCAGGGATCAGCAGGCAACACTAAGAAAAAATTAGAACGTCACTGTAGTGGGGCGGCTGCCCCACTCCAGGAAAAAGGGCTTAAAACAGCCCAGAGAAGGGCTGTGGCTGGGGCCAAGCGGCTCCCAGGCAGATTTGGAAGGCAGCCCAGTAGAGGGCTGCAAGTGAAAGCAGCTGTGGCAGAGCAACCACAGCTGTGGCTGGGTCAATCAGGGCCCAGCTGGCCCTGATATAATGTCCCAGAGTTTGGTAGAAGAGAAACTGTCTCCTGTAACTGTAGAGGCAGACAGGCCTGGCTGCTGGGAAGCTTAAGGTACCCAGAGTAGAGCAGGGCTGGGGCAAGGTAAGAGGAGCTGGGGGAGCTCTGGCCTGGAAACTCCCAGGCTGCAGGGCCTAGGGGACGGCCCAACAAGGGGTAATGGGGTTGCAGGGGGCAGCCCATGGGTAGTTGTAGAGGCAGTAGGCCAACCCCCTTGCCGGTGATGAATGGCAATGATACTGCAGTCTGCCTCAGTGAATGGGGGCAAATGGTGACTGGCAGTTGCCTAGACTGAGGCAAGGTGGGGATAGGGGGTGAGGGTTCCCTGGCCTGAGACTGTGGGGGTACTGCAGAGGTGCAGCACCCCAGTGAAGAGGGCATGGGGGTCCAGGGAGGGGCACGGGGCCAGTGGCAAGTGGGACATCATCCTGCAGAGGGTGCTCCAAAGGCTGGATAAGCTAATTCCTTGGATGGACCAGCAGGAGTCACTGCAGGGTGAGTCGCTGCTCTGCTATAGTCACCAGTTTAACACAGCTATACCTTAAAAACAGCTTGAAACTCCCTCTTCTCACCTCTGATATTGCAGGCCATCAGTTCATAATGGGTTTACGTAAGAAACAATAGCACATGACATAGAGAGTATTTATACTAAACATGCACTGGGATGCACTGCTTCTCAGGAAATACTAATATTTGGTATAACAACATATTAAGCCACTGCCTGTCAGGACTAGACAACCAAGAAGCCAGGAGATTTTCTTTATATATATTTCAGAGTGAATTAATACAGTTTGGTTTGAAGCTTTGAAAAAACAGTGTTTATAATAACCATGAGGACACCTATCTAACTACAGTAGTAGGAATGGAACTATGTTAACTGCCATTCATTAATGATACAAGAAGCCTTGGACTAAATTTAAGTGAAGGAAGGCTGGGCTTTTCCAGGACTTCCTTTGTAGTAATGATAGAATTCCTGAGTTAAATTCACTATGTCAAAAATGTATTGTTTTAGCATTTACATCCTGGCCGAATTCTCTCCCACACATGTAAGAAACAAACATTAGTAATATTAGAAAATACAGATGTAAATACCTTTCTGGCCTGGTTCCCCCTGTAGACCTTTCAAACCCAGATTACCAGAAATGCCGACTTCACCTTTGAGGCCTTTCAGTCCTGGTTTCCCTTTCTGGCCTAACATACCTTTGAAACCTCCAATACCAGGTGAACCTTTAGCACCTTTAAAGAAAAGGGGAAGAGAAACTGTAAGCCAAATCAAAACCAACTTCATTTATTTTACATGAGTAGCTGTAAGATAAAGCCATACTCCCAATCCTTATCTCTTCTAATAAAACTTCTATTGTCCCAATTATCCTGCCTCACAGCTTTAATGTTCTTTTCTTTAGCCTTCACATCCATATTCTTGCTAAATTTTGTTGTTTCCTTCTCCATCAAACCTTTAAAAAATATGTTCTTTTTCTCCATTCCTACCACTAAAACCCTCTCCATGCCTTTGTATTCTACTCCCCAACAAATGTAACCTGCTCACGGCTGGCCGCCCTCTAGCTTACCTTTCTTCCTTTGGTGTACCCAAAATAACACTGCTAAGGTCATTTTCCTCTCTGGCTATTCTGAGCACACAGTTCTCTCTCCAAAATTCCTCCACTGGCTTCCCCTCTCCTCCTGCATCAAATTCAATCTACTCATCCTCACCTCCAAAGCTTTGCACAACTCTACCCGTGCTGTCTAAGCCAACACCCATTGAAGTTGATAGATACTTCCATTGCCTTTGCTACGCATGGCGTCGGACCCTTACTCTCTGCTCTCATTTCTGCCTTACTCCCACTGATTCCACACACTTGTCTATTTCCTCTCTTTCAAATTCTCCTCTTTCTTTCTTTCTTTCTTTCTTTTTTTTTTTTTGCCTTCTCCTATTCTGGGGACCCTCTATGCTTAGAGCAGCCCGCTGGTCTCGGTATATCCACTACCCCCTCTTTTTTTCAAATCCCTTCTTAAAATCCATGTCTTATGTAAAGCTTTCCTATGCCAATCTCTTCAGTAGCAAAGTATCTCTGTGTGTTTTTACTGGAGCTGTTGTCCCATGTTCAAATTTAAGCCTCAAAGCCTTGCCCCCTTAAATATGTGTAAGCTTAGATTCCAAAGCCTAAAAAAGTAACATTCAGAGAGTTGTCAGAGGTTTAAGAAGCCAAGAACTTGAATAAGATGAATTTAAATGTGACTGCTATCTGATCAGTTAGTGTAAATGGTATGACGACCTAGCTCAGACCTAGTCAGACAGCAGAGAGAACACCCCCTCAGCTAGGGATCCAGCTGAAGGAACAGTATGGTGTTGCTATGAAGCACTTTACAGTAATTTATTTTAAATCATGTTAGAACCCAGAGACATTGTGGTTAGACAACTGGTACCAGCTAAGGTATCTCAAAAGCAAGATCTTTGCGCTAAGAGGAAAGTGGCCTGAATATTCTTTGTGTTCATTGACATGGTTCCAGGAAAAAAAATATCACTTGAATATTCAGTTTAGTTAAAGGATTTTGGGCCAAGTTGTGTCATGAAGGCACTCGCAGTCACTGGAAATGGTGTAGTACTGCAGTGCCCACAAAGGGAGCTCCATGAGGGGCTGTTTCTCCCTCCCACAGGTTCCTGGTGTGAAGGTCGTGTTCATCTGCTTTACCATCTATTTGGATGATGTAGCCTGATTCCCCCTTTCTGGCCAGCACAGAGGCCTTGCCTCCTTTCTTTCCCCTTCGGGATACTTGCACTCCTGGGAGCAGTTCTGGTGTTTCTCTGAAGGATGGAACTGCTACTGTGCCTGGCTCTTGTGTAGGATGCTGTAAGGTAAGGAGGGAGGCTTTGTATAGCCTACTCTGGCCTTCATACCCATGCTAGCATCAGGCACAATCTGTCTCTTCAGGTTAGTGATCCTGTTGAATGAAAGTTGATCTGAAGCCCAAAGTAATGCCAGAAAGAGTCCAATGCTGAGTTTGACTTCCCCAATGCACTCTGTGACAAAAAGTTGTTGCCACACTTTTAGGAGAACAACTTGTGTTTTGCTTCACCCTTCTCCACAAGGGATGGAATTCTGTTTTGACTGGCTTTTTCTAATAATAAATACCTATTGTTGGCATACAATGGCCTCTTGATTGGCTAGTGAGAGCTCCAACTTTTCAATGTGAAAGGAAGTGCCCTGGTAAGCCTGGACATTGTCTCAGTGGGACTGCTTCTGTGGATAGCATTGCTTGCTAGGTGCATACCTGCCAACACGTGAAAGCTTTGAAATAGGGACTGTGGGGAGAAAAAAATAGAGAGAACCCTTTTAATTCCATTGAAATAAACTGGACTGAGGGTGAAGGAAAGGATTTTGGAAAGAATGAATTGTAACTAGTACCTAGTTTTCAAAAGGAAAAAACAAAAAATGGGTATTGTCCCTCTCACACAGAGCTTTAACTCGTAGGCTCTCTCTACTCGCAAGTTTTAACTGCCAAGTACTGCCCTGGGGAGAATAGCTATGGTGGTCCTGAAATATATTGTACCAAATTCTCTGTGGGCATAATGCTATTGACAAAAGCAGAATTACACTTGCAGAGAAATTGTTTAACAAAGACATGCTCTAAGCTATTGTAGCTTTCTTAATGTATCTATCATTTTAAGATCTTACCTTTTAACCCTGGAAAACCAGGCATTCCGTCTATTCCTGGGAGACCAGGCACCCCAGGTGGTCCTTGTACTCCTCTATTACCGAGTTCACCTTTGTCCCCAGCCAGACCTTTCATGCCCACTGGACCAGGAAAACCTTGGTCACCTTGAACTCCTCTGGCACCAAGTGAACCTGTAACAATCAGTGGGAATAGGAAGATAAGATGTAAGTTTTTGGACTTGAATGTCATTTTTACATGTTGAGGAAAAGTGAACGAATTCCGTTTGCTCAGTGCAGACCTGCAAAGTTAGCTATGAACAAAGAGCAACTACTTATAATTAAAACATTTTTCTTAGTAAAAATGAGAGCCTGATATTGCAGAAGAGATGGGGCCATCTCAACGTATAGATGACTTCAAACACTGCTTCATGGACAGACTTCTAATCCAGCCTGACTCTGTACGCAAGATTCTCCTTCTTTGCCCTCTTTGGATTAAACACTATTTCCATTGTGCATTTCCCATTCTCGCAGCTCTCCTTTCTTTAGCAACCTCTGTTACCACAAAGTCAGGCAGCACTGAAGAACGGCAAAAAGAAGATAGCAGCCTGATCTAGTGGGATACTAATATAGCTCCCATCACTCTGGTAGCAGCGTACCTCACAAACATTAGTGGACTTAGCCTCATAACCCATCTGTGGGAAAGGGAAATATTATTTGTCCCATTTTGCTAGTGGGGAATTGAAACACAGAGAGATTATGTGACTGTCAGAGCCAGTAACTGAACCCTGATCATCTAAGTCAGCGGTTCTCAAACTTATGAGAACCGCGACCCATTTTTGTTTCTTCGTCGGCTGCAGCGGACCCTTGTATGTCCACTGAAAAGCCGCTGAATGTATTACTTCTGCATTCGGCGGCTTTTTGGTGGACATGCCACTGACTGCAGCTGAACAGAGCGCTTGGTATGTCCACCGAAAAGCTGCTGAATGTGGAAGTAATGCATTTGGCAGCAGCTTTTCAGCGGTGCCAGGAACTCGCGACCCCCCTGGGAGCGCTCAGTGACCCCCTGGAGGGTTGCAACCCCTGGTTTGAGAACCGCTGATCTAAGTGCTACTCTAGTGACTTAACCACAAGACCATACTTCGGTGAGAGAGCATAACTCTCATAGGCACACAGTTATAGGTTAATATGAGAAAAAGCAAGTGTGTGCAAGATAAAGAAGTTTACAGGAAAAACTCCTCACCAACAAATCCTGGTGCACCAGTTCTGCCGGGAGGTCCTTGCTGTCCTGGAAGCCCTGGGAATCCATGCATTCCTGGTCGTCCTGGCAGGCCAGGCAAACCAGGAAGACCTGTGGGTCCTTGCTGTCCTTTGGATCCTGACAAACCTGGAGGGCCACTAGCTCCTAAAATATCATACACAATTAATTAAATCTAGTATTCTGATATCTTCTAGAGGATAGGTTTATTAGACAACATTTTTATTAGTCAATGTGCATATACTTTGTACTCACATTTCAGAGCTAATTATTTTCCATCAGAAAAGATGACTTTGGAAAAATCAAATTAACAATTGATTATTAATTTTTTTAGTATTTACACTGAAAATTGACTAGCTACTTCAACTTCGGAACAGTGCTCCATCGGCAGGGAAATTAACTTTATGAACAGTAGGTCTTTTCCATTTCTAGGATTCTTCCATTCCCTGGATTCCTGTACCTGAAGTAACTGACTGAAGCACAGAAACAACACTCAGCATAATTTCTAAAGTAAAATTTCTGTATTTTCAGAAGGGGACACATGCAGTCTGACAATGGCTCCTTGGTTCATGCTGTTGTTCAAGGATACTGCAATCAGCTCGGAAGGTCCACGGTCATTGTTACGAAATTTGTACCATACAAATCTGGTAACCTGGTCTACACAGCAGGGGGGTGGGGGTCGACCCAAGATACACAACTTCAGCTGCGTGAATAACGTAGCTGAAGTTGGCGCATCTTAGGCAGACTCACCTGCCGTCTTCACAGAGGCGGCAGGCTCCCCCATCAACTCTGCCTTGCACTTTTGGTGAGCTGAAGTTCTGGAGTTGATGGGAATGCCTCTGGGGATCGATTTATCGGGTCTCGTCAAGACGCGATAAATCGATCGCCAATAGATCGATCAGTACCTGCCAATCCGGCGGGTAGTGAAGACATACCCTTAGACACAATGGGCCTGTTTCCAGTGCCTGGCACATTGTGTGGCCATTTACATCTCTGCAAGAAGAGAGAAAAGTGGGTTGTAAAACCCCAACCAGGACAGAAAGGTAGCATTGTACACTAACTCAGCAGCAGTGTAAAAGACTGCAGATTTACAAGACAATAGTGAATCAGGCCCAGTGGGTCTGCTTTTCTCTTACTTTGGTTACATATCCATGTAACTCAATAGACTTAAATGGACTTACTCTTGTTTACATCGGTACTACTGAGAGGAAATTCAGGCCCAGAAGAGTGAATTTTATTTGTGAGATAAATGAGAGAGATTTCTTTTCTGAAGCATTAACTATTTAAATCAGCGGTGGGCAAGCTGCAACCCGGAGGTTGCAGGTTGCCCACCATTGATTTAAATAGTTAAAAGTCATCAGGGACCACTGACATTCACTGGTGTGTCCCTTTAACTTTCCAGCCCAGGGTGCCTTTTACATGGCTCTGCTTGTGAAAAGCAGCCTCTCCACACTCGTCTCACACTGCCATTAGCATGTAAAGTCACTCCCAGCAAAGTTACATGAATGCTTTCCCAGACACTCATAAACTACATACAGGGTGAAACCTGCAAATTCCTAGTGCCAGCCCTAGTGCCAAATTCTTATTGCCACTCTGAGAAATATGCACGTGATACTGTTCAGCACACTACTAAATAAGGCAAATTCATTAATAGTCCATAATTTCATCAAAGGAAATGACTATGCACCAGCCTTGGTTAACCTGAGTAGAGATTCCCCAAACACTTCAACCAAAACACACTAGTTTAGATAAAACAATAAACAAGTTTATTAACTAGAGAAAGATAGATTTTAAGTGATTATAAATGATATGGCATAAAGCTGAGAATTAGTTACAAAGGAATAAAAGATAAACATGTAATCTGATTCCTAAACTTTACCAAGCAGAGTAAGATTTGAAGCAAACAGATTTCCTCACACCCAACAGATGCTGCATGCAGTTAACAGTTCTTAGTTCACAGGTTGGATTTCCTTTCAGACTGGGAACCACTACCCTCAGTTCAGAGTCCTTCAGGTATTCGTTGATGTTATGAGCAGAAAGATGGAAGGTGAAGTGGAGAGGTAATTTGCGTGTTGTGAGTGCTCTTTTCTTATGCCTTTTCCCCCTCTTTGAGGATTACCCCAGCTGGGATCCAGGAGACAGTGTGCTTGCACTGGACCTCCAGTTGTTTTCCATTGCTAATATGCCAAATTTTTGTTCTCACCCTCCGCCCTGCCGCTTATCTAGGTGATAGTCCAGGGGTGGACAAACTATGGCCCGTGGGCAATATCTGGCCTGCTGGACTGTCCTTCCTGGCCCCTGAGCTCCTGGCCCCTCCCCTGCTGTCCCCTCTTCCCTGGAGCCACGCCCCCATGAGGGCAGCACTCTGGGGGATGGGGCTGCGCACTCCTGCAGGCAACAAGGCAGTGCATCTAGCTCCACCCGGACTGCCGCTCTTAGCAGCATGGTAATGGGGTGGGGACCAGGGGGCTGGATAAGGGGAAGGTCCAATCCTGGCTGAAAGATCCAGCCTGACTGCTGTAAGCTTATAGTGGGAAAACATTTTTAGCTTTTAAATTCACATAGCTTGTAAATTTAGGTATTAGTTTGTGTATTATCTTTTTATTTTCTTTGTAACCCAATTCTGACTTTTATGCCTCATTACTTCTAATCACTTAAAATCTACTTTTCTGTTGTTAATGAACTTGTTTTATACAGACTAGCGTGTTTAGACTGAAGCGTCATCTCTACCCGAAATGACCGGGTCTGTCATTTTCCATTGATGAAATCATGGACTTTCTATGAGCTACTATTGTCCAGAAGGACTGATCAGGGCAGTACAAGATGCACATTTCTAGGGAAAGCATGGAACAGGGAATTTGCTGGTGTTGCCCTGTATGCAATTCATGAGTGACTGGCAAGAGCATTCGTGTAATTGCATGCTAGAGGCTGTGTCTGAGCATGACCAGGAGTGGCTGTTCTCACAGCAAAGCAGTGTAAAAGGCACCCCAGATTGGAGAATGGAGGGGACACAACAGTCCAGATTGTACCCTGGGAAATGTCACACGGAGGTTTTTATTGAATTAAACAGGGAAAGTGAATGATGGAATCAGTGCTTTATCCCTTCTGTTATTTGTTATGGGCCAGACTTTATCACCTTTACTCCTATTGAGTGGTACCATACGTTGCAAGTCAGCCCATTAACATCAGTGGGACAACTTGTGAAATATTGTACGTTCTCTGCTTCATTAAGACTGGCAGAATCTGGCCTTTTGATATCACATTTTAGTTGATTTTACTGTGTCCTGAGTTTTCAGTGTGCTGCACTGTAGAAGCTGCTGGGGGAAGCCAGAGGTAGGGGACACTTGTGTCTATTGGTACCTAGAGAAGGTAAGGGAGCTAGTTTAGGACTGCGGGATAAACAGATTAGTTGGATGTACTGCTAATCTGATCAGCAGCTCTTCTGCATACAAACAGAGCCCTTCCAACTAAAGCTTTGTTGAAATCTGGCTGCATTCAAGCCTTTCTTTTTGCTGAAACATTACTTTACTTACAATAACACTTACCTCGAATTCCTGGTACTCCTTGATCTCCTTGTAGGCCTTTCAGTCCTGGGAATCCAGCTGGTCCATAATCCCCTGGGGTGCCGTGTGCTGCTCCTAAAACTTCACCTGCAATTCCTTTTGGTCCTGCAGCCCCTGGGGCACCTGGTTTTCCTGCAGCCCCTGGAATCCCCTGTAGCCCTGGTAACCCTGGTGGGCCTGCATCTCCCCGGGGTCCAGTAAAACCTAAAGGCAAAATGACCATCATCATGTGGTATTAGATATTTAAAAAGTGTCAGATGCACCACAAATAATGTCAAATATTGTACCAAATAATTTTAATTTGTTTAATGCCACAGACTTTTTGCTGAATGCTAATGGAGGAAAGTCTGTATTATTGAAATGTAAAGCAGTTGTAGAGTATATGAACTGTCAAATATGAACAGTGGGTACATTTATAAAGCACCTCATTGACCTAGTGGCTAGATTCACAAAGGGACTTAGGCACCAATCTGCCTCTTTAGGAAACTAAATTCAGACTTTAGGAATCAATGACAGTCACAAAAACCATGTATGTGCCTAAATCCCCACAGGTGCTTAAATTTCCACTCATGGGTAGGCAAAAAGTCACCTGATGCTGC
This sequence comes from Dermatemys mawii, assembly GCA_007922305.1. NCBI lineage: Eukaryota > Metazoa > Chordata > Testudines > Dermatemydidae > Dermatemys > Dermatemys mawii. The sequence continues at coordinate 29,956,081 of ML677364.1, forward strand.
CTCAAGCTAAACAGGCTTTTTACAGCTTTGCTCATGCCTAAATCATAGCCAGATTCTCGAGAGAGGCATTCCCTGCCTAACTTGCCTGCAGGGCCTGGTCCAGTGCGCATGCTTAGAGCATGCCTAAGCCCACCCAAAATAGAGTGAGGGTGATCAGGTGTGAAATTCTTGGGCTGGCTTACAAACACATCACTCAGGATGTCCAGTGGTTAGGGCGCTTATCTGGGAGGTGTAAGAACCCACATTTGATCCCTAATGTGCCTGACTGGAGCACAGACTTGAGCCTGGGTCTCTCACATCTCTGTGGAGTGTTGTGACCAATGGGCTATAGAGTTAATTTTTTTAGTTTTTCCTTCTTGCTCTGGCCCACTTAATATTTAATGATCTGTACAAAGTGAAGCAGCTCTAACAGGAGAGACTGAGAAAGAGCTACCCAAAATACCCCAGAGCCTGGTGCTCAGGCCACCTAGCTGTTTGACTGTGGGAGATCTGGGTTCAAGTCCCTGCTCTAAATCAGGCAAGGGGGAGGGGTTGAAAACTGATCCCAGCTCAGTCCCTAATCACTGGGCCATTGGCTAGGAGAAGGTGAGGGGACATCTTCCTCTCTGTTCTTTTCCTAAGAAAAGGCTGACCAGTACTTTTGTGGATGTGGGCCTACATCACATTGGGCCCTTGTGGCATGTGGGCCCTTTCCTCTGCATTGGCTAGCTTAGGCAACTCCCAGCTCAGTTTGGGGTATCTGTGAATCCCCTCCTTAGGCACCCTTACAATTGATGGGGAGCCTGAGTGCAATTCACAGCCTAACTCGGGGCTGTGAATTGCACTGGGTGGCAGGGCACCTAAGAGTTTGGCATTGCAATGCTTACATCCCCTTTGTGAATCTAGCTAGGAGCTTAACTCCCACTGAAAGCTATGTCACTGGGGCACTTTTAAAAATCTTACCCTGCATCTTATTACCATGGGGCAATAAAAGAGTTCTTGTAAACAAAAAGGCTGGTTTGCTAGGCAATATTGGTGGGGTTTTTAACTGCACATACATGATTTAGGAGCATAAGTGAGAATGACATTAGGATTTTCATTTCTAAAACCACACAGAGATGTGAAAATCTAACATTGTCTTTTTTTCCCAGTGAATGCTTGACTAAAATGGTGCCAATGACTTTTGTAGAGTATTATGGGGAAACTTGTCCCCACTTTCTCCTGCCTGATTATCTTGGCTGAGCATGGTCTGTCTCAGCAGCAGGGAAAGAATATTCCCCTCTAGGTTATAGAAAGAAGATCTTCAATGAGAAAATTCCAAAGTAGCTGTCATGGGCCTTAGTGAGGAAGACAAGAGGATCCACATCACCCCACACGACCCTCCTGCTTTGCCCTTTTCACATAGTGTGCTGCCATGTAGGAAAGCCCTGCAGAATTGTATTCCTAGCAACACAGGAGGAGTGCACCCCCAGGGCTGCCACTCCCACAAATCTTGGGCAGTGGAGCAGAGCTGTTTTCACTTCCAAAGCCCCTCCTCACTTGCAGAGGTATGGGCATGAGTTCTTCTGAGCTGCATTTAGGTATCCCTCTCCAAAGGATGAATTATGCAGTAATTTTGTTTTGAAATTATATTACCCATCAACTACTCAGACTTACGACAAGCCCCTCATACCAACATTCCTAAAGAAACCAAAATAACTAAATAAAACTATATTTAATAAATACAAAAAACAGGTGTTTGATGCATACGTAATATAATACACGTAAAAGGTGTACTATACATTTGTAAACACTGTACTTCTAAATGGGGATATATTCAGTGATCTGTGGGCGATGTGCATATTCAGCTACTGGATTGTGAACCTAAGATACATATATGTTCTTGTCTTGCTGTGTATAATGTAATTCATGTTTCTGCTACTAAGAGTAAAATGGATGTATTCCTAGGTGCGTTTTTCTCACTTATGCATTTTGTTTCAGAGGTGTAAGTATGAATATGCTTCACCTGGTGTGTGAAAATATCTCATTATTGAAGTATAATTGTTTAAAAATCAGTGTCATGGTATTTTATTATTACCTTTATACCTCTGTACTAGGAGAAAGTTCAAAAAGAGGAAAATGGATATTCTTTCATAATTATGTACAAACAGCATTTTATAAGGAGAGAAACTTTTGGCTTCACTAGATATCTTAGGTTGATGTTATATTATTGGCTGAAAGCTGAAGGGAAGACAAATTAATATTCACACCTGGAATAGTATGTTGAGGTTCCCATGACTACTGTGAACAGAGCAAAAGTACTCAAAGAATAGCTAATGACATCAAGTTACCTCGAGGACCTGGTAATCCTTCACGACCTGGATCACCTTGTGAACCTTTTAGCCCTCGGAATCCATCCAGACCTGGTTCGCCTGGAATCCCTTTAGCACCTTTTGCACCTAAATTATGCATAAAAAAGTAACAACAAATCAGATCCAAATACAAAGTAAATATATACATAAATACAGACAAATATGCTAATAAATATCATAGTTATGAATTTTAAGATTTAGGGATCAACTTATATCAAATTTTGTCTTCAATGGAATTTATGCACATGCTTTGAAATAGTTCATACCTTAAATTTATCATTATGAATTGCAATTTACTTTGTTGTCTCTTACATTGCACAGTAGCTCATCTGCATTAATTTGCTAGCTCTGACAAAACAGGGTGTCACTTAGATGAAGAACCACTTTACCTTATTTATTGATAGCTAAAGGTTTTTTATTTCTAGAGTTGTTGATTTTAAAATTCCGCATTGTTTATGAATGCTGTTTGTTTTGTGGAAAGCTTTTTTTTTAAAAAAGCCCAGGATTAAGGAGCACTGTCGGAAAGGTGCAGCCTGAATATCATCTTCCTAAATGTGCCATCAGCCTCTCAATGTTATGAGCAGAAAATTCACTTAATTTAAAGAAAAATACTAGAATTGCAGGCATAACTGCAAAATTTGAATGGGCCTGTTACCCAGATAGCATTGTTAACATCTAGTTTTGTTTTCCTTCCATTAATTGTTGTGCTAGATAAAAAGCCTCTCTCTATAACGTAGGCAGCAGGTGCAGAGGGCAATAAACATCATATTTCAATAACTGATTATACTAGGGTAGCTACAACCAATAGTAAGGAAAATATGTTTGATTTCACAACTCAGTTTAGGTTAATCCAACTTTTGCAAAATCTATTTCAATGTCTGCTTGCAAGTGAAAGCATGGAAGGCAGTGTGAGTAGCCTTTTTAAGAACAGTTACACAGGTCCTCAGGACAGAACTTAAGACAGGCTGTTTAATACAGTGTTGGGAGTTTCATGGGAATAGAGGATTTAGGGATGTGAGACTACAAAGATGCTTCTTTTCTGGCTATACCGTGTCACTGGTGCAAGGTCACTAAACCAGTTCATTAATTGTACATGGCACAGTTACAGCCTAGCTTAAAAAAAGGCAGGAAACCTTATAACCAAAAGACAATAATGAAAGGTGACAGCATAAAGTAGAAATTGGTAATTTGGTGAGAGCATAAATGAATGTGACTTTGTATAATACTAAGGGGGTACAATGACAGAGTTATGGCAACAGTGGGTTGTGAAAAGGTATAAAATAAAGCAGGACATTTACTCCTCCCAGTGTTCAATATTCAAATTCCTTGGGGTTGAGGGAAACAATGCCATAGAGACAGCATTCATTGGCACAGATCAGCAGGGTTCTCTCCTCCCTGCCTCTGGAGCCTGAGGGGATGGTAGTGAGGTCTTATAGTTGTTGAAAGATGAGAACTGATGAAGAGGTTTATCCAAGAGATGGAGACACAGATAAGGAGCTTTGTTTACAACAACAGACCAATGCCTAAAATAAAAACACACCCTGAATCCGTAGGAATGGAAGCATCAGTGTGTAGAAGGATTGTGATTAAGAAGTAAATCTGACTTCATTCAAAATCATTGGAAAGAAGAATGAAAAGTTCACACAAAATTACATAGGAACTGAACCATCCCAATGAGGAATAGATATACCAAGACTTCAGAGAAAATCACCTTGAACAACATTCAAAACCAACTTCAGAAGCACTGATTACAATGCCAAAGTACCATAGTCAAATAAAGAAATGTAAATCTGACTTATTCAACATGCTGCAGTAACAAGAGATAAAAATAGCAAATCCTGTTAAGAAATATGAATGAGTCATTACTTAAACCATAACAACAACAATACACTTTATATGTCATTTAAACACTGCAGCCCAGATCTTTGGCCAGAGCTGTGGCCAAGAAATGCAAGGCACAGTTAAGGAAGGCTGCAAAGACGGACTTCAGGCTCCCCTAATACTAATGGGTGCTTTAAGTTATGTCAGTTACCAGTGTTCCAGGGGGTTAAATACAGCAGCTGTGGATCAACAGGATTTGGAAGTCCCAGACCACACATACTGCCCCCCTCCTACCCCCCCAACCCTCCCCCCCAAAAAAAAACAAACAAAAAAACCCCAAACACTGAAGCGATCCTCCTAGGATTGAACAGACCTGTCTTGGAAATAAAAATAGCTTGGAGAAATGAGCAATGCAACCCCACTGCATCAGATGCTCTGGGCCTACTTATTTAGTGTTTCATTGAGTCTTTAGGCTCAGCCCTGTTTAAGAGGCTGTGTATAATCATATGATCCCAGGAGGAGCACTCAGAAAGCATTGTGACAATTCTTCCACTATATCCACTTGCTCCAAGGGCTAGTAATTTATTACACTTCTTCTAGGGATTAGCATACTCCCTGTAATGGGCCCAGCCAGGCTTTATCCCCACCCTGCCTGTGTTTGCCCACTAGCTCCAAGTGCGGGGAGTATCAAGTGGGGAGCAGCCACTGCTGTCCCCACTGCCTTAGAAGCATCAATCCATGAGGTTCCTGCACAGCTCCTCATGGAGTGAAAGGTAATAGAGATGGGGCGGGGATGATAGCTCCTTAGTACTCTCCTATGCACCACACAGAACCATGGCAAAATCCAGCCCTTAGTGGTTTTATTAAACCAGCAGTTCTCAAACTTTTTGAGACTGTGACCCTTTTTACCGTGCTCCTGTGCCACAGCGGACCCTTGTATGTCTGCCGAAAAGCCGCCGAATACATTACTTCCGCATTCGGCGGCTTTTCGGTGGCCATGCCGAGCAATCCCGAGGGCTATTTTTGGAAGCGCTTGGTAGTCCGCCGAAAAGCCACCGAATGCGGAAGTAATGTATTCGGCAGCTTTAAAGCGGCACTGGGAGCTCACGACCCCCCTGCAGGCGCTCCGCGACCCCCAGGGGGGTCGTGACCCCCAGTTTGAGAACCCCTGTATTAAACTGTGAAATGAAACTGATTTTTTTAAAGGCCCATGGTACAGTTGAAAGAAACACGGCATTGATGAGGAGGCTGTTAGGGATAGGAACTCACCTACATAGAGAGAAGGATGAATGGGGTGATCTAATAGAGGACTATGCCATCTCCAATGTCTATGCTACTATAGAAGTCATATGTCATCTGGCATGTTTATTTTGATTTCTGCCACTCTCTTAAAAGACAACCGCTTGAAGCCTCACTGATTCCTTATAGTTGGGTGCCAAACCATATTTACAAACTGTGAATTTGTGACTAAACATAATGAATGTTCATAGAGAAAACCACTGTTGTGGATGTTTTTGTTACAGAACTGAAATTTATGAGTGAGAAGAGGATTAATTTGCATGGTGCAGCCATTCTGTATCAATCATACACTTTGTATCTATTTTTCTTTGTCTGTCTTAGTCTGCCACTAAATTTACCTTAAAGGTCTCCTTTATTGTCATTTCTAA
>ML677364.1:29961908-30027410 GCA_007922305.1 Dermatemys mawii
ATATTTAGTCTAAGGGCACAACTACTGTCAGGTTTAGCAAAAGCTAATTCCAAATGTAGTGTGTAAGGTAAAGAAATGTTTCAAAAGCAAAGGCACAACATTACCTAGAGGTCCTGGCAATCCTGGCTTTCCTGGGGATCCTTTTGGCGCTCTCACGCATTCTGCCCCTACAAATAAACAGTATCAGTGGAATTCCACATACCCATCTGTTGGATCTCTCATTGTTTTTGTGACTTACAATAACCTTACTATGATTAAACCTAGCAAATCATTTCAATTAGTAAAACAATAAAAATCCAAAGTTTTATTTAATAATTTTTATATAGAAATGTGCAGCATAGCTCATGCTGACAATGAATTAAGGAAAGCTGTTAATTTTATTTCACTGGAACCTTTGCTGTGCTAATAGCAGTGAAGAGATCAGTTTTTATTATAACAGTTGTATGGCCACATTTTCAAAATGGCAGCTCACTTTTTTTCTGGAGTTAATTTAAAATCAAACAATTGAATTCAGTTGCAGATTGTGACGGAGTGGGAATGTTCTTAATGTGTGAGTAAATGGCCGATGCCCTGCCTCAGGCCTGGCCCTTCCCCCTTTCTGCAAGGTGTCAGCTGAAACTGTTGGAGGGAGGTCAGATGACCTCCTGGCCTGCTCAAGAGACAAAGGAAAAGCAGAGGGGCTAGTGGGGGAGTTTTCAGTCTGGATCTGGCTGGGGGCAGGGGGAGAGCTACAGGCAGGCTGTCTGGGTCTTTGGCCCCCAAAATGGACCCAGCAGAGGGGTCATGTTCCGCTACGTACAAGCTCTGTTTTAGATCATGTTACTGTCACCTAATAAACCTCTATTTTACTGGCTGGCTGAGAATCACGTCTGCTGTGGAGTAGGAGTGCAGACCCACGGGCTTCCCCAGGACCCGACCTGGGCGGGCTCGCTGTGGGGAAGGGCACGGAGGGGTAGAAGGTGCTGAATGCTCTGAGGTCAGACCCAGGAAGGTGGAAGCTGTAAGCTGTGAAGCTCCTAACCCTGGAGACAGGCTGTTCATGGAGAGGAAGCTTCCCCCCAGAGTCCTGACTGGCTTCGTATGGAGCAGTTCCAGAGCATCGCCCCAAGGACTCCGTGACACAGGTGAAAACTAGAGTACTTGTTCCTTTAAATACCAAATTGCACTGTTACTTTTTACTTAAATATAGAGTACTTCTCACAAATGGTTTGCTTCATTGTACTTGTGAAAGTTTGATTAAAATCTCTTTGGAATCTAATTTCTGTTGTTTTTCGTAATTTTGGATAGTTACTACAAACCACACAATAATTGTTTTTTTAAATCACAATAAACTCAAGGGAATCATTAATCAAGTAATTTTTGGTCCACAGAGGTGAAACACCATTAATATAAAAACACATACTACTATCAAACTACATGGTAGTTGTATAGCGAAAGTGTCATTATTTGTGACCTGAATTTTAAGCAGTTTACAGATGGATTTATCTCCAAGAAATGGCAGCATCAAAATTAGTTACCAGGAATCAGTAAGCACACTGTCATGCTGTATGTGCCCCATAGATCTAAACATTAAAATGTTTCCAAGCCATCTTATTTCTGTACTGTACCTGACCAAACTGTCCTGATGCCATCTCCCCTAGAAAGATCTTCAGTAACTTGGTTACAGTCTACGAGGGAAGTAAGAAAAAAGAGAAACAAGCAAGATAGACTCTTAGCATTTTAAACAAAATGTGAAAAATTACAAAGCGCAAACATCTCAGTTCTAACAGCAGATGTCTATTACAGCATCAGTTGAAGCACTGTATCTAAATTATTGTGCACTGGATAATTCCCATAAACTAAAGAATGAAAAAAAAGCCACTAGTTTTAAAATACTTGGAAACATGGTGAGCTGCATCTGACTCTAACAAAGGAGAGTTCATGCAATGAAATAAATTATTTGGTTTTGATATACACTGAGAAATAGGAAATGACAGCTCTTCCTCCCCCTTCCCCTTCCTCTTCCACACACAAAGGCTAATGTACTGAGACCAGCCTTGCAGTCTAGCAATGGCACCAAATAATTGAGGGGACCTCTGGTTGGGTACCAAGGTCCCAGATCAGGAGGGGTTAGAGAGCTGCAAAGGATTTATATTTATGCCCTGATGAGGAGCTGAGGGCAGGTTCAAACTTCTCTCTTATCTCTGTTCAATTAATGGGGTAGGTTTGATTGGGATCCACCCGAGTAAAGACAGCTACAAAGCATGGTATGTATAAGTAATACGTTCTTTCCCCTCACTCAAAAAAGTTACGGTTTAACTAACTAATAGTGCCAAATTTGTAAACTTTATTTAAATATCTGAAAGGAAACGATCGAAGTATTTCTGACCAAATAATATAAAAAACTCTTTCTTATTCCTACACTATACTATACTGCCTTGTAAGTGAATAGATTTACATGATGTTTTGCATATGACTCTGTACTAATCCCTAATGACTTTAACATAAGAGACGTGATCACACATACCTAATTCGGCAGGAGCACCTGCAGGACCTGGGGGACCTTGAAGCCCTGGTTTTCCATATGTTCCAAATTCACCTGGAGGGCCACGGTTTCCTTTTGGGCCAGGTAAGCCTGCACCTGGCAGACCAATCTCTCCCAGAAAGCCCTTTTCACCTGGTAGTCCTGGATAACCAGCGTCGCCTGGTGAACCTCTTATACCATCACCCTATGGGAAAACGTTTAAAGATTAAATATACAGAGATGGGCACTTTGACTTTGCATAAGAATAAACCTCACCCAAACAATTAAATAATTTTTCTTATTATTAATAATTGGTAGATGGTCAGTTACCATGTATCATGGCCATTTACAAGGGTGACATCAGCAAAAAAATCTTTAACATAATAAGGTAACATGTTAACTTAGATATGTGACATTGCACTCCATATGCTTTATGGAAGTATGACATAACTGGAATATGCTTTACGTTAAATAACCGTTGTATGGTGTCATTAGAAAGTCTGTAATCTACTAAGTATGTTCAACCTATTTTGTTTGCATTTATTATTTCTATATCTGGAGTTAGAAGAATAAGACATAAACTTGTATAGCTGATGCAAACATATTAAGTGGAGGCTATTAAGGGTGCCAGAAAAAAATCAGTAGTAAATGGTCTTAGTTACTTGAAAGTCTTCCTGTATACATGTGGGCCATCCCATGGGCAACGGAGACTAGGGGTTTTACAGTGACATGTGACCATGTCACCTGATAATGAAATCCATCTTCAATCTGGTACTTTTCCAGTTAGAAAGTGGGGTGGGGACCGAGAGAGGGAAACGATTCCTGCCTTGTGCCAAAGCTATAAAAGGGGGTGGACAGGACAGGACAAAGGAGGAGGCCAGTCATGAGAAAACCCCTACTTACCACCTGAGATGTCTGCTGGATCTAACAAAGACTGTACCAGAGAAAGGATTGGGCCCAGACTAGGAAGGAGTCTAGTCTGTGAAAGAAGCTTATTGGAACATCTCTAAGGATGAGATATTACCTGTATTGAGTTTCTTAATGTATTAGGCTTAGACTTTCATATTTTTGCTTTATTTTGCTTGGTGACTTACTTTGTTCTGTCTGTTATTACTTGAAACCATTTAAATCCTACTTTTTATACTTAATAAAATCACTTTTGTTCATTTGTTTATTAATAAACCCAGAGTAAGAAATTAATATGTAGGGGAGCAAACAGCAGTGATACAGAGGGCAAACAATTTATGAATTTACCCTGTATAAGCTTTATACAGAGTCAAACAGATTTATTTGGGGTTTGGATCCCATTGGGAGCTGGGTGTAGGAGACAGGTAACCTACTGAACTGTTTTCAGTTAAGTCTGCAGCTTTGGAGGTGTGGCTCAGACCCTGGGTCTGTGTAACATGTCTGGCCCAACAAGACAGGGTTCTGGAAGTCCCAAGCTGACAAGGAAAATGGGCTCAGAGGAATTTCAGCACATCAGGTGACAGTCCAAAGGGGGTCTCTGTGACTGAACCCGTCCCAAGACATATATCTAGGGATGTTACCAATGAAACAAACATCCATTGACAGAGCATTCCACTAGAGAGGGCTAAGGTCAGTGAATGTGCATTGTTTGGGCTCTGTGAACCAGTCATACACCATCTGCGGCTGTAAAGCTGAATGTGACTTCTGGGGAGTGTGGGGGTTCGATCGGAAAGCTGCTTATTCTGCCAAGAAATGTGTGGCAGGCCAGGTAGCATTGCTTAAGTTGATCACAGTGTGACCAAGATCATTTCACATCTCCCCAAGCAATCAAGTAAGGAGAAATGGGAGAAAGGAGAAACAGCATGACCCTTTTCTTAAAGAAGACAGAACAACTAGGGCAGAAAAGGCAGGAGTGTGTAGAAAGGGTCGAATGGAGTTGTAGAGGAAGAGTAATTAACTCTGGAGAGGAATTGTTACAATTAGAAATGGGTCAGGCCTGGTCTTTGAACCCAAATTAGATTTAGGCTAGGGTTCATGTTACAACACTTCTGAAATCTTGAGTGCTTTCATACAATTTTGTTATAAAATGACAGGTATTTCTTAATCTGCTGTTCTATTGACATTTCTGCCATCTTGAGCCAAAATATCATGAGAATAACTGTTCTTTCAAGATTGGTGTCAAATGAACCAGAAAATAGGTCCTTTTCAGATTTAGATTTGATTGATGACAACAATCATAGGCATTCAGATTTGATATTCTGGGTCTGGCCCATTTCTAGTTATGATGTCTGAGCCCCGTGCTGTGTCAATATGTGATGCCTTTATGTATTCAGGATGCACCACTCTAGTGCAAGCATAATATGCACTTTTCAGGCAGCTGATCTGCAATTAATTTTTGTCTTTCCATGTAGCTCTTAGAGATATTCAGCATGAAAGAACTTTATGTAAGTTTAAAAGGAGGGAAAACCAATAAGAAATCATTGATGGAGCAAAATGATTGGTCTGGGATATACATTGGTATTCAATAATAAATAAATAAAATGGAAAAAGAATGGAGAATAATGAATATAACATGTAAATCTGATACTTGAATGCATCAGCAACCAGTGAAGATAGGATAATAATTTATGACTTAGGTATGGAGGACAGCTTGGCGATGAGATGCTGAATTAAAGAAGTCTGTAATTAAACATGGCAGGCAAATACTGGATATAGTTGTTACTTACTGGAAGGCCAGGAAGACCTGGTAAGCCATCTATACCATTTTTTCCAGGAAACCCATCTTCACTTTTAAGGCCAGGTAATCCAGGACCTCCTGGGTCTCCTTTGATACCTAAAGAAGTGCTCTCAATATGAAATTACTCCTGCATTGGACTAAAGGCTTATATATAATTTGCAAATTGCAAGGGAAGTTGACTCCTCGCTTTACCTTTTGTTGTAATATATCTAGGATCTCCTTTCTCCCCTTTTGGCCCATGAAATCCAACTGCACCAGGAAATCCCTGTTGATATTGATTTTAAATAAAATTAATCAGAACTTTATTTAGGAAACAAATGGAAAAGTGATAGTGAAAAGTAAATCTGTGCACCAAGTGACCCTGTTGTTCTTCAAAAAGCTCTTCAAAACTCATTTCTTTCACATCTTCACAATTCAGTAGCCACACACATGTATTTTGTTAGAAACAACATTAAAACCCAGCCCTCCTGGCATTATCATTTTGTCAGCTAGCAGTGGATTTATTAGAGTTGGTTGAAAAATTTTCTTTGAAACATTTTTTGATGGACAATGATTTGATTTGATTTGATTTGCCAAAAAAAAATCCATTTTCATGAAAAACAGTTGGGTTTTCATTAATATTTAAAGCAAAAATATGATGAATATTGAAGAAAAGTTGCAATGAAAACAAGCAATTTTAAGGAAAAATTTGTTCCTGATAAACTCTGGAATGTTTCTGAAAAAAAAGGATTAAAGAAATAAATAACTTACTTTTGCACCAGAGAAGCCTGGAAGACCATGCTGACCTTGATCTCCACTATCTCCTTTCCGTCCAGGCTGTCCATTTGGGCCTTGAAAACCTGGTGGACCGGGTGGACCAGCAGGACCCCGTCTAGCTTCTTCACTTTCAATACATTTACAGTCCCCTGTTTCACCTGGAGAAATGTGGGAGGGAGGAAAACATAGAAGCTCATTGAAAAGAAACATTTGGAAGAATTTATTATGAGAAATCTTAGGCGAGATAACTTTAATCCATTGGGGTTCATGGCCCTATTGAAGTCAATGACAAAACTCCAATTTACTTTAGTGGAACCAGGATTGATCCTTAATGAAGACGTAAGTACATAAAAGAGCTTTATGGGGAAAAGAAATAGCCTTATGAGATATTTTTCTCACTGTGTTAGCACTAGGTCAAATTCTGCAGTCCTAACTCAGATCATGCTCAGGCAAAACTCACACTGAGCACAGCTAGTGTTTTGGATGAATAAGGAACTCTGAATTTGGCCCACTATTTGTACTGTCTTACCTTTATATCCTTTTTGTCCTCGGTACCCAGGGAAACCTTGGCTGCCCTCCTCACCTGGATCCCCCTGGCGTCCCTTCAGTCCAAAAGGATAGCCTGTGAGGTTAATGCATTTGAAATACAGCATTAATGCGTTGTATATTTACCCTTTCTGCCCTCCTTCCCATTCTTTTTCCTGTTTTGAGCAGCAATGCATCTGTCTCTCCTCTCTCCCTGTATGTTCCTGTCATCTACCATCCATCTGACTCCTCCCCATTAGCCTTTCTCTCTCTGACTTTTAATCCTGGCTCTCTTTCTTTACAATGTCCTACACTCCTCCTTGGTAACTTCAGCTTCAATGTTGGTGACTCATCCTACCCCTTAGCCTCCCATCTCCTCACCCTCACCTTTTCATTTGACTTGCAGCCCCAGTTCAGCTCTCACATTCACCTAAAATGCCATTTACTCGACATGGCCTTTTCCAGGCACTGCTCACTAACCTCTCTATTGCTGAACTGCCCTGATCTGACCATCACTGGTCTCTCTCCATACTTCCCATTTCCCTCCCCACTCACTGTGACTGGCCACCTGGTCCTCTTGTGACTTCCAGACCATCAATATCAATGACTTTTCCTCTGCTCTCAGTCCTCTCCTCCCTGCTCTGTCTTACATTGAGATGGTTGTTGATTCTCTCAATTTTTTCACTCTTTTGCTCTCTTTTGCCACTCGTTTTGTGACTGCCTTGTCTATCCCCAGTCTACACTCACCCCTATGTCCCCGGTTCCTCTGCTCCTGCTCTTTTGTTGCAGTGTGTCTTTGGCAGAAAACCTGAGACCAGGTTGACTTTAACTGTACGTTTCCTTTTTCCTCCTTCAGTTCTGCCATTTTCCTAGAATGCAGCTCTACTTCTCAAACTTAACTGAGTCCTGTACCTGCAATCCCAACCATCTTTTCACCACCTTGGACTTCCTCCTCAAACCCATCCCCTGTCCGACCCTCACCTCCCTCTCTATTTTGGGTCTCTCAGATTTCTTCAAAGAGCAAATTGACAAAATATGATCTGACCTTCCCCTTCCCCTCTGCTCACCTCCCTACCTCTTCTCTCCTCTGTCCTCCTCTCCTTGTCACAGATACAGAAGTTTCTCAACTGCTCACTTGTAACTCCTCCAATTCCCCCAGAACCAAATCCCATCTCCTTAACACCCTTGCTCCCACTCTCTTCCCCTCCCTTCCCCTTAACCTCTCACTCTCCTCTGGCTCTTTTTCTGCACAATACAAGGGTGCTTTAGTCTCTCCCACCTTAACAAAACCTCACCCTTGACCCGCTTGCCTCTTCAACTATCACTCAGTTCCCTTCTCCTTTTTGTCTCTAAGCTCAAAGAACATAATTTTACAATTGCTGTCTGGAATTCCTCTCCTCCTATTCCATCCTAGACCCCTTCCAGCTGGGCTTCTGCCTCTTGCACTGCATTGAAACTGCTCTCACCCAAGTCCCTAAAAACCTCTTCCTAGCCAGATGCTCTAGCTTCATCATCCATGACCTGTCAGCTGCCTTTCACAGCATCAGCCATACTTTTCTTGAAATCTGTCCCTTCCTCAGCTCTCATGACACAGTCCTCTCCTGGTTCACTTCCTACCTCTCTAACTGCTCCTTCAGTGTGTCCTTTGGAGAATACTTCTTCTCCCTCTGCAGAGTTCCCTCCTTTTCATAGGGACAAGAGGTAGAGAGAGAAGAGGAGAGGGCTGCACAAACACAAATTCAATCATCTTTATGCCCATGATTCTCATTTGCCTCTCCACTCTAGACTGATCTCCTTCTTTCCAAACTAAAAAGTGTCCGCCTGTCTATGGGACATTGCCTCTGGGATGTCCATCTGTCAGCTTGAACTCAACGTGGCCTAAACATAGCCCTTGCTTGTATCCGTTCGAAATGTGATAATTTTGTTATTCATTGTTTTGCATCCTTTGAGCAGCTCGCCCTTCCCCATCACATCAAATGTAAGTTTGTCTTTATTTCCTAGGCTTTTCACAGCCTGTCCTTCCCCTCCCCCGCATCATCTCTTGTAGGCTATCGAGATGTGAACTTTCACTCTGCTCTGCCAGTGTCACCAGCTGGCCTTCGTCACATACTTGTTTAATTTTAAAACTAGCACCGTTGTGCTTTCTCCCATGTTAACCCTCACACTTGTGGTGAGCTCCCTGTAGGTAACCACAAACCCACCTCATTGTTCTCCTTAAAATTTTTCGCCATGATGCCTATAAAAACCCAGACAATGGTCATGCTGCTGTTGTATTGGGGCATCTGCCTATCATGTTGATCAGTGTTGTCTCACTGGTTCCTTGTGCTGCCCTGTCTGTCTATATCTACCTGTTTTCTCTCATCTTATACTTAGATTGTAAGCTCATAGGGGCAGGGACAGCCTTTTCATTCTGTATTTGTACAGGACCTGTTCTGAGGCTCAGAGGTGCTACCACAATTCAGTTAATAAATAACTGCAGTATTACTGACATGCAGTATTGGCTATATCACATTTGACATAATAAAATACATATAAAACATTTCTCAATACTTAAAACTTACACTTCCATGGTATATTAATGACAGCCTATTTACAATGAGTACACTGCATGGCCTATGTCCCCAGCTGCGCCAGAGTTTTGCTTGGTTCAGTGGAAAGGTGACTTTAAACTATCTGGTTTAAATCCTTACACTCCCTTCCCCAGTCTCTGGGATTGCCATGGTCTGTTTCAACCCATGGTATAACTTGGAGCAGCTTCAACACTGCTCCAAATTTCACTGGCTGGCTGAAAGGACATCACACTCTGGCCCTACCCAACTACCTCAGCATTCCAGACCCTCCTCCTATGTTGGGAGTAGGGATACTTTGATGAAGTAGCTATTTCATGTTAGGGGAACACTCAGCAGACTATTTAGGGCAGTTTTGTGGTACCTATGTGAAATGGTCTGCTGCATCACAAGCCAGGATCTAGTCCACAATCCTTTCACCAATGAAAGTTTAAAAACATATTTAAAGCCATGTTTTTATGTGCACAGCCTAGACCGGATTGCTGGATTTTCTTCTTTTAACCATGGAGAGAGAACCAGGCTAATGCTGATAGTTGTTTTGTTTCTTTCAATATGATTGATCATTAGATACCGCTCACTAAGCAGAGACATAGTGGGATTGTACAGAATTGAAATCAGCTGTCTTAGACCATTCTTCTCAGGTAGATCACAAAGAGTCAAAACAGGCACCTTTTCTCTGACGTCTTCATATGGAGAAATCACAAATTCTTCATGGTCAGTATATACACAAGATCTCTAGAGGAGATGATGAGACACTACTGTTTTCAATATAGAACCAGCAAAATAGGTGCTGGAACTGGGGGTACCGGTGCAACCCCTGGCTTGAATTAGTAATAACAACCCAAAGACATGGCTTCCCCTAGGGTGACCAGACAGCAAATGTGAAAAACTGGTACAGGGGGTGGGGGCAATAGGAGTCTATATAAGAAAAAGACCCAAAAATTGGGACTGTCCCTATAAAATCGGAACATCTGGTCACCCTAGCTTCCCTCTTCAGCACCCCCACTATAAAAAATTTTCCAGCTCCACTGACCAGCAATATATAAATGATTTCCAGAACTCTGACTCAACTGTCTCAGTACCTGAGTGATTAGTGCCTGGATGAACAGCTGCCAGTTAAAATGTAACCCAGGCAAGGAAGAAGTGACAATAATAGTAAAAAGGAAATATCAAGTAGGTAGATGGAGCTAGCAGTTTGCTATTCCTCAAAGGAATCAGCTCTGTGACTGTGGCTGAGAGTCCCGGAGCCCTCTGCTGGATTCCTCACTGCTCCTAGGCAACTAAATAACGATAGGTATCAGCAACTTTTAAATCTTTGGATAGCCACAAGGCTGCACCCCTTCCTCTCCAGTGCAGGTCAAGACCAATGGCTCATGTTTGCCACCTTCATACTTAACTATGGACACCACTATTTAAAATACAGCAGGAACAAAAGGAACCCTAGCAATGCTGGATGCCTGTTGCTCAAAACTTGAACTGTGCAAAATTTCTCTGCTGAAAAATCCAAAACATGAGAAAACCCACAAAACAAACCAACCAGACGTGTGTTCCAGGGTTTGTTATTAATGTTTGAAAATTAGGTGAACACATCTTTCTTCCTGTGTTTCTCTGTCCTTTTGGCACCCTCCCTCTTGCCCAGGGATATACAATCACCCCTCCCCATTCTGTTCAGGTGCATACAGTGACTCCTCCACATTCTGGTCCCATTATTGAATGTGCATTCCTCTCCCAATGTGAGCTATTAACTTGACATGCCAGAAGCCTTGTTAGAAAACGATCAAACAACGACATTTCTGATTCCCTAAAATAAAACCTGTTCATTCTCCAAAGACCTTACTGCTTGGCAGCATCTCTAGCCACTTACCTGCAGTTCCTGGAGGGCCAGGTGGACCAGGGAATCCTTGAAGTCCAGGTTTACCATCACTACCAGGTGGACCCAGCTGAGTTGCTGGAAAGCCTGGTTCGCCACTAAAACCTTTGGGACCCATTTCTCCACGTAAACCTCTTCTTTCAGAGCCATCTGAAATGGGAACACATCACCCAAGAAAGTGAGAATGATCTCTTAAAGATGCTCTCAGATTAAGAGGATAGGCATGCTAGGTTATAGAGGGGAAGTAGGCATAACTACTTCCACCATGTGAGAAAACAATGTAGGTATTCTGTATATAGTGATAATACCACTTTTCATCTGAGCAACTCAAAGCATGTTACCAAAGTGGATAGGTATCATTACCTCTGTTTGCAAGTGACCTGCCCAAAGTCACACCAGAAGTCAGTGGCAGAAACCGTTATGGAATCCAGGTCTCCTGATTCCCAGTTCAGTTCCTTATCCATTACCCCACACCACCTCTTTCAGTACTTCGTGCTCTATATGCATCTTCATATATATTCCTGCTCCCCTCCCCAAAATAATTCTGACTATATTTGTAGCACAGCAGATTGTTGTGAGTCAATAGTTAGATCATGAAATGTCAAAATATTACCAGGAAAGCCATCTGAAGAACCAGGAAGGCCGGGATCCCCTTGGTCCCCCACGTCTCCTGCAGGCCCAGGAACACCTGGCAATCCTGGATCACCTCTTACACCTGAAATACATCCCCACCCCCAAGAATACAGGTTAGTCTGCTGATCTTTGTGACACACACAAGCAACACCGCATGCTCTATTGCTTCGCCAACTGTACTTCATGAAAGATAAATTAGAATATTCAGCTACTTCATTTGGTGACACATTCCAGAAAGTGGTTTATTAAAAGCCACAGTTTTCACAGCAGCACACGATCCACATACAAATACCTGTAACTTGTCAGGCAGAAATGTTTAAGAAGAAGATAGGTTTGCAGAAGAAAATATTTTAAATTAGCATTAGTAAAAGGTACATCATCATATTTCGATTGCCCTATTGAAGTTAACATTAACGGAAAGTTATCATTTTAAAGAAAACACAAAGGTGAAGAAAACTGAATCTGCATTTAAAGCTGCATACCTCTGCTGTGTATCCCCAGCCACACTTAGCTCTGGGCTGGACACACTTGCCAGCTGCCACCTGAAATAAGCCTGCATAAATTCCCAGATTTAGGGTTCAACCATGACCATGTTGGGGGTGGTGTGGAGCTTCTCTGCACTAAAGGGGGCAGAATTACTCACAGAGCTCCCTAGCGTGAAGTGGGGGTGCACCTGTGACTACACCCATTCATGAGAGGTGCACTAGGACATATAGAAGGGTCCCTCCTCTTTTGGTGGATACCTTACTCTCTAGAGGACACATGATGGGAACAGTCCCTTTGCCACAAGGAAGCAGAAGGACTGAATTTTGGACTAGTTGTTGCACAGGGGTTATATTATGCTTTTTGTCTAAGCTCTATGAGGTTGGATGGGACATGCCATGTGTCCCTCCTTCTCCTCCACTCCCTGCCTATCTACTCTTCCCCTTCCTAATCTGTGCCAGAGGGAACATATGAAATGAAGCCTGATGTTTTTACAATCAGTGTTATGAAACAAGCACACAAATGAATCTGAATTTTTTAAAATTGAAAAACCACCATGTTTTTCATAACTGAAAAATGATTGACCTCAAACTTCAAGCAGATATTCTACAGTATGGCAAGAACTACACATAAGATAAGAAGTTTTATATGGAAAGCAGATTTCCTGCCCCTCAAATGTTAGAGGGAAAATATAATAGTAATTTATAATAGAAACTGTGTCAGAGAGCTCTGTAAAAATAGAGAGAATTACTTATGATTGGGAGCTGATCTACACTAAAATTACAACCATGTTAGGGAACCAAAAAACAACACGGTTGCAACTTAAATAGAGTTGATTGACATTTTCCATTGAAAATATGTTAAAATTAAAGTTCCCTAGTCGGTGTTAACGTAGTAGTACTGTTTGATTGCACATCAACTTTTAGTGCATGCCAGCAGTGTCCACATTGGCCAGTTAACGTGCGATACCCTAGTGTGAACTGGAATTTACACTCCTTATGTGAGAACTAACACACTGTGCAGATGTGATCCAGGAACCTCTTGATACCAACCGGGAGAGGGCACATGCGGTGCACAGAATTTTACAGGGGTACCAGTAATATGCACAAGGGGTGGCATGCGAGGTCTCTACTGAGAGCCAGTAACACACTAGTCATCCCCACATTCTGAAATGTACGTAAGAATAATATTTAAAGAGTTCTGTACCTACACTGGAAATTATGTTCTTTAGGGCTGTGAATTAAAGTAGGTCACCAAGAGGTGACTGTGATGTCCTGTTCCTTCAAATGTTTGAACATTGCCCCTCTCATCAAAAAGCCTCACTTTCATGTTAATTTTCGCTTTGCTGCCAGAACAATAAAGCAAGCAAAGCAGAAAATATGCAGCTGTGTTTTTTATTGGCTCCCTCTGTGTCCATCTCCTTCTCTGCTGGGTCCAAATGCAACATTTGGTGAAGCAGGATTTCTGTCCCATGTGTGTCTAGTGCTACCAGTGCTTTGTATCTTTTTTAACCAGTTTGGTTTACCCTCACAATGGGCAATGGGCCTCAATTCTGTTCTGAAGAACTTAAGAGGTTCCTAGCTTCCAATGGAATTCAGCACATATGTTCGGATCCATACCATCACGCTACTAGTGGATCACTTTGCACAGACGCTTAAGCATGCCTTGATAGCAAAACATTCTATTTTGAATCATCAGGAGAAACTGGACAATTTCTTGCCTGTCCACAGAAGCACATCATGAGCTACTACCCAGGAGTCACCTGTAACTCTTTTCTTGAAGCAATCTTTGCGTACTTGTTAGGACCTGCTATGTCTTGATGTTGCCTCAAGTGCAGCCAAATACCAAACTACATAAATTGACTGATGACATGAGACTTGTCATCGTTCTTTTCAAGCTGGAGACTTTGAGGACTCGCAACTATCACTGTGGAGAGAAATGGGTACTTGAGGAACTTGTAAAACGCATAGGACCTGTTTTGTTTGTGGCAAAACTATCTGATGTTATACTGTGGAAATGACATCTGGACCAGTTGCAGCCTCAACAAATATTGAATTCCAAGGATGTTCCAGTAGGACTTTCTGTTCCTCCAACTGAACCTCCTTCTCTTACAACTCATACTTTCAATGACTTACTGGGAGAAATTCTGTTACCAGATTCCTTACCACCAACTGTTCCTGTTGTTCAGGACACTACTGCACCACCATCCCCAGGTTATCCCAAACGAGTGCATGTGATGGTGTGCACTAACCTCTCATGAGTGCCTCCTGTTGTCTGGGTGCAAACGTGCACTCTTTCTCCTCACAGTGCCCCCTGTCAGCTGCTGTCCTCATCAGGCAGGTCTTCAGTGGCTAGACCCTCTGGCCAAGTCATACAGTCAAATGCACAAAGGAACAAACCCCTTCCGGGGTAAAAAGTCCAACTGGGCCTGTCCTTGTGCCCTTGGTAATGTCAGCAGCTCTGTATCTGGGCTCATTTCTCAGCTCCTTCTGGGCTAGCTTAAAGTCCATCCCTACCCTATTATAGAGCAGTGCCCTTTAAGTCCTGCCCTTCACTTGGGCTTCTAAATGAAAATTTTCCTCTTCTAGGGGTATTGGCCACTCTGCCAGTGGGTGGTGGTAAGACCCAGGCTCACCCACTACACCAGGTCTTGACCCATGGACCCAATAAATAGCAGTCACATGCTGCTTCCTTTAATAGTTGCTGCTGCTATTCCCTGGACCACTACCCATGTTGCTCCTTCCTCTTCACCCTTACCTCAGGGCTGAAGTTCTCTGTCTGTTCCCTGCTTGAGCAGAATCTCTCCCAGTTTACTCAGTGAGCTGCTATTCCGGGACAGAATATTTCCTTGTAATCTGGGAGTCTGGGGTAGTCCACTTACAACTTTTAGTGAGGTTATATAGCAGGGATCGGCATGTTTTTGTGTTAGCTCCAGTTTTGCTGCCAGAATAATAAAGTGAGCACAGTAAAGAGCTTTCTATCAGCTCCCTATGTCTGTATCTATCTCCTTCTCTGCTGGGTCCAAATATAACAGTGAGAGACAGAAGTGATGCATAACTGTTGACAGTGGGGGGCACAATTTAAAGGTTCTGGGGGGCGTGTGACCACTCCAAGCATCACCTCTGGATCTAGAACAGAGATTTTCAAACTGTGAGGCGCACCCTTCTAGCAGGGCACAGAGTAAGGTTTGGGGGGTGGAGTGGGGAATTGTATGCCAGGCAGCTCAGGAAGGGAGCCCCACCTCCACCCCCTCACTCCCCTAAATGGGCCACCCAGCCTGTGAGGTGAGTCAGGGGGTGGAGATGGCACTTCTTCCCCGAGCCCCACCGTGTGGTGCCAGCCTGAGCCCTGCTGCTAAGGTAAGTTGGGGGGTGGAGGTGGCATTCCTTCCCTGACCCCTGCCACTGAGATGAGTCATGGGGGTGGAGATGGCAGTCCTTGCTCAAGCTCCACTGGTGGCACTGGCTTTAGCCACCTGACATCAGTGTTCCCCCCGCCCCCGGAATGTTCCTTCATGGTCCCCCGCCTCTCCCCAGTTTGAAACCCTCTGTGCAGAAGCTGTTGCTAAATGAAGGAAGAAATCAGGGAGAGCACTTGACTCTGCATTCCCCACATCACCTCTGGTGAGGAACATGTTCCTTTCGGATATTCCTATCTGCCTGGTTATGTACAAATTAACTATTATATATTTCACAATGGATACCTGTCTGCAAACTAAGTCACCAGCTAATCAAGATTAAGAATTTAAAAAGAGGCCATAAAATCTACAGGAAGGAATACACAGCAGTAAGATGGCCAGTTTATGAATAAAGATCAAAGGACTGTTTTATTATTTCAGGGGTTTTTATGGAGCACCCTAGTATCTTTTCACTTGCAAGTAAGCTGACAGTGGGTTTGTTTCATGAACAGATGATCACAGCTGTGCCTTGCTGTAATATGCTGGAAGGATTCTGAGTGAGTTTTTGCTCTTATGACATAATGTCCTATTTGTTAAGCATAGGCTCTAGTATGCATGTTATGACTTTACTTTAGATGTAACCTTTTGTTTCCAATACTTCTGCTTGCTATCATATGAATCTCTATTCTTTGTTAAACAAACATATATTTGCTTTCTCCAAGCGCTATGAGTTACGGGGAGCTGTGTTGTACAGAATAACTGGTAAACTCTGGGGTATCATTCCTTAGGGAGCAGAAGATCTGCAGTTCTGTGAGTGGATCAGGGGCTGGGTACTCCAGTGAGCTGTGTGGTGGAGGACTTGGAGGTTGGAACGTGCCTATCGCTAACCTGCAGAGGGACAGCGGAGCCCACATGAGCTGTGAGGGAAGTGTTTGTGTTATCTATGGTTGGTGGTGACCCTTGGCTGGCAAAGGCAGGTAGTGGCAAAGTACCCCTCAACCCTGGGATCTCGTGGGACACATCACAATAGATAAGTCCTTGATTGGACCCATTTAGGAGCCCAGAGTGCAGGAATCTTTCTGAACATTTAATTTAAAGCTCTGGTTGTGGAAAAAATAATCTGTTTCTTTTGGCTAGTCTTCAAGTACACCCATCAGTTGAATATTGATTTCACATCAGTCTATGGCTCACCTCACCTGTCATGTTACCAGTGATATTTTTTTTTTGTTAAATTGTCCATTACTGGATGTAAATGTCACAAAAATACTTACTGTGATGTTGGCATTTTCTTAGCTCTCAAGGCTTTGTCTTCACTAGGGGAAAAAAGGAGTGCTAACAAGAGTTAGCAGCTAGAATTAAAGACTAGGCTAGCATCTTTAACCCAACCTGTTTACTCGTGTGAAAACTACTAACTGTCCTGTCTTCACTTTAAGATAGCTAACTCGAGCTAAGAACGCATCTTTTTTTCCTAAGTGAAGACAAGGCCTAATAGCAGGGGAGGCCAACCTGAGCCTGAGAAGGAGCCAGAATTTACCAATGTACGTGGCCAAAGAGCCACAGTAATATGTCAGCAGCTCTCCCCACTTGCACCCCCCAAACCCTCCCAGCACCTCCTGCTCACAGGCAGCCTCGCTGATCAGTGCCTCCTGCTCCCTCCCTGCTCCTCCCAATCAGCTGTTTCATGGTGTGCAGGAGGCTCTGCAGGGGAGGGGGAGGAGCGAGGGCATGGCAGGCTCACGGGAGGGGGCAGGAAAGGGTGAAGTAGGGGCTGAGCCTGTAACAGAGCCAGGGGCTGAGCAAGAGCACCCTCTGGCACATTGGAAAGTTGGTGCCGGTAGCTCCAGCTCTGGAGTCGGTGCCTATACAAGGAGCCACATATTAACTTCTGAAGTGCCGCATGAGGCTCTGGAACCACAGGCTGGCCATCCCCACCTAAGGGGTATCAGGACTAAGATAACTTGCCTGAAAATAAGCTAACTTTACACTATTAGGGAGTTTGTACACTATTGTTTGAGATGAGTAACACATATACAGACCAGTTTTGCTAAAGGAGCACGGTTCTCTGCATTTCGTGCTTTTGCTGTGCAGGGAAGATGGAAAAACAAGGATAAGCCATCAGCATCACAAGTATTCTGAGCAATGAAGACATACCTTTCCTTGGAATGGGATACGGAGTATAAACAGGGGGTCCTTGAAAACCTCTCTCACCCTGCTCTCCCTGTATAAATAGATAGTGAAGCATCAGATACACACTCAGAGTGGATCTATGCCATTTTGTGATGAGGGACAATTTGAGCATATGGTTCCCTTGCACAAAGGACCAGATTTTCAAAAATATTTGGGCACCTTAGCAGCAGATAGGCACCTAACAGAATTTTCAAAGTCCCAATGATTTTGATTTCAATGAAAAATAGGCACTTAACCTGCATAAGCACTATTGAAAATACCACTGGGTGCCTATCTTCATTTCTAGGCACTAAACACCTTTAACATCTGGCTCCAAGTTGCCAGAAAAGCTTTGTATTTCTCTTCACTCACACCAGCTCTCCACT
Source organism: Dermatemys mawii (assembly GCA_007922305.1). NCBI lineage: Eukaryota > Metazoa > Chordata > Testudines > Dermatemydidae > Dermatemys > Dermatemys mawii. The sequence goes on from ML677364.1 coordinate 29,979,899, forward strand.
GGTTCTCCCACTTCTTAACCTCATTCTACTTTTTCCTCATTCATCCAAATTTTCCCACTCATCTGCTCTCTTCATCAGTTGGGGGCAAAGAAAATATTCACCCTCTTCATCCTCCCCATAGTAATACAGTGTCAGTTAAGTGTATTTTGTGAATTTTTACACCTTCCTCTGAAATATCTGGTTATTGACAGAGGCCAAGCAGCATAGACAACTACCTAGTCAATTATGGCAACCAACACTTATATTTTTATTCTAACGAACAGATACAACATAAGCAAAATTAAGTCTGGTTTACTAATTCTGACAAATTAAATTCACTTTTAGTACAGGAAATAAAGAAGTACCTTCATTCCTTTAGGGCCACTGCTGCCTGGTATGCCATCAAATCCTTGAAAACCCTGAAATATATATCAAACTGGTTGCCTTTTTCTAAATCAGACAAAGAGTGATGATATTTTATTACAGGATTTTTCAGCAGGCCAGCTTGTTGCCATTATTTTAATGTCACAGCAGTCATTTTAAAACCATGAGAATGGTGGTTTCTGCTAACATATTTAAGGTGTGTGAACCATGCAGCAAAGCTGAGAAGTTTGTCATCCTCAGGATTTACACTTGGGAATAATGATTTAGTTCTACCTTTCTGGATTTTTCTGTTACATATTTTGTACATTGGGTGACATCCAAACCTTGGTGCAGCCCTGGCACATAGCCTGGTTGGAGGAATACAGAATGGGCAGGAAATTAAGCTGTTGAGCTCTCAGAAGATCTTGAGATGGAAACCTGCATTCTGGATTGATGGACAAAGAGGTAAGATGAAGGCAAATGGACCATCCTCTCTAGCCCTTGGAGATGATGTCATGAAGACAATGCACATGCACAGCGCCTCTTTTACTCTGCAGCATTGTGGAGTTTACCCCAGATGTCAGTCAGAGAAACTTGTTTAGAATGTGCCAATGAGCTACACCCTAGAGATGTCATTGTTATAATAAAGTCATTTAGGTTGTGAGCTCTTGAGGGCATGAATTGTTTCTTTATTATGTGTTTGTATAGTACCAAACATCCTGGGTCTGGGGCCTCTAGGTACCACTGCAATACAAAACGCCCTACTGTTGCAGATTACATAATTAAACTACCGATATCTATAAGAATGTTTTATCACAAACATATCTCTGTAGAGCATTTTAATTAATTGAATTGTTTATTCTTTTAACTGAGACAATGACACCTCTAGGGCTTGCCTATACCAGCCTTCTGGCACATGTCTGAAGTGGTTTAAATCTGAAGCCTGTGTCAGCAGGGTGCAATATATCGTACCCCATCAGTGTACACTTCAGCTGATGGAGCTGTGCATATGAAAATGCCAGGCTTCAGTCTCCTCTCGCATGTACTGGTTTTTACACCAGTGTAAGTCCATTGACTTCAATGGAGTTATTCCTGATTTATTCAGGTGTAAGGGAGAGAAAAATCAGGACTGTTATATTTTATTTAAAATTTTTCTAGAACTGAATTCTAGTTACAACGTTCACGTATACTGCAGAAAACAGAAATTCTAAAATGTTAAAGCATTAAAATAAAAGTGGCCAGAGCTGTTGTAAGTCAGAGTGAATCCACTGAGATTAGTGAAGTTGTGCAATTGACACTAACTGTGGATCTGAGCCAACATTTTTATATACAGCCTCTAAAACTGAAGAGTGTAGTGAACTCCTGAATAGAGCAGATATTTCAATAATTGGCTTCAGAAAACATTTAGTTTTAAAGCACTGCAATGCACCACAACACTCTCCACAATACCACAAACTGACCCCCAGGGATCAAAAATATTATCCACAATTGAAATATATGTTAAATATTGTCAGAAAACTAACTGTTATATAATAGATGTAAAATCTCTTTCACACTAGGTGGAGATGTAGATCTAAAAAGGAAGCCAGCAGTTTCCTAATTATCTACTGCTTACTTTACACTGAAAGGATGAAGCTATAGTTCTTCCTTCTCTCAAGGGAGTTGAACAATTAATTTTAAAAAATGTTTTTGCTGGTGAATAACATTTTGAGAAACCTATGTCTACACACAGAATCAGCTAGGATTTTTCTCAGTTTTTCCTCTCTCTCCTTTTCATGTGTACTCAGAAATTCAAGATGGCACATGGATCACAGACTTCTACAACATCTGATGAAAACTATGTAAAGGACAACACATTTCAGTATGTATTTCAATAAAAGACGTTACAGAACTCATGTCAGCAAAGATGGGAACTGTGAATACAACATTTCCATAGCTCTCCGAAAACATATTCCTAAGTGGCATTACAGGCTTTACTTACCAGACCATTCCTCCCCCGCCACCCCACTTTATTTTAAAATAACTGGGATTCCCCAAAGAACAAGGAAGTCACGCTTAATTTTAAAATAACTGGGATTCCCCAAAGAACAAGGAAGTCACACTTAATTTTAAAATAACTGGGATTCCCCAAAGAACAAGGAAGTCACCTGGTCCATAAAGTCAAGTTGATTGCAGTTAGAGAGTCCAGACAATATTCTTATCTTCTTAACAAGGTATAAATGAGATCAGAATTCGATATCTATAGTATGTGTGGAATATACCTTGATTTTTCAACTAGTGAGTCTAAATATAAAAGTCAAGCATGGAATATTCCAAAGGATTACTTATACTGTGCAAAACTGTCTCTTTATGATGTAATTTGGTAAATGTTAAATGAATATGTGTTTTTTACGTACTGTTCTGCCCACTTAAAACCTAAAGTTCTAATGTCTATGGTGTAGGGCATGTTATTTGTCTGGCACATTATATATTATATAGTGCTGGGTACACTTCTAGTACTGTGCAAATAATAAACTAGAATGAATCAGCTAGAATAAACTCTGTATTGATATTATGCTCTGTCATTTCCCAGGATAAAACATGTATTTTTCCATAACCTGAATATGTCAGTTCTATATGTTAAAAACAGTGTGCTAGAAACAAAATCTGGTTTTCATGCTAAATACTCACTTTTTCCCCGGGGGGTCCTGGGATGCCATTGATACCAGGTAATCCCTATGAAAGTACAACATAATTTGCAGAATAAAGTGAAACCCTGAAAAATCTTTTAATCTTTGCCATTTCTAAACTAAAGTATATAATACACTTGAACTTTTTAAAAAACTGACCATACCAATAAGAATTCATAGACTCAATTTTCTAACAAGTAGATGCACAGTACAAACCTTCTTTCTTTCTTTCCTTCCTTCTTTCTTTCTTAGCAAGATGTTGTAAAACTATCATAAGAATGTTATGATCTCTGAGTGTTTTTAGAAATATTTATATTGCCTACACTTTCCACCATATTTGTTCGTTTCAGAAGCAGTACTACGAGGACAAATGATATGGAGCAGCACCAATTGGGTGCTACAAGATCCTTGCACCCGAACAGGTTTATGTTTTCTATTGGGGTGTATATGAATAAAAACAATAAAGGTGACAGTCACTATTCCCTTATCCATTAATTTAGCTTTGTGAGGATAAGAAGGGGATAGTGAAATGGAATCTACCCCCAAAACCAGCAAACAGGTCATAGGGTTTCTGCAAACTTTTATAGCTGCTATAGGTTGTAGTATTGGTTACAGACCCCACAAATAGCTTCTTCACCTCTGACTTGGACTGACAGCCATAGCACAGGCTTTAGATAGCTCTCTATCCTGAGGTGAATTTCATCATTAATGAACAACATACCCTTTGTCCTGGAAAACCCATTATTCCTTCTTCTCCACTTTCTGCTGGAGATGTGGTGTCTGAGCCCTAGGAAACATTGCAGATGAACTTAGATAGACTGTTATGTTTACAGACTGTATATATGAATGTCTCTGTGAAGAGAAGAGCATTATACTGCATGCAGAGACTGGTAATAAGCAAAAAGTGAAAACACCATGGCCTGTGTAAACATCAGACCTGAACCTGTAGTTCATACAAGAGCTAAAATCTTCTCAGAGTTTTGTCTGTTTGAATAATCAGAGTGCTAGGATCAGGTCCTTAGAGAGATGAATCCATCGCCCCATACCCTTTAAAAAACCAACTGCTTTTGTAGTTGTTACTCTGAAAAAAACCCAAAGCAATTGTTTTTAACTGTATAATCAGCTAGCCATCTCAGATCTCATCCAAGTCCTAGTTTCAAATAGATATTGAGAAAACACAGATACTCCACCATCCAAGTTTAATAAAAATGAGATAGGCACAGGCATTCTTCACTTCACTACATAGGCCTAAATCCAAAGTAATTCTACTGAAGTCAGTGAAATTACATCTGTGTAAAACTAGTGTGAAAGCAGATTAGGATCTATAGAGCGTGTTATCGGCTATATACTAAAGGCAACACAGGTCAAATTGCAACCTCCCCCAGGGATGTCACTTACCAATTGAACAGGAGGGTTGAGGGAATAGAGTCTTACAGAACCCCCTTATGGGAGATCCTCTGAGCTAGTGATTTATTGCTCAAAACTACTCTTTTCAACTGCTCAGAAAGTAGGAATGGAGCTAACCAAGAGCAAAACCATCCAGCTCGTCCAGGTTCTGCAGATGAGTTAACAAAACCTCACAGTCTATGGTGTCAAAGACTGCTGGCAGCTCTAAATGAAAGCCAAACATACCGGATTATTGTCCAATTGACTACTGAATTCATCAACCAATGAAACTAAAGCTGTATCTATGCTATACCCAGGCTGGAGGGCAGACTGGAACGGATAAAGAAAATTGCCATATGTAACCATTTAATGGAATTTTAAGGAACGCTATCGACACCAGCTACATCTAGTAACATTTAACCTGCAAATTCAAAAATTGATTGAAAGGATCTCATTTTAGTTAGCCCATAAAACTGACTGCAACAGGCATTCCATCCTAAATATCATAGAATCGTAGGCCTGGAAGGGACCTCCATAGCTCATCTAGTCCAGTCCCCTGCACTTAAGGCAGGACTAAGTAATAACTAGACCAGGGATCAGCAACATTGGCACGTGGACCACAGGGTAAGCACCCTTATCGGGCCTCGCTACTTTGTTTACCTGTTGTTTCGCTGATTGTGGCTCCTACTGGCCGCGGTTCACCATCCCAGTCCAATGGGGGCTGCGCCATTTCCCGCAGTCCCCTTTGGACCGGGATGGTGAATCACGGCCAGTGGAAGCCACAGTCAGCGAACCAGCAAGTAAACAAAGTGGCAGGGCCCACTAAGGGTGCTTACCCTGCGTTCCCGCGTGCCAACGTCGCCGATCCCTGAACTAGACCATCCCTGACAGCTGTTTGTCTAACCTGCTGTTAAAAATCTACAAGAATGGATATTCCACAACCCCTCTACGAAATTTATTCCAGTGCTTAACTACCCTGACAGTTAGGAAGTTTTTCCTAATGTCCAACCTCAACCTCTCTTGCTAAACTGTAAGCCCATTGCTTCTTGTCCTATTCTCAGAGGTTAAGGACAACAATTTTACTTTCTTCCTTGTAACAAGCTTTTATGTACTTGAAAACTGTTATCATGTCCCTGCTCAGTCTTCTCAGACTAAACAAACCCATTTTTTTCAATCTTTCCTCATAGGTCATGTTTTCTAGACCATTAATCATTTTTGTTGCTCTTGTCTGAACTTTCTCCAATTTGTTCACATCTTTTCTGAAATGTGGCACCCAGAACTGGACACAATACTCCAGCTGAGGCCTTATCAGCACCATATCGTGGCATGATATGGTATGCCATGACTCATCTAAGGGATATGAAGAGAAAAGTTGATACATCCTGTTGTTAGGTTGTTTTATTTCTATCCTGTGCCATTTCAAAGGTAGAATGTACCAATATTAACCAAAGTGCTAGACTTATTTGTGGTTGGTTTTCTTCAGTTGACTTACTTTAGTTCCAGGTTCGCCTCTTTCTCCTTTTATTCCCTTTTCACCCTAACAATGTAAAAAAAGAGGAGAGATTATAAATATTCAAGTATGTTGTGCTTTTCCAAATGCATCAAGTTTTGTAACATGAAACAGCAGGTATTTACCAAGAGAAAAACCATTACTATTTAGTTTTGATCAATAATATACTTGTCTTTTAAAATGCATGAGTCATAAGTAGTTCTAGTGTCTTTTATTTGATAATTTGTTGGGAAATGTTTTTAAATGTATATTTTTCTAAAAGAGATACCTTTCTCCATACTGCTCAGATTGTGCACGTCTCCGTACCTCACATCACAAAGCTTAAATCAGACTTGTTTATGAGGAGCTCAGATTCTGTGGTTATGAGTGCCACAGAAATGTCTGCAAATAAATAAAAATGTTCCCAACTCTATCCACTTTAGAGATGAGCTTTGCTCAGATTTTCTCTCTTCTTTCGTCTTATCTGAACTATGATCAGCCTCCTCCACCTCCTTGTATTTTTTTCCTTGACAGATAAAAATTATTTTGACATCACATTTTCTTTTCTGACAACATTCATTGGTTTCCTGAGGCAGTCCAGAGAACGTGATGTGTAACACTTGGTATAAACCCGTCCTCAGCATGGATGAGCGACTTCCCAGGAGCAGGCCATTTGCTCATCACTTTGCATGAGGAAATAAATTATCCAGTGGAGAAGTGACAGCGTGTGTGTTGCCTGTGGCTGGGCGCGTCAGGGGACTGACCATTGGCAGGTACAGACAAGGCTCCCTCACGCTAAGGGCAGTGGGGCGAGGTGCCTCACAAACATGGGTGCCCCCCCGGGAAAAGTCCCAGGGCTGTTTAAAACAGGCCACCCAGATCAGAGTTAGAGGGAGAGCTGCCCTAAGCTATTGGTTATGGGGACTGCAGAATGGTCACTAATTTAATTAATTTGGCAGGGGGTCTAGCCATGGGGTGTTGAAGTTTCAAACAAATATCAACATACTACTTGGCCCTTCAGCCCCGGGTGGAGAAACAGTTCCTGATCCGCCTGACCTCTATTAATCTCAGATTTGGGACTATAAGATTAGCGGCTGGTGACTGATGCAAAAGGTGCCACATGCATCTTCCCAACCCACAAAGAGCCATTTATATGAATAGGCTGTGTCTTACTATGGGGGGAGGCGTGGGTGGGGGTGGTTCTGTGTGTAGAGAGGTAAGCACTGACAGTCACTCTAAGGACAGGGTCATGCCTACATTTTATGGATACATATAGTAGCTGAAATTCTCTCCTTCAGTATATTTACCCGTATGCTTCTGTGAAAACATGACAATACCACTGACTGTTGAACAAATCAGCAATATGAATGCTTTCTATATAGAATTTTTTGATCATAAATGAGAAAATATTAGTAACATTAAGTAGTACAGAGTTAGGGTTTGCTTGAAGAAAAGGAACAAGTTCGTCTAGGCGCTTAAAGGTAAACATAGTAAGTATGACTGAGTGATTTTAGCACTAGTACTCATAAGTCTTTCATCCCAAAAGGAATGGCAATCTTGAGTAGCAAAGGCATTTGCTTATGTGTTTGTATGGCAACCTCTTGCAGGTGCTCTCTCTCTCTTTTCCCTAATATTCACTATTATGTCAGATTCTGCCCCTTCCAAAAAAACGACACTTGAATAAGTACTTAATTTTGGTTATCTGAATTCAATTCAATACCCCATATGATTTTACACAATGTTTTCAATTACCTTGTATTGTTCTTCTAGGTTTGTGCCTGGGGTACCTGTCAGCTCCCCTGTAGATGGAAGCCCAGGAGGGCCCGGTGGACCTGGTTGACCCTGTAGGAAAACCACAGAAAAAGGTTTAGCAGCAGCTAAATAACTCTTTAAATTGTAGACCTGCATTGGGTGTCCAATTTGCTACTAAAATTTAGGACTAGATCTTAAGCTGGAACCAATTGGAGCTACATGGACTTAGATCAGCTAAAAGTTTAGCTGTAAAGTTTAAGGTTACGTCTACATTGCAGCCTATGTTGGCAAAACTTACGTCACTCAGGGATGTGAATATTCCACCCTTCCTGAGTGACATAAATTACACCAACGTAAGTGTTCATGTACACATCTTCTCCCATTAACACAGCTTATGCTGCTGGCAGAAGTGGTTTTTATATGCCAACAGGAGAGCTCTCTCCGTTCAGCATAGAACATCTTCACCAGATGTGCTAGAATGGTACAGCTTTTTTGGTACATCTGTGCCGCTGCAGCGCTATACATATAGTTAGACCCTAAACAAGATTATGGCAAGAAAAGAATTAGATTCATACCAAGCTAAGAGGTGACAATATTTTCCATTGTACTACATATTTCTAGAACCAACTAAAGATTCTTCTTTCACTCTGATCTAACTCCATTGATTTCAATAGAATTTCTTCTGATTTGTCCTGATAGGAGAGCACAGTGAGACTTAGATGAGTGAAAGACCATTTGGCTACAACATTTACTATTGTGCTTATCACTTTAAAAGTGAATTAATTTTTACTATAGTATATCATCACAAAATAATATTGGGCAGTAATTTAAAGAAGCTCTTTCATAAAGGTTAAATATCACCAATTTATCTTATCATACCCATACTAATTCACTGGTTTTCCTTTACCTTTTCACCTTTTTCTCCAATAAAACCAAGGCCCCTGTTGCCCTGCAAAGACAATAAGTCAGCATAATATAATTATACAATACTTCTACAGAATAGTTTTAAATGAAACACGCTCCAGAAGTACTTAACCAAAGGAGTCTTTCAGGGTAGAGATTGTTAAGACATCACTGCAGAATTGTGATCACATAAAAGTTGTACTGGAAAGGAACTGAGATGGGGGGGATATGATGCTGTGGTCCCCACCAAAGTATCCCCAAGAATACCACTTCTGTGCTGGGGCCTTGTATCTTACTAGGATTGATGGCCCACCCCCTCGCTGCTAACAATGCAAGGACGTTCATTTCGGCCTCCACGAGTAGCGTTTCTGTGGGCCCACTTAACAGGATGTCATCGATATAATGTTTCACGACTATGCATTTAGGCAAAGTGATCTGCTCCAAATCCCCTCTAACTAGCTGATGGCAGATAGTTGAACTATGTTTATACCCCTGTGGCAACACCAAAAATGTATACTGCTGAACCTCCCATATAAAGGCAAACTGGTCCTGACTCTGTGGGGCAATGGCAATGAAGAAGAAAGCACTGGCCAAATCTATCACTACATGTCACTGTCCCACACGAGTGGCCAGCCGTTCCATTATGGAGACCATATCCGGGACTGCTGCTGTTAAGCTCAGGGTGACCTTACTGAGGTTGCATTAGTCTACTGTCATTCGCCAGGTTGCCTGCAGAAGTGAAAACTTACACTCCAATCAGCACGGGGAGTCCCAGAGGCGTGGGGAAGGGTTGCGATGGGAGTCTCGCTTAACTAGCTGCTGTCCCTGGCTGTCAAATCCCCTCATTGCAACCCCTCCGTGCGCCTCTGGGAGTCCCCGCACTGACTGGAGTGTAAGTTTTCCCCTCTGCCTATGCTTATGTAAACTGTCATTTCTACCTCTTAAGCAGAGTGAGTGGTGTTCTTTCCTTGGTACCCGAACATTATGCTCGGATCTGCCCGAGCCCAATTCCTTTCCAGTACAACAGTCTAGCTCTAACTCAATAAGTCATTTTGGTTTAGCATTTAGAAAGAAGGCTGTAATTAACATCTCCTGTTGACAGCACTGCTCCAGTGTTTCCTCTACCAGGCATTAAGTCTGTCTTTTCTCTGAGAAACAATGTGAAAAGACTGCACATTTCATCTGTGGGGGCTTTTTAATACAACTACATGTTAAATAAAATTGCCTAAGTACACTGTGTATTGAAACTATGAACTCATGTATTCTTTCAGATAAAATATAATCTGAGATATATGGACAAATTATTTGATCTGGGGAGACTGCTGGACCCACACCAGCAGTGTAATCTGGTTCTAAAGCAGGTTTAACCACCCCAGGGAAGATTTCCCCAGCGTAAGGTTGATTTAAAGGGTATGTCTACAAACCTTTTTGGAGTGAGTGGGAATGAGTCTCCCAGATCAAGATAGTGCTTTAAAAATAGCTGCGTAGACAATGCTTTGAAGTTTCGGTGAAGCTGGAACTCAGGCTCTGAAACCCCTTCCTCCCTGGGCTTCACAACTCATAACATCTTCAGTTTACTAGGTATGTCTATAATCACTATCGTCTGCAGACCTGAAGAAGAGCTCTGTGTAGCAAAAAAGCTTGTCTCTCTCACCAACAGAAGTTGGTCCAATAAAAGATATTACCTCATTCACCTCGTCTCTCTGTAATAATAAATGGCCTGACTTAGCACACCAGCTGAAGTCAGTGATATCTGTCCAATGACTTTAATCAGACCCTATGAACCTGAAATGAAATATGTGATGACAGCTCTTCAGAGAAAGACTTACTTGTGCTCCTGTGAGTCCCTGTGGTCCTTGTGGTCCCTGTACAAATACAATTGCAGAGAGTAAATTACCTCTCATTAGAGCCTTTTATGTTTTGAGAACATCAAACACTTTACATATGGAACATAAGGCTACATTCAGAATGTACTGTATTCATTTAACGTTCAGACAGTCAACAGTACTTAATATATTAACTATCTTTATTGTACCGTATGATATTGAAACATGCTAGCTTAGCGCATTTGATCATCTTCCTGGCCCTAATGGGATATAAGGCTGCTAATTACCTGGAGCCAGTGGAGTTACTTCTGTAGCTCAACAGGAACTTGTGGTTTTCACAAGACAATATATTTGGAATAATACAGGTGATACATGATACATACTGAAAGTTCTTGATTCTTTTTTGCAATGCTGATCCCTGGAGAATTAAGTGTCACATATTGCCTTTCAATTTCAAAATGTAATGCTCTCTTTGGTTTTAAGAATACTTAGTTGTCATACTTAAACCTGTTAGCTACTGTACATCTACTAGCTCCTAGTGTACAAAAAAATAGGTCCTGCTAGCAGGATACTTCTGTTAGGTTAATTTCATAGCGTACATATTTGAAAAATACTTACTGGGATTCCTGGATTTCCTGTTGGACCAATGAAACCCACACCACCAGAAGCACCTTGAGGTCCCTAGAAATGAAAAAAAAATGACTTAAAAAATGAAATAAACCAATAATGGATGTTGTTTTGGTAGATGCTATTATTAACATATTGATAAATCATTACATTTGGGGAACAGCAACTTACTGGAAAGCCCAACAATCCCGGCTCACCAGGCTCTCCCTAAAGAAGACAAAAATAGTTAAAGATACAGTAAGTCCCAGTATACCACACTAAACAATACTTCTTCTCGCTCGGGGATTTTAAAAAGTCATTCCTTCAGTCAGATCAACTATTTTAAATAATCAGAACGTAGCACAAAAACATGACACAAAAATTTTAAGTAAAGATAGATTCAGTATAAATATTGATATAGAAAATCAGTTCAATTTTATTACGTTAATGGTATACTTTCTATGTATAAAAATGTTACATATATTATGGCTGGGATTTTCAAAAGGTGGCTAAGGGAGTTAGACACCTTAATTTCATGGGAAATGGGAATTTAATGCCTAACTTCCTTTGGAAATCCCAGTTTATAAATTTAGATGATGTCTAATATGTATGTATCCTGAATTGAACCAAACTAGTTAAATGAGGACTCTCTCAATAGATTGCATTTAGAATTACAGTACCAAATGATTGTTTCTTTGAACATTTCCATTTTTAAAACACAGAAAACATTTGGAGCATATTGTTTTAGAAACCACATTTTTGACTGTAGAACATGTTGAAATTTATTTGTAAGTTTGATCCAAAAACATTATGAGACAACAGTTCACATACCATTACTCATTTTGAACAGTTCCTTACTACACAGATATCTCCATTGAAGTTAGTGGGATGATTTATGAAGCAAGTTAAAACCTAACCCCTGGTGTACGGCTGCCATTATCTAACTATTGGATATCAGATACTCAAAATGAACTAATACAAATGATTAATTATTAGCACTATTATTAGATTTCAAAATTATTATAGAAGGAAAAGAATGCTATCTGACTAAAAAATACAAGATAATGTATTATCAAAAATAATAAACTACTGGTTACCTAAAAATGTTGGCATCTTATCATTGGCACAACATAATTTGCTAATCTTTTCCACACAGAAAAATAAGAAAATAAAAATCTAGAGCCAGATTCTAGCCCCTTCTTTGGCTGTTTTATGATGCTCCATTAGTACAAAGCAGCCAGAAATATAGCTTATCCACCTATCTGAGAATACTGCTTTCATAAGGAAACGACCCAGATAATGCAGAGCTAGTATATTGTATCTATGGGCTGGTCTTCACTGCGGGGGGGATCGACTGAAGATACGCAACTTCAGCTACATGAATATCGTAGCTGAAGTCGGCATATCTTCAGACGACTTACCTGCTGTCCTCGTGGTGGCGGCGGTCGGCGGCGCACCCCCCCGTCGACTCCAGCTTGTGCCTCGCAGCAAGCTGGAGTTACGGAGTTGACAGGGGCGCCACTAGCGATCGATTTCTCACGTCTTAACGAGATGCGAGAAATCAATCGCTAAAAGATCGATCGCTACCCACCGATCCGGCGGGTAGTGAAGATGTACCTTATGTGACCCTTCTTCCAACTGTGGGAGAGAAAGCATGCACAGGGTACTTCTGGACTCAGGTTATTCCTGGCTGTTGGAACAGCCTGTTCAGGCTGTGAGCAGCTGGAGCTAAGTTAGAGCTCTAATTTACAGTGGGGACAAGACTGTTTCCAGGCTTGCCCCAGAATCCAGGAACCATAAAGCAGATGCAAAACTACATTTGTACAGCCCCTTCTGAATGGTGTTCATAGTCTGGATCCAGCTCAGAATCTGGGTCATAAATCGTAATGTGTATATATTACATTGTAAATGATCTAACCACTTATAATAGTTATTTAATAGTTTAAAACTATAAAATGTTTATATTTTTTCATATATACTGTGACGGAGTCAGACCAGAAGGATATAGGAGAGTGCTGGAAGGCAGGTATATTAGTCTGAGGATGTGCAGGTCCCTGTTCCCTGGATAGCCAAACAAAGGCTACTCCAGGCCAATCAAGACACCTGGGGCCAATTAAGAATCTTCTAGAAAGGAGTAGAAACAGCTAGCCTAATTGGGACACCTGAAGCCAATCAGGGACTGGCTGAATCCAGATAAAAACCTCCCAGTTAGTCAGGTGGGTGTGGGTGTCAGGAGCTGTGGAAGGAAGTTATGCTGTTGGTGAGACTGAGTGTGGACAACATATCATACAGAAGGAAGGAGGCCCTGAGGTAAGGGTGAAGTGGAGTTTGAAGAAGTGGGGACTGCTGTGGGGAAGTAGCCCAGGGAATTGTATTGTGTTTTGTGCCTAAAAGGTCAGCCATCTTAGCTGATACTATTAGGGTCCCTGGACTGGAGTCCGGAGTAGAGGGTGGGGCCGGGCTCCCCCCTTTTCCATCTTCCATACTGGCCTGTGATGAAGGTAACTCACTTGGTGGTGACTCTTGCCAATTATACTGAGAAAGGGAGGTCACTCTGGGGCCTAGATGAGTTTCTGAGGCCCCTAAATCTGCCAGGAAGCGCAGGACCCATAAGTACAGACTTGGAACTTTGTCACAATACATACAAACACACACACACATACAAGCGAACACAAAAGGTAAACAACAAAAACTAAAAGACATATTAGATTTGTCTGAGCTAGGTACAGCTAATGTCAAGAATCTATATTAATAATATCTAGTTCTTATATAGTTATATCACAATCTATATATACTTATATTACAAGTCAGCTCAACTCCTGCTGATCACATGAAAATTATGTGGAAAAGGAGACCAAAAAATATACTCGTATTCAATACTCTGGAAAAGGAATTATGCTGCTATGAATGAAGCACATTAAAGTTACAAAACTTGAAAGTAACCCTCTGAATGCGCTGCACACCATTTCAGCTATAATGCTTGCACACATCACATTTTAAATACTACACTGGAAATGTTTCCAAAATGAGAGAACTGTGGGAGATTTCCAGCACACCCATAGTCAACATGTAGCTGGAGGTGCTTTGTTATGAAGAAATTGGAAAGGTCCCTCTTTCCCGGAAGTCAGCTAGGGTTCATAATATTCAGGAGAATGAAAAATAATAGCCCTGGTGCAAAATGCATGTAGAAAAATCAGAAACTGGCTTAAAGATGGAAAACCCCCCACCACTCTACCAAATTCAGGAGATGCTATACATGAAAGTTCATCAATTCACAAGTGATAGATACATACCCTGAATTTGCTTGCTAGTTCAGGAGTCATGACAAAAGGTTCCCCCTTCTGACCTTTTGGTCCTTGGATTCCCTAAATTGACAAGACAAAAAAAAAAAAAGGCTTTTCACCTCTTTGACTGTTTATATATTTAAAGTTGTGAAATATATCTGACAATAATTTCATATGTACATACACATGACAGTGTGTGAACAGTGACTATGCCTAATGGTGGAAATTCATGTTACATGTACAAAGCCGAAATCATCAGGATCATATGAGTGAATTGTGCAGGAAGCAGGAAAGGAAATCTGCCCTTAATTAAGAATTAGGTTGTGGGGCCTCAGCATAGTCCAGTCTATGGGCTAGGATGATGACCACGGTCCCACCATGCTGCTTATGTGGATTGGTAAAACCACTAGATCCAAATAATGAACTGTTTCTGTGAAAAAAAAGTGAAACATTTTCCTCAAAATTTTGATTTATTTTTATGAATGCTACTCTTTGGTGGATAGAGAATAGAGGCCACTTTGTGATGGAGAGGGTTTTGAGGAGACCCTTCAGACCTTAGTGAATTTCACAGTTTTTCATGACTAACTTCTGTGGCAAATCCATATGGGTGTTGTGTTAGGTCATCCCCTGTAGGTGGAGTGTTCTGTGGATAAACAGAGGGTCAAAAACCAAAAGCACTACTAAAACTCATTGGAAAAAATAGTTAAAACGTGAGATAATCAGAGTGCACAGGGAGTCCCACTTAAAGATTTTTTCATTTCAGTCCTGAAAATACTAGAGTTAAATTAATCAAAATGATGAATTTAAGTTCCTTCATTCAGCTACTTACAAAGAAACCAGGATGACCGCTGGGCCCCTGACTTCCTTGTTCACCAGCATCACCTCTGGTCCCATTGCAGCCATCATGACCTGGTTTCCCCCTTGATCCTGGCTGCCCAGGATGACCCTGTGGAGAATAAAAAATGTGTTTATCTATCCATCTGTTCCTAATTTTCATTTTCCAGTGCTCATATAGTTTCTAAACATTCTCATAATCAGCCCAAGACTTAGATCCATTGGAAACTACAATTTTCAAAGAAAGAAACACAGACAGTACTTTTTTTATATATAGCTGCAGCTTGAACCAGATGCCCCAGACAGCATGAAATAAGTCAAAGGCAAAGGAAAGGGTAAGAAAGCTATGCTCAATGCACTTTCTGTTAAACAGAGATCGAAACCAACTAAGGGCTACTGTACAAGGAGTATCAAGGCCTGGGATTACTGCAGAAATCACTATCTCGGCGTAAAAGACTGGGAAGAAGGGTTTCTTGCTGGCTTTGAACCAGGTTCCATTCTAGGGGGAAAAAACATAGCAATTGTTTTGGAGCAGTTCTGGGTGTCATGCTGCAACTGTGGCATATACATGGAGAGAGAAAAATAAGTGGCTCAAGCCAAAGTGGTATGTGGCATTGTGGAAGTACCACTATCAGCCTCTTGGAAGGGAGAGAAAAGCTGGTTGTGATTCAGCTCTCCCATAGGCATGCACAGCACATTTCATGAAAGTGTGCACCCAGTGAGCCCCACCCTAGCCCTGCCCCCATCCACTCCCACCCCTTGCCCCCAGACTGCCCCCTTAGAACTCCCAGCCCTCCCTGCTCCTTGCCCCGATTGCCCCCTCCTAGGACCCTACTCCTAACTGCCCCCCCAGGACCCAACCCCCTATCTAAGCCTCTCTGCTCTTTGTTCCCTGACTGCCCACTCCTGAGACCCCCTCACTGTAATAGCCTCCCTAGGATCCTCCCCCCTTCCTGTCCCCTGACTGCCCCTACCCTTATCCACACCCCTGCCCCCACACAGACCCCTGGGACTCCCACACCTATCCAACTGCTCCCCGCCCCAACAGGACCCCCAGAATTTCTGATCCATCCAACTCCCCCTGCTCTCTGTTGCTATACCCCCCTCCAGAAAGCCACCTCTGTACTGTGTATTTTACGCCAGCCCCAGGGTGCTCATCGATACTCCTTTCTCCTGCCCCGAGCTCTATCTGTTTGTCTGCCCCCACAATGCCCTCTCCCGTCTGTGTGTCTCTGTCTGACAGTGACAGACTCCTGCTGCTCTCTCTG
Source organism: Dermatemys mawii (assembly GCA_007922305.1). Lineage (NCBI taxonomy): Eukaryota > Metazoa > Chordata > Testudines > Dermatemydidae > Dermatemys > Dermatemys mawii. Next base: position 29,996,258 of record ML677364.1, read on the forward strand.
CCTGCAGCTCCCTCCTGCTCCCTGCTGGGGAGGTGCGGTTAGACAGCTCTGGCACTGCCCCCTCACAGCTCCCATTGGCCAGGTTCCCAATGGGCTGGGAACGAGGTCAACTCTGGGAGGGGGGATGGAGGCAGAATGCTGAGTTGCCCTGCCTCTGTCAAGACTCACCTCAGCAAGCAGGGATGCCAGGGAGTGGGGAGCTGACCCCGAGGTGAGAGCGCCCAACGCCCCATGTTGCTGAACCATGGAGCATGGGCACCATGGTCCATCTCGCCACCTATGTATCCAACCCATCCTGCTCCCTGTCCCCTGACTGCCCCCACCCCTTATCCAACCTCCCCGCTCCCCCGCAACCAGGAGGCTCCTAGCAGCATTTGGCTCAGCACAGAGCCAGACACGCTGCCCTGCAGGAGCAACACCCAGCACACCCAGCAACACCTGGCACACCCAGCACACCCCGTGCTCACGCCTATGAGCTCTCCCTCAAACTGATCATAGTCCACTGTGATTCCAATAATTTCACAGTTGTTACTTACTCCTGATTTTCATCAATATCAAAGAGAATCAGAGCAATCATGTACTTGCTTTGAGCAGCTCTCTATGAAACTCTGCAACCAGAAAGATAGGAGCCCAGTATGCTCAGACCCCCGTCTTTCTTCTCCCTTCTCCACTAGCTAGAGCTGTGCTTTCCTTTCCATTCCTGTTCCCTCATCTACGCAGAATGAAATTCCTTATTGCTTGCCTGCCCCCACTAAGCACCAGCATTCCCCCATTCTTCATCAGCCTCGTGATCCTCACCTCCCTCTTCTTAGCCATCAGCCTCACATCTCTGCACTGAGCCACTCTCGGATTCACCTCAGTTCCTATTAACTTCCAGATAGTCACCACTGGGTCCTGGCCTGAGGTAGCTGGTTGGGAAACAACAGCAGGGGAAGGCAGGATACACAGAGAATGCAGGATGGAGGAAAGAGGCGGAGCTATCTGAGACTCACTGCAGGCAAGGGTCCCAATACAGCCCCATTTTCTTGTAGCCAGAACCCTCCTCTTGCACAGACATCAGCTGTGTGTATGCAAACCCCACTGAAGTCAGTGAAAGTTGTATGAGTGGACTGATAAGAACTCTTGGCTGCAGTGCTTCCACCGTGAGGGGGAAGGAGTCTTTCCATCTTTGGTTTTCAGAGAGAAAAGGAAGAAAGAGTGTGAGTGAGAGAGAGAATCCTCTAAAACTAGATTTGGAACATTGCTGGAAGCAAAGAAGGTTAGAGAAGAGTGGATGTGGATGTGCATGTGTAGGTGGTAGAGAAAGTCCCTGATGTCAGAGCACTGCAAGAGAAGTCCTGGGAAATCCATCCAGGGATTCCTGTGACTCAGCTTTCTTTGCTTATTATTTTATGCCCAAGATGTAATGTAGTGTAAGCTGCATTTTGAACTCTTTCCCATGAATGGACTATGGTTTTCATTTGAGAACTTTTCAATGCGTTTGTTATAATTTATTCAAATTTTTCAATGGGATTGTGTCAATTTATTCAACGTTCTGCAGTATTGAAATACCTCTGAAAGCTTTTAAGATTGTATCACTCACAACATAGAATAAATAAAATTAATAACGACTCAGCACCCCTATAACCACTGACATTTTCAAAGTACTTTACAAGCATGACAAGATGAAGGACCTGATTTTGTCCCCCTCCACTGTATGATAAGGGGAGGCTAAGTACATGGATCGCACCTCTCTCCTGCAGAAGAACATGCTTAACTCAGCAACCCCCTAGACACAGATGTCCTCCTCTTCAGCCCTTTTTGTGGGTTTCTCTATGAGGGGCAGCAACTGAATCCTAATTATCTGAGATGATGATAGAAGAGGCAGAGTTTTCTTCTCAGTTACATGTCTGCAACTGCATTCATTTTAACAAGTCTCACTGACTTGAGTTGGGTTGCCTGCATGTAACTGCGGACAGAATTTGACATATGGGTTTTCTTTCATTCAGTAGGATAGTTTCAGTCCAGTCTAAAATGTTTATAGTAAATGGTAAACAGCTTTCAGCAATCCTTGATATCTAAAAGTGAGTGACTACTTACAGGAATGACAAAGAGTCCTGTGGCACCTTAAAGACTAACTAAAGTATTAGAGAATAAGCTTTCGTGGGCTAATACCCACTTCGTCGGATGCAAGCAGTGGAAGTACTTACAGGAATACCATCTGCACCAGGGAAACCAGTTACTCCTCTTAGCCCCTAAAATGAGACAATACAATTAAAACAAAGAATTATCCCACTATTTTCTTCTTTAGATGTTAGATGAAATATGTGAAGCTTTGAAATTACCACTTCTCCTTTTGGTCCAGTTACTCCAGGTCTCCCTCTTTCACCTTTGTGACCTCTGTGGCCTTCTAAACCTGGGATACCCATTAATCCTGGGGGTCCAGGGAATCCCTGAGGTCCAAGCAGTCCTGGTTGACCCTGAGGAAAACAATACAAGCATTTATTCAGGAATGACTGTAATACACAGGGATCACCAATTCAGCTCTATTATAATGGAATCTTCCCATCCCCTTAAACAGACGGAAAAAAACATTCCGCTCTTCTTACTCTGGCTGGCTGGGTTCTTTGGTGAACATCATATGACAGCAACACACACAGAAACAATACAACAGGTGACTGTATTGTGTATGACAAAGCAAATGCTTTAAAATAAAACAGCACTCATCCTAGAATATTCACCATTATGGTATGAAAAGAATGTTATCTGCAGAATAAACAGAGCTTTTTTCTGCTGAGCAAGGCCTAAAGCAGATGCAATTATAGTGCACTGCAAGTAACTGAGATGTAGTTAATTGTGAAATCCACTTAACTGGGATGTTTCTCCCAAATTGAGCTAGATACTTAACAGCAGGATTTTCTGTTTCTTTGGGATGGTAATTCCCTTTAATTATGATGCCTGAAGATGATTAGATAGGATTCGTATAGGAATAGGTATTCAGCTAGGGAATGGTAATCACATAGGTTGAAGAGCTGATCAAAGGCTTCTCTGTCCTCAAAAAATCTTTTCCAGCATTGGTTCAACAAAACAGCATTAATGATGCCATTCAGGCTTCTTCAAACTTTGCTTAAAATTCATTCTTTGAGGCTGACAGAATCACAAGGATCAACAAAAACCAACCAGCACTAGACTTTTCTACTACATTTCCATTCAAATTGCAGGCAAAAGATCTCTTTGAGACTTAATCAAGTGAATCAGCAGGTTGGAGATTAGTGACATACAGCATTTTGAAAACCATTCCAAATATAAAATGGCTTCTTAGGGACTACAGATTTTGTGTGTTCTGTGTAGTGCCGAGCACTTAACATATAATAATTAACAACAATCTTCTTTTAACTAGGAAATCTGCTTAATCAGGATGACAGCCTGTCCAGAAAAACAGCGCTTAATTTGTAATGAAATTGAGCAGGGGCTCAAGCAATTAGGTGCCAGGGCCCTAGCCATTTTTTTACATTCACAGACTCGTAGACCTTTTAAGGTCAGAAGGGACCATTACGATCATCTCGTCTGACCTCCTGCACATTGCAGGCCACAGAATCTCACCCACCCACTCTTGTAATAAACCCTTAACCTATGTCTGAGCTACTGAAGTCCTAAAATCATGGTTTAAAGACTCCAACGTGCAGAGAATCCTCCACTTGCTGCAGAGGAAGGTGAAAAATCCCCTGGGACTCTGCCAGTCTATCCTGGGGGGAAATTCCTTCTTGACCCCAAATATGGCGATCAGCTAAACTATGAGTATGTGGACAAGACTCAGCAGCCAGATACCCAGGGAAGATCCCACCCACTCTAATATCAGATCATAGGTCATTGGGCATATTTACCACATATTTAAGCAAAGATCAATTAATTGACAAAATTAGGCTATCCCATCATGTCATCTCCTCCATAAACCAATCAAGCTTAATCTTGAAACCAGGTATGTCTTTTGCCCCTACTGCTTCCCCGGAAGGCAGATCCAAAACTTCACTCCTCTTATGGTTAGAAACCTTCATCTAATTTCAAGTGTAAACTTCCCGATGGCCAGTTTATATCCATTCGTTCTTGCGTCCACATTGGTTCTGAGCTTACATAATTCCTCTCCCTCCCTGCTATTTATCCCTCTGATATATTTATAGAGAGCAATCATATCTCCCCTCAGCCTTCTTTTGGTTAGGCTAAACAAGCCAAGCTCCTTGAGTCTCCTTTTGTAAGACAGGTTTTACATTCCTCGGATCATCTTAGTAGCCCTTCTCTGTACCTGATCCGGTTTGAATTCATCCTCCTTAAACATGAGAGACCAGAACTGCACACAGTATTCCAGATGAGGGCTCACCAGTGCCTTATAGAAGGGTACTAACACCTCCTTATCTCTAATAAAAATACCTCACCTGATACATCCCAAGACTGCATTAGCTTTTTTCACGGCCATATCACATTGGTGGCTCATAGTTATCCTGTGATCAACCAGTATTCTGAGGTCCTTCTCCTCCTCTGTTACTTCTAATTGATGCATCCCCATCTTATAACTAAAATTCTTGTTATTAATCCCTAAATGCATGACCTTGCACTTTTCACTATTAAATTTTATCCTATTACTATTACTCCAGTTTATAAGGTCCTTCGCTATATTGGCAATACTTCCCAGCTTTGTGTCATCCACAGACTTTATTAGCACACTCCCACTTTTCGTGCCACGGTCAGTAATAAAAAGATTAAATAAGATTGGTCCCCAAACTGATCCCTGCGGAACTCCACTGATAACGTCCTTCTAGCCTCACAGTTCACCTTTCAGTATGACCCGCTGTAGTATCCCCTTTAACCAGTTCCTTATCCACCTTTCAATTTTCATATTGATCCCCATCTTTTCCAATTTAACTAATAATTCCCCATATGGAACTGAAATTGAGGTAAATTAGATTCACTGTGTTTCCTTTGTCTAAAAAGTCTGTTACCTTCTCAAAGAAGGAGATCAGGTTGGTTTGGCATGATCTACCTTTTGTAAAACCATGTTGGATTTTGTCCCAGTTACCATTGGCCTCAACGTTCTTAACTACTTTCCCCTTCAAAAAATGTTCATAACTGCCCAGAGCAAGCCCAGAGGTGCTGGTGCTATGAACTGCCAAACCTAGAGGTGCTCTGGCACAAATTAAGCACTGTAGCAAGACATCCTATAAACGATACAACTAACATATACACAAGTGTGTATAAACGGAATGAAATTATTAGTATAACAGAGATCCATCACTTATTCCCCACCTCACTTCTTCGAAACTATCCCCCCTCCTAAAATAGACAGAACTCTTAAGGTTATAATACATCAGATATTCCAGACTTTGGCTCCTATTGGTGCCATTTTCCCTTAATGCCACTGGGCTAGAAAAAGGAAAAGAAACAAAATTGATACTGGATCACTTTCTTGTATTCAGAAAGTAGTCAAGATGCTTTACAATATGCTGTTGACTTTTAGGCAATCTCTTGGTTTATTTATATTTTACACCAGGGGCTCTGTCTTGTGACTTGTGTGACATACTTCACAAATGTTCTTTTTTCATTTTCACTCCTCTATTCATAACTATATTCTGTCTATTGTAGCCCTTCAGAGAAACACTCCAGTGGCTTTAATAACAAACAAAAACAACCCTCCCAACCAAAATATGATACATGCTTGTGGTATAAAAATGATCATTCTTAGATCTTCCATATATCTTTGTTTTCACTTTGTTCACAATTATTAACCAAGACCCAGGTTAGGCTTTTCCCTTCTACTATAGCTTATTCAGAAAAAAAAAATATCACCATGCAGGTAGGTTTTGTGGCTAAAGCACTGGCTTTTTCACCCCTACCACAAAAGTCTGAGCATGATTTGTACACAGAATCATAGAAATGTAGGGCTGGAAAGGAGTGGGAGAGGTCATTTAATCCATCCCCCTGTGCTAAGGCAGGACCAAATATGAGACCATCCCAGACAAGTATTTGTCTTACCTATTCTTAAAAAACTCCAGTGATGGGGATTCCACAGCATGCCTTGATAACCTATTCTAGTACTTAACTATTCTTTCAATTAAAAACCTTTTCCTAATATCTAACATAAATTCCCTACAGGAAATCCATTATGTTATTTCAGCCCAGACCATATTGAGGAACTGACATAATGAAACCATTTGCAAAATTCAGTACAGTTTCTGCTTGGAAAGGGGCCAGGAATGAGATGGTTTATACCTGGATTACACTTTATTCCTTTGGATCTAATCACCAGTATGGATCTTTCTATCCTGTTTCAATTAATCTAACAGAAGCAATTACTTAGAAGTGGTGTCAAAGAATACAATGGATCTAAATATTTAAAGTGTCATAGTGAAACAGCTTCCATCCTATACATACAACTCAACAAGAATGTAATGCAATGTCCTGCTACTTAGGACAAGTCTCTTTTATCAGTGAAGCAAAACTGGGATTATTTGGCTACGGGATGCAAATCTTTCTTCTGTGTCAGCATATTAAACAGAAACAAATACATACATAAGTTAAGGGCTAGATACTTCACTGGCAAAAAATGAGGGAGATGCTTAGATGGACAAAGGGACCAACAAACACCTGAGCAAGAGGCAGCTCAGTTCCTCATCCTGCTCCCTCCTACCTGCCCCAGGTGTGTCTCTATCTACAGACAGCAGAATAGTTATAATTGATCCACACAAGGAGGGTGAGCACTAGGATCAGGAACATGGAGACATACCCACAGGCATTCCTTTCCCCCTTTATATGCTATGGCATAAACCAGGGGTGGGCAAACTTTTTGGCCTGAGGGCCACATCGGGTTTGCGAAATTATATCGAGGGTCAGGAAGGGAAGGCCCCGCCCCCAATCCAGCCCTCTCCCACTTCCTGCCCCCTGACTGTCCCCTGAGAATCCCTGACCCATCCAACCCCCGCACCTTGTCCCCTGACTGCCCCTTCCACAGACCCCTAACCACCCCCCAAGAACCGACTCCCCACCCAATTCCCCTGTTTCCTATCCCCTGACTGCCACAACCCCTATCCACCTTCCCACCCCCAACGACCCCAGAATCCCACCCCAACCAACCCACCCTACTCCCTGACTGCCCCTTCCAAAGCCCCCACCACCACTCTGGAACCCCCTCATTCCCTCTTACCATAGCTGCTGGGGGGGGGGGGAGCATGCAGCCCAGACCCCAGAGCTCTGCCCGCGCAGGGTGGCTCCGGGGGAAAGGAGGAGTACACAGTCCTGGCTCCCAGAGCTCTGCCTGTGCGGCGTGGCTCCGGGGGAGGGGCCAGCGGGAAGCCCCGGCCCCCAGAGCGCTGCCCCTGTGGCGCGGCTCCGGGGGAGGGGCGAGCACGCAGCCCGGGCCCCAGAGCGCTGCCCCTGTGGCGTGGCTCCGGGGGAGGGGTGAGCACACAGCCCCGGCCCCAGAGCACTCCTGGCGCGGCGCGGCTCCGGGGGAGGGGCCAATGGGCAGCCCTGGTCTCCAGAGCGCTACCCCTGCAGTGTGGCTCCGGGGGAAGGGCAAGTGCTGCCGCTGAGGCGTGGCTTGGGAGGCGGGGCATAGCCTCCCGCCGCGGGCCGGATGAGACGGTCTCTTGGGCCGGATGTGGCCTGCGGGCCGTAGTTTGCCCACCCCTGGCATAAACTCTGGGTGCATAGGTGTCAGGTCAGGTGGTCACATGGCATGAGTAGCTTGTGCAGGGTACTGATTGATACTGTCAAAGCAGTAGTGTCTCCTTGTACATCTGTAAGTGTCCAAATCCCCTGTTCTTCTGCTTCCAAAGTGCATAGACCAATGCAACACCAGACCATATGGCGATATCTGAACTATTTGTTTAAATGTCTAAATACTTTGTGACAGGGTGCTGAGTAAGGAGGGTTTAACCAGCCCCCTGCCACTCCAGCCCCAATCAAGGGAAATAGATTGGGGCTGGTTGAGGAGCCCAGTGTCTGTCTGGTAACAAGAAACAGCTGCCAGCCTAATCAGCCAGGGGTTATAAAGGCTGGCAGGCAGGAAGCTAGAGGAGGAGAGAGAAAGAGACAGGACAGGCCTGGCCCGGCCTAGAGAGGGGGGTGGGGTGGGGTGGGGTGGGGCGGGGCGGGGCGGGGCGGGGCAGGGCAGGGCAGGGCCCTTTGGTCTGCTGCTGGCAAAGTTTGGTTGTGAAAAACCTGTACATAGACAGTAAGTTGGTGGTGGGAAATAACTGTAAATAAAGAGCACTGGTGTTTGCACCAACCTGAGGTGTCCCTGACTGATTTGCAAGGGAAACAGGGACAGAAACCAGAGGGCCCAGCTTATGCCTTGCTACACACTGCTTAAAAATATACTGCTTTATTAAATATTGATGTTAAAATAACTGCGAAGAAATAACCCCATAAGAAGGCCTAAGGTGGCGCCTCAAATACTTTTGAAGTAGATGCCAATCACATGCTAGAAAAAGCAGAGCAGTATCCAAACAAAGTTTGCAATCCACAATCCAATTGTATAGTCACATTACCCGCACTATCTCAAGTTTAAGTGTAAATTTTGAGCAATTTTAGCAAAACGGATTTTTAATTGAGTCACAGTTAGAGAAATACTGGATTCTATATACAGAAAATGCTTCTTGGTGTAGCCACCGAAATAAATGAAAGCCTGGCTAATCCAAGTAACTTCCACAGTCTAGTCAGCCACAGGAAGGTTTCAGTGTTTCTGACAAGATTAGGGAAAAATACATTGTCTTTTCCATGTCGAAAATTTCTTACAACTATTTTGTTGAGAAGCTCTAGCACAGCAGTGGGCAACCTGCGGCCCATGGTCTGCATGCAGACCATCAGGGTAATCCAATTACAGGTAGCAAGACATTTTGCTGATGCTGACCATCTGCTGCATTGGCCCCCCGCAGCTTCCAGTGGCTGTGGTTCACCATTTCTGGCCAACCAGAGCTGCAGGAAGTGGCGACCACCACATCCCTGTGGCCCGCGTCACTTCCTGCAGCTGCCATTGGCAGGGAACGGTGAACCGCAGGCACTGGGAAGCTGTGGGGGGCTGTGTCTGTGGACGGTCAACATCATCAAAATGTCTCATGGCTCCAATCAGATTACCCTGATGGGCCGCATGCAGCCTGTGGGCCACAAGTTGCCCCCCACTGCTCTAGCACTTTCATGCTTTGTAGCACGGGCTTGAAGTTCGGTGGTGGTGGTGGAAGATGTGGTTGTCCTTGTGTCAGTGATGTCCCCTAAAAATTCACCCAAATTTGGCGAAGGTTTAAACCTTTCAATAAAATCTCATTTTGCACATGTTCAGTAGAGGGCTTCTTAGAATTTGGTAAGAAATTTCTCTGAAGATGCCATCCACATTGAGCATGCTCCAGCGCAAGGCTCCAGGAGCTGACCAGTGCTTCCCCTGTAATTGCTCCTTCTGCCTCCCAGGGATTGCTGTGGTGCCAGGTGCCAGTACCGAGAGCAGAGAAATTGGATCCTTTATGCTCTCCAGGTTTCCATTCCGTTATCTAGGCAGTACAGAGGAGGAGGAAGCTGCCTCACTGTAATGCAGGGGTCGGCAACCTTTCAGAAGTGGGGTGCCGAGTCTTCATTTATTCACTCTAATTTAAGGTTTCGTGTGCCAGTAATACATTTTAACGTTTTTTAGAAGGTCTCTTTCTATAAGTCTATATCAAGGGTCGGCAACCTACGGCACGTGTGCCATGGCACGCTGCTGTTAGCTGAGGTCCTGGCTGCTGGCCCCGCTCAGCCCGCTGCTGGACTGGGTGAAGGGAACCCCAGGCCAGCAGCAGGCTGAGCGGAGCCGGCGGCTGAGACCCCAGAGTGGCAGCGGGCTGAGCGCTGCTGGCCTAGGGTTTCCTTCACCCAGGCCAGCAGTGGGCTGAGCAGGGCCGGCGGCCAGGACCTCAGCTGGCAGCAGTGTGCTATTAAAAATCGGCTTGCATGCCACCTTTGACACATGCTATAGGCTGCTGTAATGCAAAGCATGAAGAATGTGGGCTGAGAGGACAGGGGTAGAGCAGAATGGGAGGTGTGGTTGCAGTAACCAGAGGGTAGTGAGGAGCCTGGAGGAGGGGGAAAGGAACTAGTGTTGCAGTGGGTAGGAGTATAAGGTAAGGGGGCAGGAGCTGGGATGAGCACAGTAGGACAGAGAAAGGTTAGGGGACAGGAGCAGAAGGTTCTACAAGCATTAGAGCACACTGTCCTCTGGATCTGGAATTGAACCAGAGTCCTAAATCTTTACATTCCCCTGCTGTCAGAAAACAGGCTGTAATACTCACTGCATAAGCATGTGTCTCATTCCTTCCTCTATATAGAGGACACAGCCTACTATTGCTTTCAGTTACTCTGTTAACTCAAATGGTGCAATAGATCTAAATGTCCATCTAAAACCCTGATGATGATCCAAGTTAGAGATCAATTTGATTAGACATAATAGATTTTTGGGGGGGAAGGGAGTTATATTAGGAATTACATTTCAAAAATATATGTTAAAAGAATGTTACGATTGCAAAGTCAAGAACTCAGATTAGGAAATGTCAGAATTAAGGTTGTTCATACAATCTTAATTTGGTCCTTTTGTGCATATGTGATAAGAAAAGTCTTTAACTACACAATCAAATCTTATCTCTTTCACAGGTCCACTGCCTCTCTCAGTGCACCGAATGCACAGTGCTCTGGGGATGAATCACGGCTGTGTAATGAAAGAGACTATTGTCCTTAGAACCCATTATTTTTAAGAAATTGTATGTTATGTAGTAAATGAAGCAGGGGGTTGCAGAAACAGAAATGATCATCTCCTGGGTAAGGAAGTTAAATGCCATCCTGGAGAACTGGATTCTAGCTCTGCTTCTGCCAGTGTTTCTACGTGAGCAGTAAGTCACTTAACCCAAAATTTTCACAGGTGGCCACTAATTGTTTTTCTTATATTCTGGGTGCCCAACAGAGGATACCTGAGCTCTGATTTGAGGAGGTTCTGAGCACTCACAACAGCAAGTGAAATCAACTGAAGTTGTGCTTTAAAAATATAGGATGCTATAAAACTGCTGGGTACTCTAAAAAGACAGGGCCTATATTTCTCAAGTTGGCACTCCTAATTAGTGGACACCTTTGACAATTTTGGCCTTAATTTCTTTGTGCTTCAGTTCCTCATCCTTGAAATGGGAATAATAGCACCTAGTTTCATCAGAGTGCTGTGAAGATAAATTATTTACTGAATGAGACAGAAGTCCTACAGGAAAAATAGTATATAATCATGTAATTAAAGACTGTCATAAGCTGTCATAAGGCTTACCCACAAAAGGGGTGAATTAAGGTTGCACAGGCAACCTTTATTCTGGCATTTCCTACCTTCTGAGTTTTTGACTTATATATTTACAGGATTTTATAGCCAGAAATGACCATTAGGATCATCTAGTCTGACCTCTTGTACAATACAGACTACAGAATTGCATCGAGTTACTCCTGTATTGCGCCCAGTAACTTGTATGTGACTAAAGTATGTCTTCCTGAAAGGCATCCAGTCTTGATCGGAAGACTTCAAGAGATAGAGAATTCACCACTTCTCTTGGTAGTTTGTTTCAGTGGTTAATCACCCTTATTGTTAAATACTAGCATAGATTTTTAACAGTGAGTGTGAATAATCATTGGAGCAAACTGCCATAGAACATAGTGGATTATCCATCTCCTGCTGTCTTCAGATCAAGACAGAATGCTTTTGCATCCATAATGTTTACTTTGAAACCATAACATTATTTTAATATAGTTTTTTTGGATGCAATTTCAATAATGACACTATGGTAAGTTGACTTACTGGTGTGATTCACATTTTTATTGTCCACCACCCTTTCTAGGATAGGAATCTGAAATATTGCTGAGGTGAAATGATTTTATTTCAGAAAATAGGTCACATACCACTTATTCCTCATCACGTGTCGACTCATGAGTTTACACTAGGAGGCTAGCAAAACAGTGTGCATCACATCATCTAAAACTACTTTTGAGAGGGATATGCAAAGGCAAAAAAAAAAAACCACCCTAGGAAAATGGGATTCCATGAAGATTAACAATGGAGTTTACTTCTCTGTCAATTCTTACACAAAACTTCCATTCCTGTTCAGATTATTTAAACAGTCATCAATGGCAGGATACATTCCTTAAGTAGGCAATTCCTGCTGTGTTCTTCCCATGACTTAAAATAACTAGAAGATGTCTCACACAATTAAATTGTCCAACACAGGCATGTGCAGAATCTATTTACAGTAAGGAGCAAAGGTCAGAAATTCTAGGAAGCCTAGGGGAATTCTTCCCGGAAGATGTTTGCAATGTCTGACGCAAATTGGTGCCTGGTCAGTAAATGAGGTACATGAAAGAAAGTGCTATCAGGGGTGTGATTTAATTTAGTGATAACTTGGCATTCTGTAATTAAGCCCCAGAGAATTATGTAAAACCAGAACAGACTTCCAAGGTTATATTGCATATCCATATGCTTTAGACATTTTTAACCTCCAATTCTTTTAGGACTACTCAAGAAGAAGATAGCTCATGCTGTGAAGCTTTCTTTCCGCACTGCTAAACTTATAAAGTTAAACGAAGGAACAGTTATGATTATTACTACCACATTTATGTTGTGGTAGTGACTAGAGGCCAACCAAGTTGAGGCCTCATTGTGCTAGGTGCTGTCCAAATATATAGTAAACGACAATTTCTTTTCCAAAAGAGATTATATTCCTAAAGACAAGATGTCATATGTCGAGGAGACAAATAAGTAGGACAGTGTGTGGGTGGGGAGAAGGAGGCACTTAACCAGTGATGAGCAGTAATCACATAGAATTAGAACAGTTGTCATAGCTTCACCATACTTGACAACATGGTCCACTAGTAGGAGAGGGCAGAGGAGATCAGAAGTAGACCATCTCTGAAGCCAGAGAACAGCTCAGAGGGGGCCAAGGCTAGGAAGAATAACCTGTCAGAGAATGAAAATTACATCAATGCAAGGTCATATATTTACAAATTTAGGTCCTTGATAAGCCGTTACAAGTATTCCATAAATGCACATTTCTATTATTCATTTCTATTTCTATTATTCTGGACCTTTCAGGAGGATCCCTTAAGTGTGGCGCTGAATAATGATGGACACTGCTAGCTAGAGGGGAAGATGTAATGTAAGGGTCTCAGAGAGAACAGACAATGTCCAGTCCCTGGACTGCCAATTCCAGGCACAAGAGGCCTGAGCCCTAACAATCTTTCCCTTTTGGGGTTCTCAGCCTAGGAAATAACTGATATATTTTTTGCATCCGAATCCTTGCACACCAGGAGTATATGTGTGCACTCTTTCTTTCCTCTCAGCTTTACTGAAAACTTGTTTTTCTATTACAAACACAGCAGCGGTTACTGGGAACACACCAAGTACTAGGGCTGGTTTAGAGAGCACCTGTAGTGCTTGCCTTTGCTTGTGTGCTATGTTGGACACACTGTTAGGTGCTTGGTGGTACTATGTCACCGCAGCACTTATGCAAATAAGACGAGGAAGACTTGTGACACCTTAGAGACTAACCAGTTTATTTCAGCATAAGCTTTTGTGGGCTATAGCCCATTTCACTGGATGCATAGAATGGAACAAAAGTAAGATGTATTTATATACACCGAAAGCAAAAAAAAACAACAAAAAACGGTTGCACATTAGCATACCAATTCTAAGAGTCTGTTTAATTTGGAAGAGCCATTATCAGCAGAAGAAAAAAAACCCTTTTGAAGTGGATCTTTGTGACTGACAGGAGATAAGAACTATTGAAGGTAAATTAACTAGGGAAATGCAATCAATTAATGTAATGAGAAAACCATTCACAATCCCTGTTTAGCCCTTGGTTTACAGTGTCCAATTGGAAAATTAATCCCAGTTCCTCAGTTTCTTGTTGGAGTCTGTTTTGGAAGTTTTTCTGTTTTAAAACTGACACCTTCAAATCTTTAATGGAATGGCCAGGAAGGTCGAAGTGTTTTCCTACTGGTTTTTGAATGTTATGGATTCTGATGTCAGATTTGTGTCCATTTATTCTTTTGCGTAGAGACTGTCCAGCACTTATGGTGACCCAGAAGAGGGCATTACACTATTATGCTCTAGGATCACAACCGCATTAAATTCTATACTAGTTACCCTAGGTATAATAGTTCTCTCTATAAGAAATCATACCCCACAATGGAATTAACAAGATATTTTGTAAAGCATAAAACAACAAAAAATGAATATGCAATCAAAAATGTTCCCATCTAGAATTCATAGCTCTGGAATAAAGAGTATCATAAATAGCTCATTTATTGGAAAATTATTTTAGGCATGTCTCAACTACTGGAAGTTTAGCTTTAGCATGGTTTGAAAACAACCACCACTTTCACAGGCCCGCTGCCAGAAGGTCAAACAATCTCATAAGATTTAGTAATACTCCACCAGAAATTTATTTTAAATACTGTACTCATGGTAAATCACACTCAACTGTTAATAATGTCAACCACTGAGGAGAAAACATACCTGGGCACAAAAAAAAATCCCACTGATTTTGCTTTTATGTAGGTCATCATAAGCTTTTAATTTTATATATTCATACAGCAATAACTATTAATTTTAAAAGTCTGGTAAGCTTTGATTTTCAGTAGACTTTTAATACAAGCATGAGAATTCAATAATTGCCACTAGATGGCACTCACTATTATCATTCTTGACAAAGTACATAAAGAACAAAGGTGCACATTTAGGAAACATATCTAATTTTGAACACTGAGACTGTCTTGGTAAGAAGTTAGAGCAAGACAAAAATGAGTTGATACTAAATCCAGAATGCAGGAGAAGTAGGCTGTTTCTGCTAAAGTAACCAGCTGTGAAATAGTTAACAATGCTGTACTAACTGTGAAATAGAACTGTATGGCTTTTATTCATTTCACTCCAAACTACACAGGCTAAATACTCTGTTAAAATGAAAGCTTTTTTACTGCCAAAACTGATAAGGCAAAACCTTTACCATGGCACACAGGCTTAATCAGACCGATCATCTTTATCCATTGTATCTCAAACGCTCTGCATTTAAGGCTTCATACTTCTTTTTCCAGGGAAGGACTCACCTTTCTAACAAGTGAGCAAAAATCTTGTTTATTTCTCTAGCATCAAGCTGGTTTTAAACTTCAGATCAAAAACCTGCAAAAATTCCCACTCTCCAGTGCGCTAAGTTGTATTCTGTTGCTAAACTTGATTCAACTACTGACATGTGCTGTAGGTCACCAGCCCTCGAGAAAGACAGTACCCTATGATCTCACTTGCATGTCTGATAATGGAAATGGAGCAAATAGCTTACATTTCCCTTGAACAAGTCAGCATTTGATTCTACAACATTGGTGCAGTTCTGAGAGATCCATTAGGCCTAAAAGAATATGACAGAGGCAGCTCTCCCTATTCTTAAATTCTCATTTGATGTTTTACAGAGGTTTATTTGTCTGAATAATTCACAGTCGACCTTATCTCCTTAAAAACAGACTTCCCTCTCATCTAATTAAAAAGAGCTGTTTTTTCACACCAGAGAATAAAGAAAATATAAATTCAATTAAATTTAAAAATAACCCAAATAAACACAGGCTAGCCTATTGGTATGGTAATAATTTGCTGGTCATTCAGCTGTATCATCTAGACATAGGACATTTATTCCTGGGATAGTTGAAACCAAATTACATTAACATGAATTCCAGAGCAGTGATTCAGTTCGCAGAATGTTTTCTCTGAATAAGGAAGAAATAAACATTAAATCTTCATAAAAGCCTCTATTAAAGAATGCTTGCCACCAAAACTCAGAAAGCCGCAGTCCTCTTCTGTAAGCAGTAAACTAAAAACTTTGTACTGCTCTCCTTTCCCAAGCTTTAATCTAATTTATGAGATGTTTCCGAAAACCGTTTGATCTACTAGGAAAAGTTGTCGTGTCACCCTAGAAGATCAAACACTGGTACAAGCAGATATACACTGGAATTATAGGTCAAGAACTCAAAGGATTCAGTTTAAAAATTCTTCATATCACAGAATACATGAAAGTATTTGGAGGACTGCTTTGAGGTGTTTCTGTAGGGTTCTCCTCTTTCTAAACTACTTTACTGGGACAAAAACAGCAGAAAACCCACAGAAAAGTGCAAGGATAGGCAAAACTCCATAAGGTTTTCCATGCTAGGTTTTCAACAGGTTACTTCATGGGAAATGGGATGGGGAGGGAGTGTTCCTATTTACAGGATCAGTAAGGGGTTTGGCTCCCAGAACTCACTGGTCTCCCAAAAAATTTAGGATCAGATTCTTGTAGTATATTGCCAGCTTTGCCTGGTGTGTTGATCTTATTGAAGTATATGGCAGTACTACCAATGACATCAAAAGACAAAGATTTGACCTTACATAACCAAACTTTAGGAGTATGGAGCATAATATATGATTATTATTCAGTTAAGGATGAGCAGATGACATAAAACTCATGCATGAAAATTATGTTGTCAGAAAAAGTGTTGAATGTAACATGCATCAGACTATTAAACCAAGCTGTCAATTACTGCCAAACACATTAGTAGTTGTAATGCAAAACAGTAGCATTCTCTTGGAAGTTAGGAATGGTTCAGCATAAAAACATGAGACGGAAAATGTCATGACCACTTAAAAAGTTTTTTTCATTTTTGTTTAGAGTACAGTGAGTAATGTCAATTAGAGCATTTCCAGAGAGCAGTTCAGCTCCGTTTCTATTGGTTTCAGATCAATATACCTGGTAACACTTCTAGATTAGACTCTGGTCCCCTGATACAGCCCCATACGCTACAGGAAATCCTCCAGTGCAGAGCCAGCATAAAAGGTCTATAAATGCCCTCCCACCCCATCATAGCTTTTAGTTTAGGCACATGCTGTGTGTGAGAGTGGAAGGAGAAATGCTATCAGTGTAGGTAGTCTGATTTATATTTGTGTGATCTGGAACAGTAATGCTACTGGGAGTCCAGTCATACAGCAAGGAGACCACTCATTGGCTAACCCCACCAAAGACATAATTTACGTTTAGGGTTATCTAAATATTATGACTTCATGTTCAATCTAAATATTGAGTCTTTATCAAATAACTAACTAAAACCTAATGTTTAATTTGAGTCACCGCTACCATTTAAATAAATACAGCACACTTCTTCAGATTAAGGATATTCCACACTGGAAAAAAAATAAAGCTGTGTTCTTATCTCAGGTTAGCTAACCTGGGTTAAAACAGCAGTGAAGACCCAGGAGATCAGGTTTTAACTCAGATTAGTAGCTCCAGCTCAACCCCTGTCTGCCCTATGAGCTTTAACATGAGTTACTAGTCTGAGTTATAAGCTAAATTGCCATGTCTTCCCTGCTATATTAACTCGAGTTAGCTGATATGATTTATCTTCCCATAGTTAAGAAGCCATTTTTTTTAGAAGTGTAGACATGCCCTAAGAGCTAGCCTCCAGTTTTGAAGAACATTTGTACAACATACATTTATCATTTAAGAATAATTCATTAATATTTGATTAAATTACTCAAAAAAAGTTCAGTTGACATGCAACAGCAAATTAATTTAGAAAACAAGTTAATACGCATTTGCCAAATCTGCCCTTGGAAGTACAGTACTCAAATATTAATGCGATGGATGTGATATAAAAGTGAAGATGCATTTACAACTCCCATGGTTTCAATGGCAGTAGAGGAGATGTATTAAAGGGAAGAATTTAGCTCACAGGTCCTAAAAAGTGATATATACTCAAATGAATATATTGACATAGAAATAGGATAAATGTTTCAGACACTTTTAGCACAATATAGTAGGCTTCCAAAATAGGAAGTGTGACGGAGTCAGACCAGAAGGATATAGGAGAGTGCTGGAAGGCAGGTACATTAGTCTCAGGGTGTGCAGGTCCCTGTTCCCTGGATAGCCAAACAAAGGCTACTCCAGGCCAATCAAGACACCTGGGGCCAATTAAGAATCTTCTAGAAAGGAGTAGAAACAGCTAGCCTAATTGGGACACCTGAAGCCAATCAGGGACTGGCTGAATCCAGATAAAAACCTCCCAGTTAGTCAGGTGGGCTGTGGGTGTCAGGAGCTGTGGAAGGAAGTTATGCTGTTGGTGAGACTGAGTGGTGGACAACTTATCATACAGAAGGAAGGAGGCCCTGAGGTAAGGATGAAGTGGAGTTTAAAGAAGCAGGGACTGCTGTGGGGAAGTAGCCCAGGGAATTGTATTGTGTTTTGTGGAGAAAAGGTCAGCCATCTTAGCTGATACTATTAGGGTCCCTGGGCTGGAGCCCAGAGTAGAGGGCGGGCCTGGGCTCCCCCCTTTCTGCCTCCCCTAATTAGTCTCTGAGATTGGGAGACAATAGAGACTGTGCCAGGAAAGATGGCTTCTCCTCACTGGTTTGTGATGAAAATGGCTCAATAGGCTGTGACCTTGTCTCCAGAGAGAGAAGGGCTCCGTGGAGGGTCACAGTGAGCCGCTGAGGCTAGTAAAAATCCGCCAGGAAATGCAGGATCCACAAAGATAAGGACAGAGCTTTGTCACAGAAGGAAAAAAATCTTTTCATTTAACGTGGGTTTTGAAAGAATCTTGAAGGCTAGACACTCAAGAAATGTATGACGCAGGGTGAAATTCTATCCTTTTCTATCTGCTAATATCTACACTGAAACCTTTTTATTTATTTATTTTTCATTTTCTCTCTTATTTTATTAATTCCCTGACCAGTGAATTCCCAAGATCAGGAGTTTTAGCTTCTGACAAGCCACATCAAATATTAATAACCTGTCAGGCAATTGAGCCAGAGGTTGGTTTTTAATAACTATAAACCTGTTGCTTGGTTAGTTAAGCTCTGAAGGAAAACACAACAACCAACACCTGCTTGTATTAGAACATTCAGTAATAGAACCGAAAAATGATCTGCCAGCCAATTGTTTTAAAATGCTTTTTTTTTTTCTCTTCAGTGCTGTGTGGGAGTGTTCTCAGGATCTTAAAAATTCAGGAAGTTCAACACAGATGTTTTTTGTCAGTGGGCGTTGGAAGTACCCATAGCTACATCTGTTCATTTTTTATATTTGTGAGAACACTTCTTTTTCGCCAAAACCATCTAGTGTTGAAATTTCCACACTGTGGAACTGGCCAAAATGTTAAGCTCGTTAGACTACATGAGTTTAAGGATATGTGAAAATTAAAACCCCTATAGGAATTCACAATCTACTGTATGCCAATTTTTCCACCTTATACTTGTCTTCTGTTTGAACAAAAGTGTAATTATTTCTGTAATAGGAACCACTAGTAGAATTGTAAATAGTTTTCTGATCATTCAACTATCACTTGTCACGAATGGTTTTGGATTTAATATGAGCATACGGTAGTAGGCCAAGTTGTCCCCTATGTGAGAATCACCTGTATAGAGCACAGGAGTTGTTATAAGGTTTCCCTCACGGAATTTTACTGGCATTGTTGCCTCAGAAAGATGATAAAAAGGCTGCTCCCAGTACAGAATGAGTGTTGTAAGGACTGATTTCCTCAAACCCGCAGACATGTACAGATCCCAGGGGAAAAGCTAAGGCCTGGGTCATTTGTATGGAAGCTCTCTAACTTCTACAGCGCCATTCATGTGGTGGTCCATGGGCCAAAGGCTGCCCGATCCCTGTATTAGCAGAAGTGTTGTAAACGAGACACAAGAAGTATTTCTTCTGCTCTACTGCAAAATGATTAGGCCTCAACTGGAGTATCGTGTCCAGTTCTGGGTGCCACATTACAGGAAAGATGTGGACAAATTGGAGAAAGTCCAGAGAATAGTGACAAAAATGATAAAGGTCTAGAAAACATGATCTGTGAGGGAAGATTGAAAAAATTGAGTTTGTTTAGTTTGCAGAAGAGAAGACTGAGAGGGGACAGGACAACAGTTTTCAAATACATGAAAGGTTGCTAGAAGGAGGAGGGAGAAAATTGTTCTCCTTAACCTCTGAGGATAGGACAAGAAGCAATGGGTTTAAATTGCACCAAGGGAGGTTTAGGTTGGACGTTAGGAAAAACTTCCTAACTCTCAGGGTGGTTAAGCAAATTGCCTAGGAAGGTTGTGGAATCTCCATCACTGGAGATTTTTAAGAGCAGACAAACATCTGTCTGGGATGGTCTTGATAACACATAGTCCTGCCATGAAGCAGGGGACTAGACTAGATGACCTCTCGAGATTTCTTCCAGTCCTATGATTCTATGATTATTCCCACCATTATGGTATTGGAGAGCCTACAGCAGAGCAGCATAAGTCTGTGATCTTTAAAGTGAGTCACATAACAAACCCAAGAGACAGTCTGTATACAAGTAAAGCCCCTGAGTTCACAGTGAGATTGTGGACAGACTGAAGAATGGGAACCTCAACAATATCTGGACAACAACCACTACAAACAATATATGACTATGTTTGACTTTCAAAATCCTTTCACATTCTCAAAATGATAATTTATGCGACCTATATATTTGAAACATTTTTCTCTCTGTGAAGTCTAAAAAATATATGCCTATGTATGAATTTGTCCTTCTGATCTTTGTATATGATCCTAACCCAATCCAATAAAACACCCATACTTCTCTAAAACAGATAAGAGACATCCTCTTCGACTTACTTCATCATATAGATATACCAATATTGACTGCACAATTGCCTTTTAATGCATCTAAAATTGCCAAAGCATTTTCCACTGATGATCACACCGAGGGCTTGTCTTCACTACTCTTTAAGTCAATGTAATTTATGTCCTGAGAGGTGTGAAAAAATCACCCCCTTGAATGACGTAAATTACATCAATTTAAAGCAGTGTCTACATTGCATTATGTTTCAGGAGATGCTCTCCTGCCAACATAGCTTCCACCTCTTGTTGAAGTGGAGTAATTATGTCAACAGGAGAGCTACAAAGACTGGTTATTACTTGGCCCGATAACCCTAAAAGCATTTGCATCAGTTTGTTATAAGAAGCATTCTGTCTGTGAATACATAAAAACATGTTTCTGGCTGTGCCAGTTTAATGCAACATGTAGCTGAACAAGTATTCAGCCAAATCCTATGGAGAAAAATATAAATCCAGCTGGCTGCATATTTTTTTTCCTGAGATTCTGGCTGATTTTATCTCTAGTTTCTACATATGGTCATATTAGATACATTGTAAGAATGGAACTAATTCCAAAAATTTAAGATTCTCATAGCCCATGGGGATTACTCAAGTCAGGAAGAATTTTAATGAAGCATCATACAGAAGATAGTTGCATGATTATCTAACTATGGTGAGCACTGGACAACGCCATTCTCCCCTATCTAAATCCTGTTTCCTTTCAGCACTCAATAAAATTGTTTATTCATTTGAACGAAACAGGTGGTTTATCATATTTCCCCAATTAGTTTATTGGTTACTTATACAGACATGTCCAGCTCCTGCATTTTTGTGACTGTGACCATTTGAATTCATAAACATTTATGTGTCAGTAAGTATTTTGGGTGTGGGGCAGATGTGAAATATCTCTGTGTGCTGGCTATTACACTGTAAAAAGTACACTTGCTTGATGCTGGGGAAAAACCCTCTAAGCTATATGAAAGAATAAGAAACAGTTCGGCAACATTAAGATATAACACATTTATCTTTATGAAAAACAGTACTATGAAGATTAATTCTTTGGTATTTCCACCTAGCTCCAACCCTCCCTCAAAATTTAGATAGGTATATGCAGAAAATTTAAACAAAAAAACAAAAGAAATTTTTTAAAGCTTTTTTGAAAGTCAAAATGAAGATACAATGGAGAATGTTAGAAATCTGTTTTAAACTACTCTATTAGAATATTGGACTTAGAATATTAATTTTGAACCATTAGACTATCAAAAATTCTCTCTAATGTGCTGTTTTTTTAAAGGCATATTGGGAAGAACAGGTTCACTCATTTCTTTAGCCAGATGTCTACCTATCCTAGTAGAATTGAGAGATATTAGTGAAAATAACTGACAAAATTTAAGGGCATTGACTGTTGCACCTTTGAGCATCAATGGCATTGGAAATGTTATAAGTAGTTGAAAGCTTTATGACCAAGAGGTAGCTAGGAAATCTGTAACAAAAAGTGACAGTGATTGGGAGAGGGTGATGGACCAGACACTGAAATTACTTATAGGAAAGTGATGAATCTATAAAAAAAGCTCAGTATAGAAAGCGAAATGCTGAATTACAATCTAGTTTGCAGAAAGGGGCAAATTTGATGGGAAAATATCTGAAACAGGACAACACAGACAGGGCTTTAGGTAGGGATAGTCTCAGTGCAGAAGAAGTTAAGAAGAGAAGCATAAATGATGGAAGTTCTATTGCTAAGGAATTAGCAGATTTACCTGAAGATGAGGAATGGAAATGTGAGGAAAGTGATGGATAATCATTCAGTTTTCTTGGCAACATAAAGGAGAATGATGATGATGATGAGTGTGGCTCACAAAAAAAGGAGAGAATAAAAAAAAAAGAATAAAGAATAAAGAAAAATCAGCCTTGCGCGATGACAGAAACATTGGTGAGAAAAAATGCACACCACAAATCGATACATCAGATCTTGCTTTATGGTTGGCGATCCTAAGCTCTGCCGATACAGATCGTACAATTTTGAACAGGCCAGGCAAAATCGAGGATATGACATTGCCATAAGTCACACTGTGACAGAGTGCTTGAGAATGGTGAGAAACTGAATCAGCATAGACATAACTCAGCTGTCGCGCAGCACGAGAGACTTGCAGGATCTCTTGGAACATGTTGTCCTGCAGTCTCTTTCTTCTCCTATTCTGGCTGAGCCACTCCACTGGTGTAGATGGAGGAACCCTCAAGGCCACATTTCTAGCTGCAAAACATTTCGGAAGCAACATGAAAACTCACCAGGCTATTTTATGGCCTATTCCAAATGGATGGAGGTTGAGTCCAGGATCAAGCTGAATAAATTCACAGATGCAGGAAACCCGCACACTATTAATGCCGCACACTCAGCATTGGAGGAACATGTTCGAGCATCTGATCTCAATTACCCTTTTCCTTGTAAAGAATAATTTGGCTCTCCAGAGCTTGTCAGAAAAGTTGTTCTCTGAACATAATGGTAATTTCCTTTGTTTGGTAGAGCTCCCTGAGAAATATGACAATGTCAGGTGAAAGCACCTATGTCAAGTAGTTTGTAAAGAAGCTATAGACAATTATTGCAGCCAAACAATTGGAAACGAATTGACTTACTCTATGGCAAGGAAGGTGCTTGATAACATGTTGATGCAGCTTGGCAAAGCAAAGTCCTATGCCATAATCAGAGACTGAACTCCTGACATTAATCACAGTGAAAAGATGTCATTTACAGTAAGATTTATTGAGGATGAGGATGAGGATGGCTGTATCCAAGTAAAGGAACACTTTATCTGTTTCCAGTCTGTTTCTCAAGAGCCACGAAAGGAGCTGCGAAGGATATGATGATGCTTTGCAGGATGCCTTGGTGATGGACATAGAAGGAAACAATTCAAGGTTGTTGTTGCATTCATGGAGCAGCTGCATACAGTGGAGAGCCAGTTCTGGGCCTGCGAAACATGAACTAACTGGTGTGATTGCATTATTATGCAGGTTTGGGAGAATGAGCAGTGGCTGCAGAACTTTTGAATGCACAAGGCCACATTCATGGAACTGTGTGTGAGCTTCCCCCAGCCTCCAGTGCAGAGACAGCAAAACAAGAGCTGCACTCATGGTGGAGAAGCGAGTGGTGATCGCTGTGTAGAAGCTTGCAATACCAGGTTGCTACTGATCAGTCAGGAATCAATTTGGAGTTGGGGAATCCACTATGGGGGTTGCTGTGTTGCAAGTGTGCAGGGCCATTAATCGCATTCTGCCGCCAAGGTTTGTGACTCTCGGCAACGAGCCTGTTCAGAAAGATACAAACAAGGACTCCCTTTCCAGACTGGAAGATTACCAAGGGGGATGTTGAAATGCCAAGAGTGATCCTGGGAGACTCAGCTTATGCCTTACTCCTGGGGCTCAGGAAGCTGTACACCGTCCACCTCAACAGCAGCAAGGAGCACTTCAATTACAGGCTCAGCAGGTGCAGAATGACTGTTGAATGTGCTATTTGAAAGGGTGCTGTCTACTCACTCAATTAGACTTTACTGAAAAAAAAATATCCCAATAGTTATATGTGCCAGCTGTGTCCTTCATAATATCTATGAAGCAAAGGGGGGAAAGTTTCAGCCGGGGTGGAGCACAGAGGTATAATGCCTGGCTGCAAATACCAGGGCTATAAGAATAGCTCAGTGGGGAGCTATATGGCTCGGGGAGGCTTTGAAAGACCATTTGAATAGTGAGCCACAGTAGTGTGTGTTGCTGTAGTGTGCTCTGCCTGGCACTGGTTTTTAGAAACTCAGTCTGAAACCTGTAACGAGTAGTGTGTTGGGTAATATAACATTGCAAATGAACCTATTGAATGGTGTCAGCCCCAGACATTACATGTTGTGATCTAATAAAGATGAAGCAAGTTTCATACATAGACTTTTATTAAAAAAAAATGCAAATAAACATAATTGTAAATGAATGAAACTGTTTACATTCCAGGGAAATACCCTCTGATGGGGAAAGAATAGTCATTCTCATTTCAAAAACACATACATCAATTGTCTCTCTCACAAGCCAGCGTATGTGCAGCTGAGATTGTGTGTACTCTCGCTTGTGGTGGAGTGGTAGGATCCAGAACATGTGTGGAATTTTGGTGTGTGTGTAGTTCCGTAGGTCCTGGAATGCAGTTATGGATAGGCTGCAGTGGGAGGTGAGCACAGGTGACTTGACCCTGAAAGTCATAAGCATCTCCAGCATGTCTTTCCAGCACTTGAGAAGCGTTATCAGATCCTGCTGTAGGTGTCTTTCCTTATGATGCGCGTTTCTCCTTTCTGCACTTTCCTTTTCCACCCTGTCAGAAAGGGTGCTTCTCTAAGCCCTCTGCGGGGTATCCGCAGCACCAGAGACTTGCAGAATCTCTTGGAACATGTTGTCCTGCAGCCTCTTTCTTCTCCTTCTATTCTGGCTCAGCCACTTTACTGGTGTAGATGGAGGAACTCTCAAGGCTACATTTCTAGCTGTAAAAGACACAATGTACAGAGCTACTACTGTGAGCGTTTTCACTCCCTTTGATCCAAACAAATTACAAGCACTTCATTCTCACTTCTGCTTGGGATTCATAGAGCACAGCGGCAATCCCAGCATGGCAAGTACGGCTCAGAGCTAAGGGGGCAATTTGGGACAATGTGGAGGAGGGGGGCAGGAGAGCACATGGGCATTAGTATATGTGGATAGGGCAACTGACTGGCATTGTTTTACATGGACGGTGGTGATTTTAGCAGATATCTCACTCCTGAGGCTGAAAGGGAACAGCTCCTGCATGTATCCGGCTGCAGAATGGGTCTGTATGCTGCTAGCCTGTGCGCTGCATTGGTGCCTGCTGAAATAATTGCTGACTGGTGTGGGAAAGTGTTCTACTGCAGTGGAATAAATAAGGCAGCCTTCCCCAAGGGAATGAGAAGCAGATAGTAACCCTACCTCTATTGGTTATTTTGCTACCTCTTCTAGCCTAATTTAAAAATAGTGAACCATAGAATATCAGGGTTGGAAGAGACCTCAGGAGGTCATCTAGTTCAATCCCCTGCTCAAAGCAGGACCAATCCCCAACTAAATAATCCCAGGAACAGATAAATCGTGGGATGATTTAAGTGGGGAGGGATAGCTCAGTGGTTTGAGCATTAGCCTACTTAAATCCAGGGCTGTGAGTTTAATCCTTGAGGGGGACATTTAGGGATCTGGGGCAAAAAATCTGTTGGGGACAGTACTTGGTCCTGCTAATGTAGGCAGGGGGCTGGACTTAATGACCTTTCAAGGTCCTTCCAGTTCTATAAGATAGGTATATCTCCATATATTTTTTATTTTTATTTTTTTTAAGTCCCTGTAATATCAAAGCACATTTCATACTTACCAGAAGCTCCCCCCCCCTGCATCAGGCTCGTATAGTAGGGACTGGTTTGACTGTTCCAGCTTCAGAAAAAGGTCCTGGCTCGTTGCACCACTGGATCCCCTGGTAGACTGTCCCCCAAACTCTTCCTTCCATCCAACACCTTCTCAATGTGCACTGCAGGGGCTGCGACTCCAACTCCCCTGAAATATCCATGGGGCTCTTGGTGATGGTAGTGGGGTCTCCCCCAAGGATGGCATGCAGCTCCTTGTAGAAGCAGCATGTCTGTGTCTCTGCAGCAGACCGTTTGCTTCCCTCGCCTTCTGCTATGCCTGCTGCAGCTCCTTGATTTTCATGCGGTAGTGCTGCGTGTCCCTGTTGTGGCCCTTCTCTCCCCTGCCCTGAGCAATCTGCTTGTGTACGTTGATGTTTCTTGGCTGGTCTAGAGCCGTGCCTGCACAACTTCTCCCCACAGACCCAGGGGATCCACCACCTCCTGTGTACTCCAGGCAGGAGTGCGTTAGCTGTAGAGGGTTGGCATGGTCAGCTGGGTGGTTACTACTTAAGCTCTCCAAGCTGACCAAACAGGAAACAGAATTTCAAAAATTTGCAGGGCTTTAAAAGAGAAGTGGTGTGTACTCGCATACCTGGCCACCAGGCAGCAGGGTTCAAATTGGTGACCAGAACAGTCATAATGGGGCACTGAGGGACACGCCCTGGAGGCCACTAAAATTGATATAATATCAATATAGGTACAACATTAGTTATGTCAACCTAACTACATCGACCTAAGCGCTACACCTCTCATGGAGATGGAGTTATTAAGTTGGCGAGTTACATCAGTGGAAGCAATATTTTAGTCAAGACGCTTACAGAGTTAGGTCGACATAAACTGCTTTGCATCTATTTAACTCTGTAGTGTAGATCAGATCATAGCATTCACAAAAGGAAAACGTAAGTACTCTAAACAGCTTTCCAGATTTTCTACATATCTGTGCCACCCAATATTGTCTCTAAATATAGCAAGAAACGGAGGCTGGAGAGACAAATTACTTCTGCATTGATATAACTTTGATCTAAACATCTGTTCATTGCTGACAAAGGGATCAATTTTGTAGTAGAGTAAAAAATATCCGGAAGAGAGAATAAATGCAGTTTCTGAGGAATGTTTCCCTTAGACAGAAGGGTGTTGAATTTTATAGTTTGGTGTGACAGAATTCAAGTTTTATATTTTTATAATTTAAAAGGAAAATAGTTATTTTTAAGAATTTTTCCTATTTTTATCCATTTAAATTTCAGAATTATCGGAAATTAAGGGGTCAGACAATAGGGAATCAGATAATAATTATTTAATGACAGTAGGTGTTGAGATTCAAACATTTAAAGTTTTATAACTGTTAAAACACAAATTCTCAACATCACGTGTCAAAATTTACAAAGTAAACATTCTTAAATCAGCTCTAAAAAGTTCTCAAGCAGCATTTTTCTTACTTTGCCTATCTGCAAGTTTAGATTATTGCTGATGGAAATTTTTGTTGTTGGTTTGTGTGTGTTTGGTAAAATCGACATTTACTGATAAAAATTTAACCCTTTCAAACCTACTGAAAGAGTGGGAAGAGGTGTGGCCTTAAAATGATTATTCATTATTTTTGTCGCAGCAGTGCTGGGTCTGCAAGGAATGCCCAGCCCCATAGGCTGAGATTTTTTAAAAAAATTGGGGGGCCCAACATGAGATATTCAAAATCGTTAGCCATTTTTGAAAAACCTAGGCTATAGTCCATGTGCTTCTGCAGGCACCCTCCCCAGGAGGTGGGGAAAGGGAATTTCCAACACAGCTGTTGCTATGTCTTCTTTTACGATAACCTCTCTATGGGTGGACTTTTTTGAAGAGATGGCCACATGATAGCTTCTTTGATAGAAACCAGCTGCCTTTTATAAGGCAGCCTCTGACACTATCCGATAGTGACCAGTTTTTCCCAAGGACCAACATGGGTCCAATACAAAGGATGTCGAATCAAACATATTCCTAATATCTGTAGTACTGCAGTCAGTGACATTGGCCTAAACTGAAGCAGAGAAGGCTTTCTTTTGTATCCTCCAGCAATTCGCTACAAACATAGAAGCAAGTAGTTCACTCTGAATCTGTTCGATTTTCTTCATGAAGTAACATAAAATGTCCTCACAACAGGAAGGACTTGTATCAATCACTGAGTGAAGTAGCAATACATAATGTAAATACTATGGAAAATAAATGTTCCAAAGCCACTTACTATCAGACGCATGAAATACAGAGTTTATTGTTTAAGTTCTCCTACATCATTCCTATCTACTCCCTTTTCATTATTCCCACAAAAAGACCATTCATTCACTACAACTTGGTAAGATTATTCCAGATCATTTTCTGTAGTTATGCACATGCTCCATTCTGCCGCCTGCAAAATTACTTATAAATGGCAATCATGATAAACAAAAAATTTTGGCTCACTCCCGTGACTTGTTCCAAAATCTGTCTGCATTGCCAGGGTTCTTAAACCCCCACAATATAACTTGTTTTGTTTTTTATGGTGCTGTTAAAGTGGAAAGACATACTATCCCTCTCAGTGTGGGTGGAGTGGAAATTGTAACAGGAGGAATAGGGGTTATAATTACCGTACTTATTATATTTCTAATTAGACTGTTGTACTATATCCTTTTCAAGAGCCTGATCTTTCAGTCCTTGCTCTGGCAAACAACTGAGATCAACCTGAGTTTTGCCTGAGTAAGAACTGCGGAACTGGGAACCAAACAACATAGCCTATAGATTTAACACTATATTGAACAAGAAAAGATGTATTTACAGGTTTGCGACGGTTGTGGATAAACAAAATAATTGCTTACAACCAGTTTAATGAACTAGTGTGATTAAAACTTAGTTTAGTAATTTTTGTACATTTGTATATTCTTGCTTTTTTTTTAGTATTGAATGAAAAAATGAATAAGTCATTGATTTCATGACCACATTTTATTTATGAACAATTTTTTTTATTCAAATTTTGTTTGGCAGACAAAGTGTAAAGAAACAGAAATTTCTTCTGACGCATTTGTAAGGAAATAGAGTGCAAAGTATATCTCCAGACAAATATCGGTGTGAGTGTATAAACAGTTTGTGAGAGGAGTTTTCCACAAAATCTCAAGCTGTCATGTGATATTAACAGGAATACAGCGTGCTCTTGGCAGCATGACTCTGAGCAATATTATGACCATGGATGGTAAAGCAGTGAATAAACTGAAGTGAGTTATATTCATGCAGCACTGCATCTGAAAACTATATGTATGCCAAAACTTTATAGAATTAAGTACTACTACTTCTACAGATACTAAGTAAGCCACATAAGAGCTAGTGGTATCGTTATATAGGGATTTTAGAAAAGAAATCTCTCGTCACTCTTGCAGTTGTTATAAAGCAATGTATACATTATAACACTTCTGGAAATACAGGGGTGAAACCACAGGGCAGCACTTGGAGCACTGGAGAGGGGAAACCAGGTAGGCAAAAGTGACTTTCACCAGTTGGTTATTTCACAATTCTGGGGAGAACCTGGAGCCCATTTGCCCCTGGAATAAACTAGAGTATCCTCAGAGCAGCTTTAAACTGCACCACTTGCAGTGCCCCCCTAGGGATTTTGATGCTGGTGAGGATTACTGGAGTGTGCCTCTCCTGCAATGTCAGTTTAAAAATATATGACAAGTAAATTTTTTTGGTAATCACAGGGAAGAAAACAACAGCCTATATCTGTTTTTTATTTACTTTGATCTGAATGTGCTATTTAATTTTAGTTCTGATTAATTCTTAGGGGAAAATGAAGTGCACGCGTATTTTGCAAATCAAAACACAGATATGCCAGATTTGTTTTTTTAAAAGAATTATTAAAAAATACAGTTATGCAAATAGCAGTCTAGACGGCATGTAATCCCACAAATAGGACCTCCTCCATTACTTGTTATGGCAACTGAGCCAGAGGCATTCTTGGGCTTGTCTATACTTGCGGCTAAATCAAAACTGCTGCAGCGGCATCAATTTAGTGGGTCTGGTGAAGACAAGCTAAGTTGATGGCAGAGTGTTCACATCAACATCTGTACTCCACCTCCCTGAGAGGCAGAAGGTAAGTTGTCAGGAGAATATCTCCCGTTGACTAGGGTTGCCAACTGTCTGATTGCAGAAAACTGAAAACCCTTACCCTGCCTCCTGACCTGCCTCTTCTCTGGGGCCCCACCCCTTCTCTGAGGTCCTGCCCCCCCACTCACTTCACCTCCCTCCCTCCATTGCTCACTCTCACCCACCCTCACTCATTTGCTCATTTTCACCAGGCTGGGGTTGGGGTGCACAAGGGGGTGCAGGCTCCGGGATGGAGTTTGGGATGGGACTTAGGGGTGGGGCAGGGGGTTGGGGTGCGGGAAGGGGTTTGGGGTGCAGGCTTTAGGTGGTGCTTACCTCAGGCGGCTCCCAGAAGCAGCTGGCACGTCTGGCTCCTAGGCGCAGAAGTGGCCAGAGAACTCTGCAGGCTGCCCTTGCCTGCAGGCGCCGTCTCCACAGCTCCCACTGGCCATGGATCCTGGCTAATGGGAGCTGCGAAGCCTGTGCTTGGGGTGAGGTCAGCGTGCGGAGCCCCACCCCCCAGCCGCCCCTGTACTTGCCAGCTGCTTCTGAAAGCTGTGCGGAGCAAGGGCAGGCAGGGAGCTTGCCTTAGGCCAACTGCGCCACCGACCAGACTTTTAGCAGCCTGGTCAGTGATGCAGAATAAAGCCACTAGGGCAGGAGTGGGCAAACGTTTTGGCCTGAGGCCACATCGTGTTTGCAAAGGTATATAGAGGGCCAGGTAGGGAAGACCCCACCCCCAATGCGGCCCCCTCCCACTTCCCGCCCCCTGACTGCCCCCTCAGAATCCTCAACCCATCCAACCCCCCCAACATTGTCCCCTGACTGCCCCTTCCAGAGACCCCTAATCACCCCCAAGGACCTCACCCCCTACCCAATTCCCCTGCTTCCTGTCCCCTGATTGCCCCGACCCCTATCCACCATCCCACCCCCTAACCACCACCCCGGAACCTCACCCCTTATCCAACCAACCCCACACCCTGATTGCCTCCTCCAGATCCCCCCCCC